>OU426927.1:19389923-19918846 GCA_911387795.2 Apamea monoglypha
AAAAATGCAGTTTCTTAAATAAGACATCTTATCGTGGCGATAAAAATATTTGATAACCTTACCTTACCTGTAGATTTGTAGTTTCCAGGTTTTCTATGAAAGACTTTTGTTTTAGCCCAAAAGTCTGACAACAGTCTTATAAAGGGATATTAGCTTACCCAGTTATTGGGTTGTTGAGACCAGATGGGCAGTCGCACCATATAAAAAAAATGGGTGCCTGCCGTTTTGCCGAAAAGATTTTGCCAAAATTTCATTACCCAAACAAATTTTAGCAACCTTTTTTTATACCATTGCAATATTTCGAATGATTTTAGTTCGCATATTTTCATTTGGTCAAATTTTTACTTGGCAAAATATTGCCAAGTATAATGTCATTATGGCATTTGGTCTATAATCAAATGATTTATTACAGCAAACAATCTTCAGACAATAAACGTTTGGTGAAATGATTTGTTAAGACAAAAAATGTTAAGGCAAAAATAGCATTTTTTGGTAATTAGGTTAGATTAAAACGGTGACCTCCTACGCACGAGCCGAGCGAGCGAAGCGAGCGGTGCCGCGGTAGCGGCTGGCGAGTGCCAGACACGACTTGCATTAATAGGAAAAAGATATTGTTTTTAGTAGGGTACCCGGAATTCAACTATTTAGATTAGGTTAATTAGTTATTTTAAAAAAAATGGTTAGGTTAGGTTAGGTTAAAACTGTGACCCCCTACGCACGAGCCGAGCGAGCGAAGCGAGCGGTGCCGCGGCAGCGGCCGGCGAGTGCCAGACACGACTTGCATTAATAGAAAAAAAGATATTGTTTTAAGTTACCCGGAACTCAACTATTTAGATTAGGTTAATTTCTTCTTTAAAAAAAATGGGTAGGTTAGGTTAGGTTAAAACTGTGACCTCCTACGCACGAGCCGAGCGAGCAAAGCGAGCGGTGCCGCGGCAGCGGCCGGCGAGTGCCAGGAACGACTACATTATATAGAAAAAAAATAGTTAATATTCATATTATTATTACCTACCTGTTTAGAATTTTTGATTTACCTCCTACCCACTTAGCAGTTCACATTTTTGTCATTGAAGCATTTGACTGAATAGGAAAGGGTGAATTGAAAACTGACGATACTAAATATTTGGCTTATTTGATTTTGCGTAAAAACTGTTATTCCAACTGAAACATTTGATTAAATGAAAAATGTTAAAAGTACTAGTTGGTAAACAAGTTATAGTTTAAACGTTCATTTGCCAAACATTAGGTTTGCGTTACAATTTTTTGTCAATAGATTTTTTGCTAAGTAATAATTTGGCAAATGAAATTATGCGAAACATTTTTTGGGAAATGAAAATTTGTCAAATTCCTTTCGGTCAAACAAGGGAGACCCAAAAAAAATAGCTAACTTATTGTCTCCCTTGCCATCCGAACGTTGTCTGACAGATCTCGCTATTAGTGATTAGACCGCCATTGTACAATACAACACACAATGGCAAACATTATACATAAATTGTATTATGTAATCTATCAGCCTATCGCAGTCTACGGCTGGACAAAGGTCCAAGGACCCAGGATCTGGCACTACACCCTGTCCCCTCCGCCTTCCGCATCCAGTCTGTCCCAGCTCCCAGCCACCTTTTCAAGGGTTTCAGTCACAGTCGGTCCACCTAGCTGGAGTGCTTCCCACACTACGCTTGCAGATACGCGGTCTTCACTCCTACACTGGTCTGCTCCACCAGCCATCGGTCCTTCGACAAACATGGCCAGCCCGCTGCCACTTCAGCTTGCTTACTCCGCAAGCTATGTCGGTAACTCTAAATACTACTCGTAATAGAAGCCTTGTTAAAAGTTTAAAGCATATATTCTGTTTATATATCTACTAGTTGCAGCCCGCGGTTTCACGCGCATAGGTCTCAATGCCATGAGAATATCGGGATAAAAAGTATCCTATGTCCTAATCCATGTCATAGTCTACCCATGTGCCAAATTTCATCCAAATCCGTTCAGTCGTTTTATCGTGAAAGCGTAACAAACAAATACACAAAACATCTTTGTAATATTAGTTTAGATCTACTGGGAACTCTAATCCCTCTGTCAAATAGTGAAATATTCCGATGACAAATAATAAATGAATGTCCAGGTACCACTTGACATTTACAGGCTGATTGAAGAATCCCTTATTCCTGATAGGGGAGACTATTCATAGAACTGTCTCCGTCTACTCTGCCTATACATCAATGTTATACGTTGGTCTGGTATTAGTCTGATGATCGTTTGGCAGCCGTCGTATCCGCATGCATGGGTCACGCACGCCCTACAGACCAGCGTCTTCAGGGCGTTAAACCCAAAAGCTATTTATTATTACACTTCTTTTTTTTTAGACGCTTGACGGCCGTCATTTAGACTGACAATGTAACTATAGATACTTTTAAATTCAACCTGCGCGGTAATTGCGTAAGACACTAAGGGCTGATTTTACCAAAGTCAGATAACTTTTATCCGTGGAATAAAATTGACATCTGACAGATCCAATATGAAAAAACTGTCAAAAATTCAATAAATTATTCTCAATATAACACTTATTCTATGTATTAAAGTTTGGTGGAATAATAATAATGATACAGCCAAAGAGACACTCTAGACAAATAATAATAATAATTTATTTAATAAAAACGTTTACAAAAGGTGTACATTTAGCCATGTGGCAAATTTCCCATACAATTATAGTGCCTAAAAATAAACTACAACTAAAATATTTTTTTTATTACAGGTAATGATGGTTCGGAATTCGAGTGTTAGGTAGCGACCCACCCGAACTAGGTTTATTTGATACCTGTGTTTCAGGCCATCACTTTACATTTCAATTAAATTTGGGTATTCAATTTTTAAATAAAACTGGTATAAAATAATAATTTAATAACTCTGCGAAAAAGCACAATCGTACCTAATACTAAGCCTATGTAAACATACTCGTACAAAAAAAATACTTACAAGGGAATGCAAGCAACCTTTAGAATTGCTCTTTGAGCGCGCTCTGGAGGGAGTAAAATTGTTTTTGCATTACCCCCCCAGGAAGTTATGCAGTAGTTAAGTATGGATTGACACAAAGCTAAATAAACCTGTTTAATTAATTTATTATCGGCTATGTTCCGTAAGTTCTTAAAAACATATATTAATTTGCGCACTTTGGTACAGAGTAAATCGATATGTTTACGAAAATTTAGATTGGAGTCAATTGTGACACCTAGGTATTTCCAATGGTCAGCTTTAGCTAAAGTGGGGCAAGAACCAGTGTTCAGTGTCAGCGGTAGCGTACGTGCGTGTAAGCGGTATGTTAATATTTCTCATTTTAAATAAAATGTATTTTGTTTTATTCGCATTTAATTTTAGGATATTATTATGGAGCCAATTAGAGACAATGTTAAAACCATTTTGAGCATATTCATAGACTTCAGCTCTTGATTTAGCTGAGATCAATAGAGCGGTGTCATCCGCATAAGACATTATGACTCCATTTTTGAGTGTCAGGCTGCACAGTTCATTTATATAGATTAAAAATAACGTGGGGCCCAAAATGCTGCCTTGTGGAATTCCAAAACAACTATTTTTAAGTTCAGAACTTGTATACTGACCTATTTTTCCACACTGATGACGCTCGCTGAGATAATCCGCAAATAGTAGAAGTTGTGCTCCTGTTATCCCCAGTGTTTCAAGCTTGTGCAAAAGTAAAGTACATGAAATAGTGTCGAAGGATCTAGTGTCTAGAAAGATCCCAATTGTGTGCATACCGTAATCTAGATTGGTAGTAATATAATTAGTTAAGTTGTGTACTGCTTGGCTAGTTGATCTATTGGGTCTAAAATCAAATTGATTATCTGAAACTAGTCTGTTATCTTCCAGGTATTTTATCAATCTACTGTTAATGATTTTTTCTAAAAATTTGAGAGGCCTGTTAACACTGAGATGGGTCTGTAGTTATTCACACAGTTTTTGTCTCCAGACTTGGGTACAGGTGTGACCATAGCTTTTTTAGCATTTTGGGGAATATTCCTTGAGAAAACATAGCTGAAAAATGTGGGTTAGTGAAGGGGCTAGTCGGTACCTAATTTTTTTAAGTACATTATTAGGTATGTCATCACACCCAGTAGCACATGCATCCTTTAACCCGTGTATTAATGTTACTACTTTGTTAACGTCGGTATCTAATAAAACAAAAGATTTTACTGTACAGGATGTCGTAGTCGGGTTTTGAGGGGAAAAATTGCTAGAATGTAAAGATTTTTTAGCCAAAGTTTTACCAACATTAGCAAAAAAATTGTTTGATTTGTTCACTACTTCGGATGGGTTTATCTCTGTAGATAGTAAATTAAACGGAGGTTAGGGGTTTTTCGATCTAATTGTATTAGTTTTTATAAATTTCCAAATAAGTTTACTATTTTGTCCCGCCTTCTGTAATTCATTTTTGTTATACTGAGTTTTAAGTTTTTTCAATAGATTATTACAGAAGTTACGATCCCTTTTATATGTAACAGAAAATAGGTATGTCGTTAAAGTTGTCAAAAAACAAAAGGCCCGTTTTGACATTTGAGAATGAGTTCTTGACACCTGTCAGTTACATACAAACGAATACGTGTTTTGCGAATTTGATCTTTATTAACTACTAAAACTGTCAATGTCAAAACGGGCCTTTTATTTTTTGACAACTTTATCAGGTGCGCGACATAGAGACAAACTTTACCTAAAATTGAAACATTTTAGGTGAAGTTTGTCTCTGTCTTACGAGTATACATCGA
Source organism: Apamea monoglypha (assembly GCA_911387795.2). NCBI lineage: Eukaryota > Metazoa > Arthropoda > Insecta > Lepidoptera > Noctuidae > Apamea > Apamea monoglypha. Next base: position 19,394,699 of record OU426927.1, read on the forward strand.
ACGAAGCCGGATGTGATCCGGGGTTTAATACAACTAAACATTCTGGGCATTGTTTTAGCAAATGTGTTTTTCTTTATTGCATATGTAGCGAGATTATGAAATACTTTAAAGAAATATTTGCATCGTTTGAATTATAACAGGGTCTAAATTAATACCGCGTGCGTCATTTTTTTTTCTTATTTATAATGTTAGTAAAACTTGATCATCGGTAAGCGAAGAATTCGTAACCAATGTTTTGGATGGATTTTTCGATTTTATAATGGTATGGGTTAAGCATAAGCCACTCTGATGCGTGGGGTGATAGTGTGCTGGTAATAGTCCATGAAATGAGCAAATATTCAGATACTTACGTACATGGGTATCGGATTTCCCGGAAGCAATATTAATGTTAATATCACCCAAAAGTATTATGTTTTTAAAAGATGATAAGTTTTTTAAGTTTGTGTCAAGTGATTCTAAAAATCTGTCCATATTTTGAGAAGGCCTATAAATAGCCGACTACTATATCGGGAATAATTTTAATTATCAAGCAATTGCTATCTTGGGATACCGGTTCTTCTGAATGCCACCTTACAGTAACAATGGCTTTCATTTTGACAGTTCAACAACATTCATTGCGTTATTTGCGTTGTTGAGCAGACAAATTATTCGAACATAATGAAGCAATGGATTAGCAATATCCTTCAAAATGATTCAGATTGTGAATGAAAGTGTGTTAGTCAATAGGACGTGAACTGTTTTCAAATCAAGTCAAAATTAACCAAATATTCATAACCAGATTTCGTTTTCGCTGAAACTGGATTTAGATATTTGATGGACTAATGATAATCCCGGTTCTGACGGATTAACGATACCTACATTACATAAGAAGCACCGAAATAGTCCAAGACAAAAGTCAAAAGGATATTTAAACTAAGACAAACACGGCCGACAAAACGCGTGTTTTATAGGCGATGTCGTAAAAATATTTTTTCCTGGAACGATTTTGGCAAACGCCCGGCCGTCGGCTTTGCCGCCTATGTACCTATGTGATATTTTTAATTCATGAATCAAACCAGTAGCTGTATGCGTCGGCTGCATCACCATGTTGAAAGGAGTGAGAGAAAAAATGTCGTTTCCGGACACTAAACAAATTTTTGCAATGAAAACGTGATGGGAATGGCAACACAGCATATTTTACGTATTAAATTTTAGGTGTAAGTACGTTGGCCCCTTCGTCTCATCTCATACCGTCACACAAGGTTTTAATTCTGAATTGCACACACGTACTGTTTAGGGTTAGCAACGAAGTAGCCCTTGGAATTCACTTATTTTTGCGTAGAATATAATAATTGTACAACCCTTCCTCGACCAGTCAGAAAGGGCTTAGTAAATTTTGAGGGACTGGTCATCTGGTGATATAAAAGCTCTTCGATAGAGAATAGTTAAACGTCTTTGGACAATACTGGCTTAGCAAGTAATTGCGTTGAGAGCAGTGGGGGCCCAGTGCTAACGGTCCCGACTTACTAATCGCAGGTCGTGGGTTCAAACCTAGGCAGGCGCTTTAATTTTTTTAAATAATTTCATGACGACTGCTCTCAAAACGGTGAAGGAAAACATCGTGAGGAAACCGGCATGACCTAGAACCAAAAATTCGAAGACATGTGACATCTACCAACCCGCACTGGGCCGCGTGATGGATTACAGCCCACTCCCTCTCGAAGAAAGGAGGCCTGTGTACCAGCAGTGGTAACATTACTGGCTGATTGTGATGATGCAAGTAATCGCTAGCATTGAAGCATAGTTTACACTAGTCATTTAACCCACTTGCAGAATTCGAGGTAAGTAAGGTAAGTCGTAATCATCAATTTTTCGATTGTCGAAATGGTTTTTTCCATAAGTATGCGTTTTTTATAGAAATATCTTCACAAGGTGTGTGACTATGGACAGGACCTATAAAATAACCATTACATTTCGCAATATTTTATAATAACTAAAATTCAGATAGTACGTTCTACTTTTTAATTTTCATTTTTATTGAAAGTCTGGCCTGAAATCCTATTGTTATCAGTCCATCCGTCTTTTAGTTTAACACGTGTAATGGGTTGTCGAACTAAATCAGGTTATTTGAAGATAACCGGGTAGCGAGACAGTCTATCATCAACGTCATCTGTCACTATGGTTACCTAAATAACGGCTGACGTAGAATTTAGCGTTCATTGAGAAGTTTTGTGGAACGGAAAATCAGTTTTTTCGTCTATAGCGAATTCTGGAGGATGTTCAAAATGATATCTAATTGGTTGCCTAAAGAAACTAAGCGAATGGTAATCTCAGAAATTATATGTTATCATCATCAGTCTCCTGCCCTTATCCTAATTTATTTGGGGTCGGCGCAACATGTATTTTTCTTCCGTAGTCGTCATTTCAGTAGTCACTCCCTTTCTACCCATATCTTCTTACACATAGTCCATCCATCGTTCCTTTGGTCCCTACTCTTATATCCACATTCATCTCATGTACAGACGCCAGCACATCAAGCTACTACAATCTGTCAAATTTCTTTAATAGATTTTCAACTTTATCAATAAAGCATTAAGGTTCAAGGTTGATTAGGAAAATTTGACAGTTTCGGGTAGCTTGACCTGCTGGCGTCTGTACATATAGCATAATAAGCTCAATTAGAGGCATTGACAGGAATTCCCGAAATGTACCTACAACCAAAAATCTAGCTGTATCATCTTTCACCCAGTTAATCAACACATCTATTAAAGAAATAACCCATAACCTAAATATACCTTATTTTCTACGCCATGGGAAGTCGGCGGGGCGAACGGACTAATATCCTATATCTACCTGGAAGCTGTCTTGAGTGATAAGAATTTATTTACACTTTGTAACCATAGAGCAACACGGTCCGCCGGTGGCCCGTCTTGCTCTATGTTTGTAACGCATAAAAAATTGTGCAATTCACGGTGACAACATAGCTCCTAGCAACTAAATATAAATCTAAGCGTTTTTATCGAAACCGTCTACAAGTACCTACGTCAAATGATAAACAAATTACAATAAACACTACTTCAGACGGTCATTGACTGTTAATATATAGATAAAACAATTTTCTAGACTTTCACCTGATTACAGAACTACACGTAGACAGTAGACACAAATCCAGGTCAAAAATTATGACTAAAGACCAAAATAACTAAGGACCTGAAGAAGCATAGAACTAAACAGAAATGGACCAAAATTGATAGCTTTCTTTTGTAAATATTGAGACAGTGATCAGTCAAGTTATACTGGTGACAACACATTTTTGCATGTAATCTCAGACGGTGCCAATTCAGTATCAGAATGTGTCATAGTATCGATCATGATAATCCCATCTCTTAACGATAACATTTAGTCGAAAATCGATACTGCTCTTATCCCCATGGAAGTATCAGCCAATAGATCGTCCACGTCAATCATCCTGCTTGACTAGTCGATTGTTGATGACATTAGGATCAAAACGTGTACTTATGGCAATCTTCTTGTTTCGCCTGATCACTCTTCGGTCGTGTCGTACGTGCCGTCTCGTCAGACTATAAGAGTGAGGGAAGAGAGAGTGCACCTATAACATCTCTCGCGCCGAAGGCTAGTCTCCTATGAGATTGGCCACCATAGCTGAAATACGGTCTGGAGGACTTTCATTCATCATCATCTGCCTAGCCTTTTCCCAACTATGTTGGGGTCGGCTTCCAGTCTAACCGGATTCAGCTGAAAACCAGTATTTTACATGGAGCGACTGCCTATCTGACCTCTACAACCCAGTTACTGGGTAATATGATACCCCTTGGTAAGACTGGTTGTCAGACTTTCGGGCTTCTGACTACTCGTAACGTCTGTCAAAGATCTACGAATGACAGCCGGGACCAACGGCTTAACGTGCTTTCCGAGGCACGGAGGGGTCTCGGTATGTAAAGATGGTCACCCATTCATAGACCAACCGCGGCAAGCGTAGCTTAACCTGATCGATCGACCTGTGCGGCTGTTATTATTTAGCCACGGCCCCTCTGGAGGACTTTCATTATTCTTGTATTATGAATTGACACCCTGACAAAAATAGAAAGATTTTGACCTTTTCACACGGCCAAAAATACCTGTAGCGCATAGTCTATTGAAAACCTAAGTACACTTGACTTGCCCCGATCCAATCATGGTCAACTACTTCCTTGCTCATATAAATTTTAGTCAACACCCGGTACAATTTCAAAGCACCAACTTCCGAAAACTCTCCCACCCCAAATCAAGAATTATCGATAACAATATAACAACATCGATTACATCTTATATCGAGAAATCATTGTCCAGATTTGGACATTGCGAATACTTTGTAACAATGGCTGATCGAATATTCATGGGTAGGAGATGGCGGATTTCCTCCTGATTCACGTCCTGCCTGCGCTGGCATCTGTGGTGCAATGACATGCCATACGTGATCTGGTCGAATAAAATGTATGGGTTTTTTTTATAGTGCTGTGCTTATTATTTTGATAAGATTGTTTGTCGTTGTTGTTTTGATGTCGTATTTCTTGTGTTGTCATATTTTTGTTTACGTTTAGGTCAAAAAAATATGGTTAGACATGAATTAAGTTCCTTCTTATGGGCCGGCCATATTAGCCGTAGAACCGATGACCGTTGGGGTAGACGTGTTCATGAGTGGAGACCGCGAATCGGTAAACGTAAGGTGGGACGCCCTTTTTTTTTCCGGATGGGAAATCATCAAATGACCCCTCCCGCTCTGACTGGAGCGGAAGGGAGTGTCAGACTCTTACTGACTAAAACCCACCCATGTTCCTTCCTTTGCCCTTTATGTTCCGGGGTAGCGGTAACCCTTTCGGACGATCCCGCTGACAGGTGGGACGCCCTCAGGCTAGGTGGAGCGACGATCTTCGCAGGATGGCTGGTAGCAGCTGGATGAGAATTGCCGAAAATCGAGTTAAATGGCGTGCAATAGGAGAGGCCTATATCCAGCGGTGGACTGCTATAGGCTGGTGAAGAAGTTCCTTCTTAATTTGCTATTTCCGATCAGGTTAAATCAAATAAACTGAAAAAAAAAAATTGTTAACCCACTTGCGAATTTTCGTTGTTTTAAAAAAGCACTCTCTTTTCTTTTAGAACAAGTTTATCTTACTTCGCTGTTCACTACTTCACTTCAAAGCTCCTCGTATGCGATTCCTTCATTCCACCACTTGATAAAAAAGGAGTTTCCTTTTAAATCCACGTATAGAAGATCTCGCAGAATTCTCGTTATACTGTGAAGTGTCTTCGGAATGCTTTGACACGGTATTCTTGGTTGTAGAGGTGATAATACGTGTACCTCCTTCTATGGGATATATCCGTTGCATACCGTAGGTACGGTGGGAGGGACTGTTGTCGGTCTAACTACAATGAGGTTTGCTTGGAGAAATATGGCGGATTTTAAATAGCTGTTACTGGCAATGCTGGTTATAATTGTATAGGTATTGATTACTTCATTATGACTTGGTATTATATTGGACTTTTTGGGATTAAGTCAATTTGCATCGTCTCAAGTCTGCCCGCTCTCACGAGACTAATTAAAAACCATGGACGCTCTATTAAAAATCCTACTCTTCCTACTATCCTACTTCCTACTAATAATATAATATATAATATACATCCTGCTATAATATTATAAACGTGAAAGTTTGTATGGATGGATGGATGGATGGATGGATGTTTGTTACTCTTTAACGCAAAAACTACTGAACGGATTTGGATGAAATTTGGCACACAGATAGTTTATAACCTGGATTAACATATAGGATACTTTTTATCCCGGTATTCCCACGGGATCGAAACTTATGCGGGTGAAACCGCGGGGCGCAGCTAGTAATATTATAAACGTGAAAGTTTGTATGGATTGATGGATGTTTGTTACTATTTCACGCAAAAACTCCTGGACGGATTTGGATGAAATTTGGCACACAAATGATTTATAACCAGGATTAACATTTAGGATACTTTTTATCCCGGTATTCCCACGGGATCGAAACATATGCGGGTGAAACCGCAGGGCGCCGTTAGTATAGTATATTTTAAATAGAGCGTTATATTATATTTTAAATACACTCGCTTAGAGTAGAATACCTACATTAATTTGCAATGACAAATTAAAACTGAAGCAGAATATAACACAAACAAAACCCTGTTTGTACCATTGTAACAAATTCAATACAGAATTTTAATTAAAAATGTATTAATAGATAATATGACAACAGATGATAACGAAGGAAGGTGAAGACATCGAAGTGACTGAGTGAAAAGAAATAAATACACAGTATTCGACAATTTCTCGAAGATAGATATTTAACTTAAAAATAATCGCGTGCCAGTAACAAGAATCCTTACCCGACTCCCATAAAAACAATCACCATGGTTTGTTTCACCACTGAAAAGGTAGAATCAGAAGGACCAGAAAAGCTTGATTAAATATAGGCTCAAGAAAAAAAAGTTGAGGACGCAGGAGGGAGATTCAAAAATATTTCAAACTCAAACTCCCAAATTCAAATCATTTAATTCAATTAAACCATTTACAGGCACTTTTGAATTGTCAAAATTAAATAGTCGGTCAGTTAGTCAGAAAGTTGAAGCTAGCTGCCCATTCCAAAACGTAGATCTCTATGGAGAAGAACGGGCAAGAAACTCCACGGACACTCTTTTAAATCAAGATATTGTTACAGAATCCTAGGTACATTATTATTATTGCTTCTATATGTGACAACAATGTAAAAAAAAAACAAATAAAGAAACAATTTAAAATATTAAATTAAAAATAAGCCCTGGCAGTTAAGAGATGACCAGTCTCAACCGACGGCGCCCGTTCATGAACATGTCGCGTGGATCAGCACCATCCAGCTCAACAATTTTGTAGGGAATCGAATGATCCAACGCACGCGCCACCACCAGTGAGACATTTAAGTGAGCATGACATATACGCAACTCCCATGCTCTTTCAAGTCAACATCAAAATATCATAATAAACGGGTCCATGTTTCTTACTTTACAAAATTTAAAAAATACTTCTAAATTACACAAAACTATAGTTTGTAATATAATTAAGGGATGAAAAAAAAAAAAATTACTACCGTACTATTTGAACTCGACCAGCCCTTCAGTTGTTCCTTATTATGTTTCCTTAATTTGCAAAAGTTCAATGAAACTAAATTATTAGCGTCACGAATATCAGAAAGCTAAAACTCGGCAGTAGCATTTGCTCCATTTTACGATCCTGAAGACGTTTGTACACCGCCACGTCAATGGGACATCAACGAGTACGAGATGACGGCGCCGAAGTAGCGATACATGCATTTTCTATGGCCGCGGGTCCACCGCACGCCGTCACCGTCACCGGGACGTCACGCTCGGTTCGAATAATCTCGTTTTTCGTTGGTGTTCCGTCGACGGTAGCGGGTGGACGAACGGTGTAATATAAACCCTTTTGCTAAGAACTTGTGGCAATATTCCTTCGTGACCTGTCATCGTAGCAGTCATCACCATCAGTGCACATTTCGCATGATGAAGTGGACATTCTGTATTTCCTTCCCAAGTGGTTCTACCGCATTGGCGATGAGGTGCGAATTTTACACAAATTATTTTAAACTCCTCGTTATGGCACCAGCGTGTTTTTGTTTAATATTACCATAGTACCCGGTATTGTAATCATGGGAAACGACGGAATCCTTGAGAACGTTGGTTTTGGGCTCGCAAACTTTTTAAAATTACACATTTTTAATTTTCCTTAAAAGTATTTAAATAAAGCAATACTCTCCAAGACAGGTATCTCCGATGTTGGCGATAAGTCGGCGAGGCTGAAGTGGGACCGGTCGGGTCACACGTATAGGATGCATCCAGACAGATGGGCCAAATTCGTCACACAGTGGGGTGTCTGAAGACGAGCGTCGTCACCGAGGTGGACCTAAAAAACGCTGGCATGACGATTTGGACTCGTTTCTAACCGATTGAGCGGAGAAGGCACAGCACAAAGAAAAGTGGAAAAATATTTTTCCAAATTTTCCATTAACCTATTATCCCACTGCTGGGCAAAGGGAGACCTTTGCCCAGCAGTAGAATAATAGGTTAATGGCAAATTTTAATGAAGACAGCAGCTACGCAAATACTGAAGATACGGTTATTATCATAAGCCAGAGACCCCTTCTGATTGATTTTTACAATGAGCTATTCTGACTAATCAAAAACAATTGCATCAACACATTATTACCGGATGTAGGCTGTTGTGGGTGAAAACGATGTACGAGAAACTAAAGCTTGAACAAGCTTATTTCCTGTTCCTAAAGCTCCCGAAGGTGTGCCTGAAACCGTTTTCAAAAGCGATGTCGTTAAAAGACAAGCCAATATCGCTTCCATGAGATCGTAGGTATGTCGTCTTAGATTAAATGACAGAACGAGTGTGAAAGTACATTTTAAATTTATTTACGAAATGAAACTTCAGACCAATTACTGGAGAGGTGCTCCGAAAAGTTTCGCTATATGCTTCCGTCTCGCCTTCGCAATTAATAAAACGTAAATCCTAACAGTGCATTGTGCTAGAAGCATACAGTTTTATTCAGGCTTCAGACGTATTGTCTTCTCAACTTTTAATATGCTACAAATAATTCTTGTAATCGGTTTGTATTATGAGAGGTACACGCAAAGTTATTATTACGATGAATTCGCACTGAACATCATCCATTGCGCGCTTTCTTCAACACAAGTGATTGATAATCGTGAAGTTGCTATAGATAAAACGCAATGGAATTAAAAATTACTCGTTAAATATGTAGTTGGAAGTTCTCAAGTTATAATTAAACTATTTGAAACAACAACTATATAAGAGAACAATAAAAGCAACAACTTCCTTTCTCTTCGTGTTCTCTATACATATACATATAGCTAGTAAGGTTTATTTAGTTTACTATTCAAATCTTAGCACATCCGTGTCAGTATATTAGTGTATTTATTATTTATTTATTTGGTATTTATTTTTATCTTTGCTCTCCGAAAAGCAGATCTATAGGTATGAACTAGCATTCCTTTGAGTTTAAATTTTCTTTGAAAAGTCCATTAAGTATGATGATTCATGAGGCTAGCAAACTTATATAAGCAAATGAGAAACATTTTGTGAATCATGAGTAAAGTGTTGAATTTGATAGTGCATAGTAATATAATGTCATATCCCTATATATTTTACTGTGTGTACATAAATAATTAAATAAATAAGAGAGAATTGAGAGTTGAGTGGATACCGCGAATCGGCAAACTTAAGGTCGGACACCCTCAGGCTAGGTGGAGCGCCGAACTTCGCAGGGTGGCCGGTAGGAGCTGGATGAGGGATGCCGAGAATCGAGCTAAATGTCGAGGTCTATCTCCAGCAGTGGACTGCTGCAGCCTGACGATGATGATAAGTTATAAGAGAAGAGCTAGACCAAAGAAACGATGGATAACTGTGTGAAAGATAACGACTAACAGAGAGTATGGAAGAAGATGACATGCTTGCTGCTCCTTCATAAATTGGGATAAGGGCAGAAGTATGATGATGTTGATAAACGTTGACTTTCAAGACCAGATGGAGCTGAATATAAAACACGCAGTAACTGCCTTTTGACTTGCCGACCATTTCGTAAGTTTTCCAAAGTAAGGACCAATATTTAATATTTTATGGCCGATTCCTGTAATTTACGGAACGTTATTGGTTAAAATTTGGACTCTTGTATCTTTACCAATAATGAAGCAAAGACCTCATAGCTTTGCATAGTAGAGTCCTCAGGTAAAACGCAGCTTACGAATCCATTTATATGCCCAGTTTGGCAATAAAAAATGATACCATTGTTGGTGCAAATCGGATCGTTTTTGTTTATAGGAACCGGGGATTAGGCTTCTTCGACGATCATTTGCTTTCAAGTACACAGCAAGCAATCTTTTCGTTACAGAACATATTGAATTTAGACTTTCTAGCAATTACGTCATATATGTATTCTAAACTTATCAATACAATGCATGTGCGCAAATCTGTAGCAGGCTCTCAATGGACAATTAAACCTCTTTGTTGGAAAATTTGCTGAAATGTTCCATGATCATCTTTCAGCTGTGACCTTATTCCTTTGTGCTATTATTTGGTTTGCCATGTGCGTATAAAACTGCCATATTTGTAGTATGACAGTAGAATTGCTGTATTGTAATTTATTTGAACTTATTCTTCGTCGTTTGAAAAGATGGTTCTTGTTTGAAGATTGTCTTTTGTTTAGTTAAGTTTTTGCGAATTTTTCGCTCTTATTTCTGGTGACTATTGTTAACACGCTTTTATTAGCTTCACTCCTAACTAACAATGTAATAAAATCTAAGGGATTTGTAGAGGTTTGTATGACAGTGCTGTCTTTGTCTTTATCTTCCTACATACAGACAAAAGTTGCTCGTGGGCAATCCCTTAGAAACCTATAATGTTCCCACTGCTGAGACACAGGCCTCCTCTCTGTGAAAGGGAGTGGGCTGTAATCCACCACGCGGGCACAGTGCGGGTTGGTAGATGTCACATATCTTCCCTTAGAAAGGCCCTCCCTTAGAAGTCAATTTTAACCTACTTCTAATAAATTGTCGTATCGAAATGAAACTTTGTATGTAGTTCGGATGACAAAACTATAATTTGGTATCTTGGAGCTGATCTGATGATGGAGTCAGGAGGTGGATAGTGGAACTCTTGAGTGGTTACTAGTAAACCCTCTAGTTTGGGGTCATATGATTTGTTTTGACGAGTCCAATAGATTGGATAAGCGTGTTTTTTTTGTTTTTTATTAAACTACATATTCCTTTATTTCAACTAAATACTTATAGATTACATTTTTAATAAACAAAATGATGAAAAAAACATTTAAAAATATAAAAAATAGTAGCCCACAGGTATCGGGAACTGGGTCCAAGCTACCGGCGATCAGATCAGTCCAGAGAGAGGAACCTCCTGACAATGCGAGCCGTGTCTAAAAACTACATATTTATTATTCCAATTTATATTAATTCCTGACGTAACTATGGTCTGCTCACCCAGATGTAAAATTACAAAATTACGGAACAAAATGGCAAACTTTTAAGTAGGTAATCCACTTGCATTGTTTTGACCAATAACTTCAGTGGTATAAGGTAGCAATTACAGTAACCTTTAAACTTAACATTTTATTGCCCATAAGTACCTGCTTACCGTCAATTTGCAACTTCAATTGGTACCGCCTTTCAAGTGCCAAGTAGGGATCAAAATTAGACCGGATATACAATTATATGAGAGAGAATTACTGTGATTAACATACATATTATCCCTGTACCTACATTAATGCCATAAATGAAACAAACGTAAACGAAGGAAAAGGAGTATAAAGGATCGGTTGGTGCCAGGTGGCATACTGTAGTTTCTGTCTACCCCAATGAGAAGAAGTCGTGAGTTTATGTTTGTATGTATGCATTAACGCCATATTGGTCTAATGATCGTAGGAGAGGCAGTCGAGCTGGAGGTGCTACGTTCGATTTCTAGACCGCAAAAATCATGAGAGTCATGAGACCTCCTTTACCTCGAAAAGCATGTTGATCTACGAATGACAGTCGTTACTGATAGTCAGAAGCCCAAAAGTCTAACAACCAATATTACCAACGGGTGTCGTGTTACCAAGTAATTCCCGTTAGTCTGGAAGCCGACCCCAACAAAGTTGGGAAAAGGCTAGGCTGATGATGACTCATATTTTTTTATTACTTTTCCAGACAAGCCGAATTTCCACACGTGTTCTAATATTTTAATAAGTATATATTGGCGCCGATTCCCTTGTTCACAAACTAAACTAAATTAAAGTTCAGTGCATCCTTTTCTTTCTATTTCATTAAGAAAAGGACAGAAGATAAATATTAGTTTAGTCCTGTCAAATTACTCAGGGCCTGAAGTAAATTTGACGTATTTTTAGTAGCCATGTTTTTAATCACGTCTAAACTGTCTATGGAGTATCTTAATTTGACAGGACTAAACTAATATTTATCTTCTGTCTTTTTCTTAATGAAATAGAAAGAAAAAGATGCACTGAACTTAAATTTAGTTTAGTTTATGAACAAGGGAATTAGCGCCATTGTCCTTGATAGTACGCCCGTGTGTACTATTATTTAGTTACATAAACAAACAGTTTTGGCAACGGAATCGAGTCCGATCATTTCTGCAAGTCATTGCAATTTCTAGCGAAGGCCAATCGTTGTACAATGTACATTGTTAATTTGTTACCTACATATAGAGAAAATTATTCACCCTATTTAACCTTCAAAATATTCGAAGAATGTTATATTCTTCCTTATGTCCCTACATTCAGGGAAATTAATTGTTTATCAAATTGCCACTTTGCGTTCTGCAGTGTTATATCTAGCCACTCGCTTCTGCCCGCGACATTGTCCGCATGAAATTACGGGCCCCGACTCACCGCACCGCATCCGACAGTACCCGCGCTATTACGTCGTGTTCGCTCAGCGTTCTTTCTGACCTTTTGCTCGGCTCCTAAGAGTCATAGCGTGATGTTAAGTAGCCTATAACCTTCCTCAAGAGTTGGGCTATCAAAGACAAAAAGACCTTTTCAAATCCGACTGACAATTCCAGAGAATAGCGCGTTCAAACAAACTCTTTAGCTTTATTATTAGTATAGATACTCGTATAGATAGATAGATATAGATTTCATAGAGCTCTCAAAGAATGACAGTTGTGATTTCAATATAAGGACAAATTAAGTTTATACTCAATTCGCTAAGCAATGAATTTCGTTGAATTTACTCAGTTTGTCTTAAAACCATTAAGACAGTTTGTTTAAGAGATTGAATTTATTCGCCCTTAACAGATACAGAGGGTATACTATTCTTAGCTGGGAACGAATAATCCACCCCAAGATCATTGGCTGGCATTAAATATAAAACCAGTACTAAAACTAAGCCAATAATAATAAACAAAATCCTAATTTGACACTAAACCATTATACTTAGCACGTTGACCCTACGTCAGCCGCCGGTAATACAATTAGGCGACCTGCAAACTTTACGTTGGTCGTAAAATGGATATCAATAATCGTTGTGTGGACACGTTTCGAGTGTGCAGCCCGTTTAAAGACTAATTTGAAATGATATTCTTTAAATTGTATGTTTTAAATTTTTAGTTGAGCTTAGAATTGTAAAATGTGGAAGCGAAAAGTGAGTGCTTCTAAAAAGTATACTGATGTGAGTTAGTTCCATATTTCAGTTTAAGCAAGGGGTATAGTGTTGCCCAGTAACTAGGTTGTGGAGGTCAGATCGGCAGTCGCTCCATGTAAAATACTGATACACAGCTGCATCCGCTTAGACTGGAAGCCGACCCCGACATAGTTGGGAAAAGGGTAGAAAACAGGCAGGCATGCCAAGACTTCATCTAAGCAAGGTTTTTCGCTGTTTTCTACAAAAAAAAAAAAAAAATAAGTAGTAATAAAAGGTTTTACAGTAGCTATCGCAATAGTGATGATTAGATTTGTAAAATATAATCTAGTTTACAATATTTGATTTTCATCTATAGAATGTCAAAAATACATAGATTAGTGATCGTTTGCTAAATGTTAATAATCGGGAAATAAATAAATTACTGAAGAAGCATTTCGGTGTATTTCTTACAAAGTAAATAAAGCTATCGATTGACAGTTATCTACCGAATGATAGGCATTTAGTTATAACGTTACGCAGTTAGTGGTCATGGTCACAGTGGCGCTACCTAAACCTGATAGCGAGCCTATCGTTACTGATAACAGTTATTAATATTAATAACTGCTATTGCTATTTAATAATTCTTAGGATAAACCTTGACATCTTTTGGCGATATTTCTTTTAACATATCAATATTTCTGATCCGATCTTTGCATGAACTATAAAATATGGATAGGTACCCCTTGACATTTGTTAATAATTTTATAAGCCACCCGCCGTTACTTCTTTAAGCGTAAGCACTCATGTTTTTAAAGGCATATCCACCATTCTCAAATCCAAGATTTCCATAAGTTTTACACCTATTTAAGATAACGCATTAAAAGCAATTTCAATTCGTTGATGTTTATTAAGAATTTGGTAGTTACAATAAAGGAGCTCCTAACTGATCGAATCGTCACCAAATTGTTTACAGTGAATACCAAGGAGGGTTTTATTAATTTTTTATTAGCTGCCTCTGTTATTACGGTTTTCCTTCGAGTAAAGTATGTTGCAGGTAGCTTTAAGAGGGTAGATATAAAATACGTGTCTGTTGGGTACGTCATCGTCAGGTCGCGGTCGGTTGAATTTCTGGTAGGAACTTGAAGAAACCATTGCACAATAAATAAATAAATAAAATAAGTTTATTAACACAAAAACCTTAGTATACAAAGCTACTACAATACACATAGGAACACTGAACTTTGGGAAAAAGGCTGCATAAATAGTAAAAAACCCTGCCTCCTAAACTAGGGGTGTACCCTGTGACTTAGGAGTCAGTGTTCTACTGTAACTTCGTGTACCAAAAATTCTTTATTTATCTGTGATAACATGATGAACCTATAATGACCAGCAGCCTAATTGCGTAACACATTTTCGGCAAATGATTGTCATTAATTGGTTTCGTTTCGATCGTTTTTTGTTTCATTTTACGATTTTCGTATTGCGTAACTCCACTATCATGTAATAGCAACAGCTGTTGGTTTGAAACGCTAAAGAGTGAACGATATGTGCTTAAGAAAATCGTAATATGAAACAAAAAGCGATCGAAACGAAGCCAATTAATGACAATCATTTGCCGAAAATGTGTTACGCAATTAGGCTGCTGGTTTAACTACGAATATGAATGAGTAGGTATGTGTGTTAAAGGAGGGAGATGTGGTTATGTGGTGTGGTGTGTTGTGTTGTGTTTTAGAATGGTGTGCTGTGTTGTGTTGTGGAGTGGTGTGTTGTGTTGTGGTGTGGTGTGGTGTATGAAAGGGGGGGTTTGTTTTTTGTGGGGGTGTGTGAGGTCGTGAGAGGAGTGTTCTTGTGATGTTTCATGGGCTTCTGTATTCGGTTTTGTAGAATAGTGATTATTATTACGTGCCTACATTAATTAAATTAATTAATTTTAATTATAAAATAAAATATTGACTCTCAAAATGATTGATTTATTTCTTGATTTGCTTCTGCCCACGACTTAACCTATTTGACGACCAGAGGACAATTCTCGTAATTTTAAGAACGTTCACAGTCTGATCTCAGTCGCAATCTGTTAAAAATACCTCTAATTTCCCTACATTTTTGACAAGTTTTTGGCATTGATTGGTGCTGAGATGAGATTGCGCTAGATTTTGAATGTTTTTAATTGCGGGAATTGCCCTTCTGACCTTTAAGGAATATTTGTGTAAAATTTGAACAGATTTATTTAGTCGTTTTTGCGCCAATCCGGAATATACAAACGGACAAAAATCCTGAAAACTTTATTTTCGGTATCAGAATCGTTCCTCGTAGGTTTTTTTTTTTCAAAAATATTCAACAGTGTACAGTTTTGCCTTCGTTACTATTTTGTTATAATATGTAGGTATAACCCTAACGAGCAAAAGAAATCGACACATAAGCACTACCGCCAAAGCCTATATCTGGCCATTTTGAAAACAAAATCCCGTGGACATGATGACCACAGCTGCGTCCGTAAGTAAAACAAAAGAGGATCCTTTTTAGGTCGACTAATAATATGCGCTGCAAGCAGGAATAGTCCTTACGCTGGTCAGATATAGATTTTGGCGATAGTACCTACTATTAATTACTACCGAACACAAAAAACATCAATTAACCAAATACATACTCGTATATCTACAAAAGCAAAGAACATTTTATTCATCAACAAGTATCGAACCAAATATACAACTTTACTGTCCAAATAAAGCAATAATACTTGTGTTTCTTCAACCAAATCTAAGTTCGGAGCAAAAACAATACGTTTTAGGCGATTCACATGCGCAGGCGCCTTCTCCCACGGCCTCTCTCGAAGGCTATCCAAGTGACATACTGTCTCTATTGGCTAATTAGGGTCAAAACCGCTTAGCAGTTTAGGTTTTGTCGAAGATCTCAAAAAGTTGAATTGATTTCTTTGTGAGATTTATGACAAAGAGTTATATAAACTTTAAAGAATCCGCATTTTTTATTACTATCTAGACCAGCGATAGACTGATGACACCTATATCTTCCATAACAAACAATGAATTTTGTAGACGCTTTCATAGTTTACTAAAACACCTTCTGGAAAGTGAGTAGGCCTGTGCCCAGCGGTGGGACATTAACGGTTAATAAAAAATACCTTCTATAGTTTCAGTCTAGCCCATAGGGAAAAGGCATGTATTTGTGTCATGTTCGTGACCGGGCGCCGTCTGTAAGGGACTGATCTTTGCTGCCTGACTTATTTTAATTTAAAATAATAATTTTAATGTTCTGCATCGTTCTCACATGCATAATTTCAACATGAATGTTGCAACCAATGTTTTATAACCATATTATTTTGATTTAAAAGAATGTCCGTGGGGTTGCAAAAGTGCCTGTCATTGTTTTATCTACTATAATATTATAAACGCGAAAGTTTGTGAGCATAGATGGGTGGATGTTTGTTACTCTTTCACACAAAAACGACTGAACGGATTTGGATAAAATTTAACACACAAATAGTTTATAACCAGGATTAACACATAGGATACTTTTTATCCCGATATTCTCACGGGATCGAGACTTATGCGGATGAAACCGCAGGGCGCTGCTAGTTTCAAATAAATGCTTTGACTTTTTGTTTATGCCAAGTCCTTTTCTTCTTACCTGCCCTGGCCCCATATTTCTAGGTGTCCACGCAATAAGATTTTTTCTTCAATTCTCCTCTGTCAACCGTCACCTTGCCATTTACTCACTTCCCCTTCATATGTATCGATGTCTACTAATAAAGAATTGGACAGTTAGTTTAGCCTTATTTGTCCCAAAGACAATGCATTTATATTTGATCAGAGCTACAAACGGCCAGTATTTAATATCGAAGTGCCTCGCAAACTTATTTACTAGTAAAAAAAACTAAAGACGCAATAACAAACCACAATCTTAGTCACCGCCATTCAAATACAAAAACGGCTACCTATTATAAAATCAATGATCATCAAATTAATTAGGTACAAGTACTAACGGGTATTCCTATACAATGTATAGCGGCCATCGTCAGTGGCTATAAAATTGTATGGCCGCTGCATTTTACGAGTGAATGTATAGAACACAGCATGGGGAAGAACAGTAGGCTCACTTATATACTGGCCATTAGGTTAACCGTTTTTTGACAGCTGTCTTAGAACGTACATATTCCAGATTACGTAAAAGTTAACTTTAAAATGCGTAATAAAATAAATATATCAACTGACTTATCTTATTGAATTATCTTATTTATGGCTTCTTAGATACATTCTAATACCGTACGTGTATCAATTAATGTATTGTCTGTTGCTGAAATCACTAGTTCCATCTGTCAAAAAACTGTTTACATAATGGACACGGTATAGTGTAATTATTGGTGCAGAGAATAATGAAACTGCGTTTTCTATTCGAGTGTCAGTTCAAATTCTAATTAGTTATGTAAGTAAGGGAGAGCGTAACTTGTAACATTCAAAGAAGATTTCTATTGAGGTCTTACTCCGAAATTTAGTCCCTAAAGAACTTGGACCATTTACCAAAAATCAATGATACCGAACTTTTTTTTTAATAAAACCTTTACCACTATTCTGGACACCAAAAAAAGTAGATTATGTATACAGGGTCAAATTAAATTAGCTAGCGAAACCCCGCAGCCGTGATGGGTATCGATATCGATAAATGAAATTTCATGTTGTTTTTTGGAGTCAACAACCGCTGGTTATATTATTACTTAAATTATGAGTTGACAAAATGTGTTTTCTTTTGTTTTATAGTATTTAGGTATCGATTTCAATCATGTCTGTGAAGTACCCCACAAAATAAAATCATCAAATTAATTTCTTTTTTTGTTTTATCATGTTTAGATCGATACCCATCACGTCTGTGGAGTTTCGCTAGCTAATTTGACCCTGTATAACTAGAATGCTAGACAGACAGTTTGAGATACAAACTGCAGTACTCCTATTCAGTAAACGACTGCAGTAACAAATTACACACGCTATTGCGAAATTCTCATAGAGTCTCGTTTGTCCATTCCACAGAATATCCCTTAACTTTATCTATCACATGCCAGTGTTAAGGAAGTCCAAATTATAATAATGGCGCCCTTTAATTGTGATGACGTCACGCGAGGTGACATAATTGTCGCTATGCCAGGGTTGGCAGTAATTGCACCAATTAAATAAACTGGCTGTATCCTAAAGTCGGCTGTGCCTGTCAGATCTCGGCTGCGAATTACCTATATACATCCTTGGGTGTCGGTAAGCAATTAAAAAAATACATTGTTACATGTTGAACCAAAGAAATAATGAGGTATTTCTCTATTTAGATTTATATCTTCTTCGTGTCGCTGACACGACAGAGTTTTAGATCTTGGTGGCCCAAAACTTCGCCACTGCCACGGCGTCGTCGGTGGCAGCGCAGAGGTCACTTTGACTGCATGTTTTGGGACACAGAGGGCAGGATAGGAGGTGGTGCATGGTTTGCGACATAGCTCCACAACCAATTCGGGCTACCTCGACGGAATGGCAATAGGGTGTCCTATTGCCGTTCCGTCGAGGTAGCCCGAATTTACCAGGTCGGATCTTGTGTCCGGGGACGATCAGATTTTCTTATATACATATTCCGTCTATGAAACAAGATCTTGCGGCGAAAAATCCTGTTCTATAAATTCTAGGTGTATCGAAAATATAGACTTGAGAATTAATTTCGAAGATATTCAATATTAAAACATATATCTGGTAAAAAAACGGAAACCACTAATGGAAAATTTTCAAACTATTCTAAATAGCAACAACGAAAACCTTTAGCTAACAGACCTTAACATCACATATGTTTCGTGTACACAAACATCTTCCGCATCAGCTGCTCAATCAACTTCAAAAGGCGTCAATCTTCTAAACGCAACCTACCACCAACCAGACCAAGAAATATCATTCAATATTACTTAATAAACCATGGTCGTTACCAAATTTCCGTCTTGTATAGACAACGATTGTTGACGTGCTAACTGCGCTGCTGCGACCCTAAGGTTC
The DNA here is from genome assembly GCA_911387795.2 of Apamea monoglypha. Lineage (NCBI taxonomy): Eukaryota > Metazoa > Arthropoda > Insecta > Lepidoptera > Noctuidae > Apamea > Apamea monoglypha. The sequence goes on from OU426927.1 coordinate 19,413,940, forward strand.
TTAGACGCTAATAAGGAATGTCAACAAATGTAAGAACAGCCTTCTCTGTGGCCTCGATGACAGTAGATGCCATCAGATGGTCTATGGTTGTTTGTGTATTATTATCTGAGTAGCCTGTACTACGAGTAATGTATTTGCTGCCATTCTAGTAGTGTCAATAGGAAGTTCTGTGGTGATATCATTTTGTTGTTTCTTCCGTTATGTCTTCATTGTAAGAGCCCTTCACGATTTTTCTTCGTGGTTTCATAATATCATAACGTCACGCTTGTAATCCTCGAAGCGTAAGGCAGAGGAGTACCTATAGTAAATGCACATATATAAGGGGGCGACCCTATTGCCATCAACCGGGCACAAATTCAGAGTCCGGGCTGCTACTGAGAAATTGCAGATGGAAAAACCCAATAACACTTTGCCCGACACAGGGATCGAACCCAGAACCTCATGCACAGTAGTAACTCTTGCGACCACAACTGATTTACTTGGGTGTCTTTATCTATCGTCGGTGTTATAATATCGTCTACTGTCTCGAGTTATTTACAAGGGGAACCCCCTTGTTGGTAGACGATATACGGGAAAAAATAACAGAGGCAACATGAAGGATCCATTATGTAGGTCAATTTTCTTTATAGATTTTATTAACAGCGCCAAGACCCATGATGCCAATTAGCAAACTACGGAGATGACGCAACGAACCAGCCACCTAAAAAATCTAGTGTCTAGAAAAACTATTGTTGTAAGCAAATGATTTGTTTCAGTAACTACAGTAGGTACCTCGTGGCTAAGTAATAACAGCCGCTCGGATCAATCGATCAGGTTAAGCTACACTTGCCGCTGTCGTTCCGTGGATGGGTAACCGTCTATTACATACCGAGACCCATCCGTGCTTCGGAAAGCACCTTAAGCCGTTGGTCTGTCCTTCGTAGATCTTTGACATTTCATCTCTTAGCTGCCACGGCTTATTTTAATTTCAGAATTGTTTTTATGTTTTCTATAACGGACGCTTTAAACATGCTCGTCTTTCTACATCGTTCTCACATGGTTAATTTCAACACGAATGATGTAATCAAATATTTTGTAACAATTTTATGATTTAAAAGTGTCCGTGGAGTTTCTTGCCCGTTCTTCTCCATAGGTACCTACGCTTTGGAATGGGCAACTAGCTTCATCTTTGTGACTGACCGACCCTTTGACAATTCAAAAGTGCCTGTAATTGGCTTAGTTGCAATAAATGAATTGAGTTTTGAGTTTTGAGAGTCGTTACGGGTAGTCAGAAGCACAAATATCTGACAATTGACTCGTTGACGGTCTTACCAAGGGTATAGAGGCTTAGTTGTGGTGGTCAGATAGGCTATTCAGCTGCATCCGGTTAGACTGGAAGCCGACTCCAAAAAGAGTTGGGAAAAGGCTAGGCAGATGATGAAATATAGTAGTACCTAGTAATCAATTCTACGTCGTTTTCCCGCTATCTAACACATGTCCCCGATAGGCTCTGTCATCGTAACGATCAAATCTTATCTGATTGCCTTGTTCTTACCGAAAAGGGAAGTAGTAGTGCCAAAAGTTATCTTATATTTATACTTCTGTAGTTTTGTTGTCTCTCCTAGTTGTGGAACGCACTGAATTTTAGCTGATATGCCAATCTTTTTTTGGGTTTTTCCGCTCAACATTAAGACAGGCGAGAAGTTCCTGAATAGTCAATAGTAATGTCGCGAACAATCAAATCGGTTGATAATACACACAACAGACTATGTACAGACGCCAGCAGGTCAAGCTACCCGAAACTGTCAAATTTTCCCAACCAATCTTGAACCTAATGCTTTAGCGATAAAGTTGAAAATCTATTAAAGAAATTTGACAGATTATAGTGGCTTGATGTGCTGGCGTCTGTACATGTAGTATTGCCTGTCTTTTCTCTTAATCTGTCCAAAGGTTGTCTTTAAAAGATCACTTTGAGCGATAGGACCGCTCTTTCTCACCCTATGTAAAATTTCTACATTTATATCTGTATTTTTTATGGTTTTCATATATGGTACGAGTACATGTGGTGGTACGTTGTGTTTTTATTCTATCTATCTGTCAAGAATAAAATGCACAATTCTAAAACTGATACTAAAGTTAATTTTTTTAAATCCCAGATATTAATGTGACATTTAAGTCTTTTGTGTTTGCGTTTTTTTAATATAGAAATTTGACATTACACTTGTCAAATTAGTATCTGGTTTTAAAAAAACGAACTTTAAACGAATCTGTCGCAGATACAATTTAAAACAAAAGAAACTCGCCTCTAAAACGAGTCCTTGAATCCAAAGACAATAAATCCAAAGCAAAAACAACAAAAACAGTTTTAATTGAAATATGTGGACCGTAAAAAGACAAATTAATATATTCGTAGCAACAAATGCTACATTTACATAATCACGATAGGTGCGAGAGGCCAGTGTCTGTCTCTGTCTGTTTGCACAGCAGTCGGCTCGTTACACAATCTTGCGCGTGAAACATCGCGATATTTAAAACGTTTTACAGCTTTTATTACAGTTTATTGTGAGTTGTATTGTGGGTACTGTTATCATTTTGATTCAATTTTAATAACTGACTCTTCTACGTTCGTTGCTCTAGGTAGTTCATGTAGGACGCTATTGTAACTCTCCTTAGATGGATCAAATTCTTCTACTTCTTTTTGATTGTCAATAATATCTTCTGATCTATCATATATCCTTTTTAATCCATCCAAAGGTTCTCTTTAAAAGATCGCTCTTAGCGATAAGACCGCCCCGTTGTGTCACCTTTTGTAAAATTTCTATATTTATGTCTGTAATCTATATCGTGTACATAATAAAGAGTATTCTATGATTTCTTCGATTATCGATCCATTTCATTGCGGTCATCAACTCATCATTATTCAACAAGCCCCAGTTTGTTATGACTGGCTTCCAAAAAATAATTTCCAGACAACTTTATAGCGCATTTGACGCCGGTCCGTTCATGGGACCCATAAAATGCATGTATTCAAACAATTGTCCGACAAATAAGTTCATTCACTCGATATATAAAAGCAGACATTGCCGAACTTCCTCTACGTGTGCGGAATCGAACCCATTGTCCAAATGTCGAGATGATGACCAGAATTGTGATGTTAATTGAATCAAGCCGTTGTGACCTGAGGTTTGAATGTAGTGTTTTGATTTTAGGGCTAGCAACAAAGAAAACATTCTAAATATTGAACATATTTCATGACATGTATTCTTTGTTTTTAAATTATAGATAATTATTTTCTTCAACTAAAATATCTGCATTTGAATGGTCAGTGAATTTAAATTCTATGGAATCAACCAAGAATATTCACACTTCTAATACCATGATTTTTGGGGTTACCTTTGTTCAATTTTAATAGTTATAGCACGAGCTTCCTTCCTTAATCATGGACCTGTATATAATCATTATTAATAATCAACCTATTAATGTTCCCACTGCTCGGACATAAGCTTCCTCTCTTCGAGAGGGAGTGGGCTGTAATCTTCCACGCGGGTGTAGTGCGGGTTAATAGATGCTACATGTCTTCGAATGCTTGGTTCTAGGACATGCCGGTTTCCTCACGATGTTTTCCTTTACCGTTTTGAGAGCAGTGGTGATAAAATAATTTACAACAAATAAAGTGCCTGCTTGGGTTTTTGAACGAGCCAATCTACAAGTCGCGGCCATTATCACTGGGCAATCACAGCTCCTCCTTTTTAAAAAAAAAAATCCTTATTGACAATTATTTGAAATCTTTCATCTAATATTTGTATACCAATCAGTCTATGGAGACCTAATCGTAATGAATGTGGTTTCACAATGTTTTCCTTCACCGATAATGTTTAAACTCACAAAAATGCTGTTCAACAATGCCCTAATGTGGCAATAACTCTCTCGGTAATGTCTTCTGCCCAAAAAACCCTAATTCTGCCAAAACTAACGTTCAGTAGTAAAACATTATTTATTCAGTACCAGATACCATTCTGCGTTATCAGTAGGATTTGACAAGCGTACACAGTGACATTGTTTCAAGGCAATTTGTATTTGATAACTAAACGACACATCTTGGAGATGATTCAGGGCTGCCCGTTTTTGATCGGTTTTTACTATGATAAGAAATGCTGATGTTATTTGTTCGGAATTCCAACTGTATAGTTTTAGAGATTTTGTGTTTCCAGTCTCTTCAAGTCAGTCATCTTGTAAATCTATTAAAATCGCTTTTCTTTAACTTGTTCGATGTAGTCTCGTCTCTTTTGGACCAATTAATAAATATTATTTAATTATTTCCAACAGGTTTTTCAGGGTCTTCTTTGCAGCTGTGCTCACATTATCATTCTCTGGTTGCTACCTCACTTCTAAACTAACTAACCCACTATAAACATACAAGGTTAGTTGTCCGACAACCAAAAGCAAACAAAACATTTATTTCTTTATTAAAATTGTCTATTTCATTCATTCCAACGGTGCCGCTGCTAGGCGTTATTCTTCTCCATTGTGTTATACTTCTTCAATTTCAACAAAGATTTCAGTAAAGTTACATAAATCATCACACCTAGCAACCGTGCACTTTTGTAAAGCTAAAATAATCTTGATGTTAAGTGACATCGCCACTTCGTCACTCATACCTTACTAACCCAATTCCGCTCAGCTGATGAACACTGGCGTGAAAGATAACAGATAAAAAATAAAAGGTTGATACACTCTGTTTGCGTTAGATTCCTAGATCAGCCAGTGTAAGATAACATAATTGTTACTAATTGGCAGATTGGCCAGCATGATGACTAGCGCGTCATTAATTTTGTTCTTGATACAAGTTGCCTGGTTTATAGAAATTTAGGTAATCTTGTTGGATACAATGGCAACATCAGCGGCTTCGGCGGCATCCGTCACCTCACACATCAGGTTCAGTTGAAAACCAGCGTCAGGCACTAGTTGTCTGGCATTTTTGCTGAACTGGGCCTTTTTGGTGCAGCCGTGAGGCACACTTTCCTGCTATTTTCTTACATCGGTCTTTATATTTTCTATTTGTTTTTTATTTGTTGCTATCTGATGTATATATCTGGTGTATGGTGTGTCTTTTAGTCAGTACTAAATAAATGTATTTTCTTTTTCTTTTCTTTCTTTCTCAATACCGCTTTCTTTGACTGTCTTTTCTATACATCCATATGTACAGCTTTTTATAAATGCACATGAAAGTATACCCGGTACTTATAACAGAAAACCATTTTTATAATTTTGTCTCTGTCTGTCTGCATGTTCCAACTAATCTCCGGAACGGCTGGAATGATTTTGATGAAATTTGTTATGGGGATACTTTGAACCTCAGGGAAAAACATAGGCTACTTTTTGTCGACATACCATGCGGGCGAAGCCGCGGGTGGAAATTAGTGGTTAGTATTTTGGAAGCAAGTCTGTGGTCTTTTAAACTTAGTGGTAACAATATTTATAGGTCATAAATGTAATACATATTAACTACTTGCTGCTGTTCATATTCGCCCTATGTGTTTATGTAATAGCCTTCTAAGTTCTGGGGTTTATCGTTATTCACTGCTATTGGTTTATAAATCTCTAGATTTGACTTTTTGATTACCTATTGGGGGCCCTCTTTATCACCTAATCGTTGTTAATCATTGATAACGTCTATACTTGTTCTTTTATCAAAAGTCTATGCCATATCACTCACGTAAAACCTCAATTCTTTTGAACAAAATGTTTTATTGTCACTATAGATAAGTACAAGGTAATACTCTAACAGTTCATTTTTATCTTAGACAAAGTTATATACATTTTTATCTAAGACAAAGCGATAAACTATCTCTAGTCTACCAATTAGATAATATGCGTTGTCGCTACCGTAGTTATCAATGTACGAATAACCTAATTCTTTCGTTCACGCTATGATGACACACTGACCTATATCTTCAGGCTCATTTTAAACCTCATTTTAGTTGCACAGACATCTATTATGATACAATTAACCCTTTTTATTACGAATAAAGTGGATTTAAAGAGTAACGTCACAAGTCACACATGTCATTCCGGAGATAATTTTCGTCGTAACACGAAACCCAGTCATCAATGGTCACGCCAACCTATTTTCAAATGGTGTAACAAACTGACCCATTTTCGCGTCAGCCCTGGCAGGAATGGGCGTTTGAAAATGGCGCTAACGCTCGTCTGGGCGACGTCTGCGACGCGCGTATTCCGTGCGCATCCAGCCTTTCCGCCGGCGCGCGCAATGTCAACAAACTCGGCGAGTCAGCTCCGGGCGCAGGAATGCAACGACCACAGCGCATATACCGTGGAAAAAAACAGAAGGTCCATAGCAACACCAAGAAATAACTAGTTCACGCACACATAGATGCTAAACTGAGAACAATATTTTTAAAACAGCTTTATTTGCATCAGTTCTGGTCAGAAACTGTTCCATTTCATCTTCTTATGCTTCTATTGAACGAGTCAGTTCTTCAATAAGCTGATCTTCTGTAACTTCTTATTTACCAAGTGTAACGACGGTGCATTGTGCGCCTGCGCTTGTCACGGTATATAGAATATGAATAGGATGTACCCTTTTTAGTAGTTCCTTTTATTACGTCATTATATTAACGATATTATCAAGCTTAATATCGTCTTGATCGCCACCATTTTGAATATCGCGTGGATTGCCACCATTTTGGATATCTAGTTCCTTTATGACGTCAGAGATTGATTGATGATATTCTCAAGCAAATGTGACTTCAATTCTATGTGTTGAAAAAATATTTGTGGTCTAACACCTATTGGTTATAGGTGTCAAAAATAGACAATGTTCGTATCTTTGTAGCTCGTGCGTTATTTAAAGATGCTGTTTGCTAATTTGATCTGTCAAAAATTCTCACGTAGGTCTTAAGCCAATAGGAACCAATAAAATAGGTGTCGTGTTTGTAATTCGTTGACGAGATAATGTATTCACTAAAAGCTTTTTGCTGTCAAATTTTTAGTTTATTGCCATTTTATGGGAACAGTGAAATAATATGTAAAGTTATTACATATTTTTGTACTGTTTTCATAAAGTGGCGATAAAATAAAGATGAAAGTTATATTTTTTACATGTAATCTAGATCTTATTATTAAATCTATTTTGCGCAGGCTGCTCGAGCTTGCAAAATAAATATATACAAATAAATTAAATTGAAGTGTCTGTTTCTAATGTCAAAATAACAGCTCTTTACTGAAAGCAACAGCATTTGAAAGTATATACGGTACTTATAACAAAAAAAAAAAAAAACAATAATAAAAATGTTTGTCTTTCTGTCTGTCTGTTTGTTCCGGCTAATCTCCTAAATAGATGGACCGATTTTAACGGAACTTACACTGGTAGCTAGCTGATGCTATAAGAAGTAACTTAGTCTACTTTTATTTTAGAAAAAAATATATTAGGATTCCGCACAAAAAAAAAACTCATGAAATCCAATTTATTTTCAGTCATGCACGCGAACGCAGTCGCAGGCACAGCTAGTAATAAAATATAAAGTACAAGCTGCGCCCGCGGTTTCATCCGCATAAGTTTCGATTCCGTGAGAATATCGGGATAAAAAGGGATAAATTATTTTTTTTGTAGGCCGACTCGCACGAATTGGCACATTTTGCATTTTATACAATAAAGTATAGAAAAAAGGACTCACAAGAACACAAGTGATACACAAGACACAGAAGTGATAAGAGTTAAATATTATAATACTAGCAGCGCCCCGCGGATTCACCCGCAAAAGTTTTGATCCCGTGGGAATATCGGGATAAAAAGTATCCTATGTGTTAATTCTGGTTATAACCTATCTATATGCCAAATTTCATCCAAATCCGTTCAGTAGCTTTTGCGTGAAAGAGCAACAAACATCCATCCATCCAGCCGTCCATCCATCCATACAAACTTTCACGTTTATAATATTAGTAGGATAGCATAATAATTCAATCCTAAAAATGTCTAAATATAAAAAAATACATACGCAGACAACATAAATTAGACAGCACAGAACTATTCAATTTAGTTTGCCTTAAAATAAATATAGCACATAGCTAGCCTAGAAAGAACTGGATCTATAAAAATTGAATCCAGTTGTTAATAAATTAATAATGCATGGTAACCCACCTGTTTTAGAATTAAAAATAGAAATGATGTGGGATCAAGACAGACGTGAAAGTTTAGAGGTGCATTCCTTTCGAAGTTGTTGAGGTTACATGCAAATTTCCAATCAATTCATTAATCAACTGCCTCGTTGATGTAGTGGTCGCAAGCGATACAGCTGAGCATGTGGCTTGGGTTCGATTCTCGGGTCGGGCAAAGTGTTATTGGGTTATTCCGTCTGGAATCTTTGAGTATCAGCAGTGGGCGTGAACAGAGCTTGAAATACCGGTATTTTTGGGAACCGGTACCTTTGGTCTTGTGTGATATCGGTACCAGAGTAGTAGGTATCGGTACCATCTGGAAGCGGTACCCAGGTGCCGAAATGGCAAGACCTGCTAGGTACCGGTACAATACCAGTACTTTTGGTACCGGTTCCGGTTCCTGAGAAAAGGTTTGTGTTCGGTTGATGCCAATAGACTCGCCCCCTATTAAATGGGACTTAAACAAAACTAGCGAAATATGGGTAGGTATACTATAACAAACCTACAAGATTAAGACCGTAATGTCACTGTGCACTGAATAATTATTTCATTCGAAAATACCTACTTAAAGACTTATTACCTAGGTACTGAAAATATTTTACAGAAGTGGGCTAGAGTGACAGCTAGAGAAGGATATAATGTACAGACGCCAGCAGGTCAAGCTACGCGAAACTGTCAAATTTTCCCAATCAACCTTGAACCTTAATGCTTTAGCGATAAAGTTGAAAATCTATTAAAGAAATTTGACAGATTGTAGTAGCTTGATGTGCTGGCGCCTGTACTCTTCATAGCGAAAATAAAAACTCGCCCTATGCATAACCTCGTCCTTTTTAGAAATTGGTTAAACATCGAAACTTTAGACAGCCAGTGAAAACAAAAGAAAAATAATATTTTATATTTGTTTAACTACTTTACGTACCTAAATCCGCCCCAATTATAATAACCAATTTAACTGAAATACTATTCCAGCTTCACAGTTTAACGCGGTTAATTTCGCCGTTAAATTATTGCAAACCTAATCATTAACTAACCGAAGACCAACGAGTAACCGGGTCACCCACATATAAAATTATAATTTTAACATGTACTCAAAACTATACACTCGGTCCAATATTTGAACTGCGATCAATATCACTGCTACACTTGTCCTAACAATACTTTGACAGTAAGTAAATCATTAATTCTTTTGTTTTATTAAACCTACATTTCAATATGGCTGTATTTTTCCACGATTTTACAGAATAGATTACATCATTACTACGTATGCAATGCTTGATTGCATTGCGAAATTCAGACTAGCCGATACTATTTTTACATAACGAATATTGAAAAAAATGACGAAGTGATACTTGCACTTGGTCGTTTTTTTTTTCACGCACAGTGTAGGGTTCCATTGTTGGGATGATAATTAACGCATGCATTCACGGAAAAAATAAGTTTTTATTTCATAAAATTTCTCGAAAAACAAACAAAGCCTTATAAAATAATCATAATAATCAAAATATCAATTAAACGTTTTAAAAGGAATTTTACACTTTAAAACAAACAAAACAATTATATACCTACGATTTTTTTTCTGAATTTTGCACTTAATGCATGTTTGATATCGTTATCTCGAAGTAGGTATTGTAAACGTTATCAATGCATCGATAAATGATAAGATAATAAATGAGAAGAATTTATCGCTAATATTACGTTTTGACAGATTCGGGCGAAAAGATGAATGACTGCGGTAGAATTTAGGTCAAGCTTGCAAATTATTTTTGTTTCAACTTTACAGCTGAGTTTTTCAGTATTTTAAACAGGAGTACTATATTTTCTAAAACATCGTTCGTCGGATCGTTTCGCAGTTTTAAATAAGAATTGTATTAACACAAGATGATCGTTTTTCTTTCTCGAACAGTTTTATTTTCTAGCACCTAGAAGATTTTTTTTTTGTTGTAAATTTTGACGTTCAAAAGTGCTTTTTATATGTCTATCCTTCTTACTAGTACTAATTACTAATATTACTTTACTAATCCAACTAATATTATAAACGCGAAAATTTGTGAGGATGGATGGATGTTTGTTACTCTTTCACGCAAAAACTACTGCACGGATTTGGATGAAACACAGATAGTTTATAACCAGGATTAACACATATGATACTTTTTATACCGATATTCGCACGGGATTGAAACTTATGCAGGTGAAACCGCGGGGCGCTGCTAGTTTGAAATAAATTATTTGACTTTGACTTAGCAAAAATAGAGGTTATTAAATTAGAGAACACTGGTACAAAAATAAGCTCAATTGATTCAAGTTATCGTAAGTACTTTAAACTGAAGCTAATTGCAAAAACACGGCTTCTCACTTCGGGTAATGTCAAAGACGAGTTAACACAAACTCGACAATTGTATTAGAACTCAAAAAATTGCCTGTACGGCACGTTTTTTGAAGTTCGTCAAATAATCGATGTGAAAATAAAAGAAAATATTCAGCTTTCAGGCATGATTTCTGCATTTCCTACTTATGTCTCGTCTCGTTTCTTGCAGGTCAATCTGCCTAGCCTCTTCCCAACCATGTTGGGATCATCTTCCAGTCTAACCGGATGCTGCTTAATACCAGTATTTTACATGGAGCGACTGACCTCCACAACCCAGTTACTGGGTTACACGTGTGAAAAATCTTTCACACAAAGACTTTTGGGTTTCTACCCGTAACGACTGTCGAAGATCTATGAATGACAGCCGGGGCCAACGGCATAACGTGCTTTCTGAGTCACGGAGGGCTCGCGATATGTAATGGACGGTCACCCATCCACGAACCAACCGCAGCAAAGGTAGCTTTACCTTCGATCGACCAGTGTGGCTGTTATCATTTAGCCGAGAGCCTATCCTTTCCTGTAGGGATTATAAGTCATATTGATAGTATTGTTACGAAATCGGCACGGGTACTAGGATTTCTTAAGAGAAACACTAAAGGGTTTCCTCTGATACTTATGTCTTGTGTCATTTTATATTTCGGTTTTATACATTTCGAACATATTTTTTTTTTCTTAATTTTTATTCTTTAGGTATTTGAGAATGTTGGTTCACCTGTTATAGGCAACTGTATAAGCCCATTACTGTTATCTACTACTGTTATTTGATATTTTGTATACAGAAGCTGTTGGTATACCTTTATAAATAAATAAATTTAAACGTAATGGTTATTTTCTGGCAAGTTGGCCGCGTTGTGACAAAAAATCTCTTTGCGACTTTTGATTTTTAAGAGTAGGTAATCTGAGGAGCAATTCTCGTAATTTTAAGAACGTTCACAGTCTGATCTCAGTCTCAATCTGTCAAAAATACCTCTAATTTCCCTACATTTTGACAAGTTTTTGACGTTTCTTTGTCGCCGAGATGAGACTGCGACTAGATTTTGAACGTTTTAAATTACGAGAATTGGCCTTCTGGTTACCCACTGTACAAATAATTTGATTCAGCTGTATTTACATTATTCTAATCACGTCATATTTCATCAGCACTGCTCTCAAAACGGTTAACCTCTCGAGCGCTTTACGAACACCGTTTGTACATAAGCAAAAACGCCTCGAGCGCCTTACGTACACCATCTGTACACAACAGACGTCGCTCATTGGACGTTGACTTTTATCATTTTGATTTTTTCTGTTGTGTACAGATGGTGTACGTAAGGCGCTCGAGGCGTTTTTGCTTATGTACAAACGGTGTTCGTAAAGCGCTCGAGAGATTAAGGAAAACATCATGGAGAAAACAGCATGCCCTAGAACCGAAAGTTCGAAGACATGTGACATTTACCTACCCGCAGTGAGGCCGCGTGGTAGATTACAGCCCACTATCTCTCGAAGAGAGGAGGCCTGTGTCCCAGCAGTGGGAACATTATAGGCTGATTATTCTTATGCTGAGCAGGCCTTACTTTACGGAATACCTACCCTTATTTACGGAACATAAAGAAGTTTAATAAGGTAAAAGTTAGTTGCAAGCTATCCAGATTGTTCATGTACATAATTTCATTGTGTATCTTCAGTTATAATCTTAATTAAGCCCCGGTCACGGTGCAATAATACGATTAATGATAACTTCCACGTTTCTGAGCTGTTTGTTGGCTCGTTGGTTTTTTGAGGTTGGCGCCACTGTCGCGACGTAAGGCGGGTGACATAGGGCAACTAAATATACATACTGCCACAAAAAATAATATCAATTAAAACTAAATGATAGCACATACGACATCATACTAGCACATACGAGCTTATTTTCAAAAAGTAGTCATAATATAGTTGACAATATTTAGTTCAGTTACTTTCTGATAATATTTAGTTCAAAATCAAACAATAATTCCAACAAAAACCCCATAGTAATGCTCAGTTTTTACTGCCGAACTTGTTAATAATCATGCTTACCACATTTGACTTTTGTTATACAAGTAAAACATTTAAAAGCAACAATTTTTTTGTTTAATTTTAAATTTAACCGTCGTCTTCTTCCACAATGTACACCCGCCCTAACCCGAGTGCAATGCGCGCGCGCACGCGATCCGACAATATTGAAACATCAAGAGCAGCCCTTCGGAACACTCGTTACTAGATATTTATACTTCAGACCCTGGTACGCTCAACCGCACAACAGTTGAACTTCGAAAAACCAGCCTTACTCATCATCTGTCTAGCCTTTTCCCAACTATGTTGGGGCGACTTCCAGTCTAACCGGATGCAGCTGAATACCAGTATTTTACATGGATCGACAGCCTATGTGACCTGCACAACCTGGGTAACTCGATGTCCTTTGGTAAGACTTTCCGGCTTCTGACTACACTCGTAACACCTGTCAACGATCCATGAATGAAAAAACTAGACGTACTGCTAAGAAACATGGGCGCTGTCAATGACAAATTGCTACCATAGATGGCAGTTGACTGTACCAGTGAGCCTCGTTAAGGTGACATCTCTGGCATAAATCATTACTGTAGCTGACGATACATCGTTTGGAGAAGTTTTAATCTACTTGGTGGCTTTAGCTGATTGTAAGACCTTACAAAATGCTTATAATCGTCAGCTGAACTGAAGTTGGCTATTTCAACAAAAAGAGATTTTAGGAACAGAAAAGACATTTGATGCACTCTTCGATCTGGTTTAAGAACAACGAAAAGCTGTTGAGGAGGCCTTTCCTGGAGTACTCACTTATTAAGAAATCTCACTTTACGATGGCGCGAAAGGCGGCGGAGAGGCTGTTATAGCCACTATGGGAGAGGTCTATGACCAACAGTTTATGATCCTGTACGAGTCGCAATAAATACTTTTTCTTTCTTTCTTTAATCAGTGGACTATGATAGGCTGAGTTGACTTTACGATAGGAATTGGAAATATTTTATCATTGATTGACGAAGCCATGGATGATGTCAGAGTACCTAATTTGCAAATGGAAACGTATGTGACGATAGGCAAATTCATTTAACAAACATTTCTGTTCCAGATCTCACTCATCGAAACCTTTATGACGTACTTACGCGTTCACATAAAAAGGTAAACTTAACTGCTGAATAACTAACACGAGAAGACACACAACTGTTCCATACTTATATCGCTTCTATAACTCCCGCTAATGCATTTAAAATGTATCAGTTTATACTCCCGTCATAACTGTATTTCAGATTTGTCAAAACACAAATCTTTGTATCCATACCTTTATTACGAAACAATTAGACAGCCCGGCACACCGCCCTATTTTCATAAACTAGGAAACGTTTAACGACTATTACACAATTCCGAACAGACAAAACAATCGGAACTTCTAAAATTAGACCGCAATGGGGAAAAAATCCACCGTTTCATCTCTTGTTTGGACATCCATGGCTAAGTTTGTACTGTTCAAAAATTTCATCTGACTTGTTTTCTACGCAATGGATGGTATCTTTAGCGAATGTTTGTGTGCTGTGGTAGACGGTATTAAAGACATTATGGCCTACTTGGCACCGTGTCCACACCCACGAACGTCGCAAGGGAATCACAGAAATTTTGTATTTGTCGCCAGCAGAAATATACTGGCTGTTAATGTTTATATGTTATGCCGGAATTGCAAATAACGCTGTTTTTTTTTGTTGAATTTATGCGCGAAAATGCAAGAAGAATATACTGGGTTTATTCTTGTTACGCAATAATAATAATTTCAAATGTCTCAGTTTATCTACGCACTCTTTCGTATTTATACATAGACATATTATATATCAAACAACAGACTATCGGTTAGAAAATAGGTGACAAAAACACGGATTGGAATTTGGAAAACTGGGTCAATAGTTTACCCACGTCATTAAGTAATTAAGTAGACCACAAACTTTTGAGACAACAACAACATTTTATTCTCATTATATCGAGACGACCCGAAGGTTTACAGCACCCGCTTCGTATGTATCGAGCTTCGAAGTTTAAAATTATGAAATATTTATCAATCCTGGGTTCTGAGGTCGTCAACATTAAGTGAGCAAGCGTTGTCATCAATGCTTACCCATTTGGTATTATAATTACTGGCTGATTATATATTTTTTTTATCGAATCGTTCCATCAAGTCTAATCGTAAAAAAATATCTTCTACAACTTTATTTTATAAACACAACAAAAATATTTGAGTCACACACCCACATTCGTTCTTGATTAATCGTAATTACAATTAATAAGAATGTATAATTAATATTTGTACTAATTGAAACCCAAAGATAAACAGTACGTTTAAAATTCTTAGGCATTTCCTCATTATGACCACATTATCTTTGTTTATCAGGTTTTCTTTAACGCGGGAAATACCTCTGGTATGCTGGATACCTAATTGTTTTAATTAAACGCTTAAATATTTTTTTCTTAAAGGGACTAGGAGGTGAGCAAGACTGTTTGGGTTTAAATGCAAAGTTTGTAATATTTTTTTTTTAAATGAATTGAGTTTTTCCTAAACTTAGAGAAGAGTTGTCAGGGCCGTAATTCTTTATGACTTAGTAATCAGTTATTCTGTGCTATGACACAATGAACGAAACCGCGCGAAATCAACGCGAGGTTGGCGGGATTAGCTAAGGAACTGACGTGGGTTTGAAATAAGAAATCGTTAAGTGGTCTTGGGCCCTGGACGGTTTCTTCTTTCCAAGTAAAGTAGGCAGGTATTTTTGGAGGCAGGTCTTAAATAAATTACTTTTATTTGAGGTAAAACAAATTGCACTACTGCGTTGCTTTCAAATTCAAAAAGTGCAATGAGCATGACATGTAGCCTATTTAAGCCAAAACTGTTTACCTCTGCCTTTCATCCTGTATATTTCCACCCAAAAACACTTCACATAAACAAAAGTCACTCCCACTGATTTTCCACGACAACAAAGCTCAGATTCGCTCAGCATTTGCAGACTCCCATCAATAATTGATCTCATCTATTCCCGTTGCTCAACTAGCGATCGATGTTGGTACTAATGCACTTGGCTGTCTAGTGCCAGTTTGTCACTCTCTGGTACTCGTACTCGTCGGGTAGCACTTTAGGTAGTTCTGCTTAGAGCTGGCGCCAGATTTTAAGTTTAGTTTCGAAATGGAAGAAAGGATGGTCGATGGAAGCGTTTAGCTTTGCTATTCAGCTGCATCCGGTTAGACTAGATACTGACCCCAAATAGTTGGGAATAGGCAAAACAGATGATGATGATGAATTTAGAAGTGGAAATTGGTCTGCTGAAGTGGAATTTCACACTTCAAAAGTTCAAAATAAGTTTACAAAACTCTTGTCGCAAAGTTTACTGTCAAACGCTCGCCTGCTAGAAGCCGTTTTGCATGTAAGCGCTCGACGGTTTTCACGATTATATTTATTGTCGTTTCGAGTGTATTTTTTCTTATGAACCGGTGGGGTTCATACGACATTTAAGAGGTTAAACAGTTCAAAAACATCATGCATTCTTTCGCAGGATTCCTGCACGATGACATAAGCTTTTATCTGAATGAACTGTGTTGACTAGACAGTACCAAAGCTTTCATCCTGAAAGTCTACCTTCAAACAGAACTTTTACACCACAATCATTATTCTAAACGCGTCGCAAATTATCCTGCATTCCTGACTGCAAACCAGTGCTCACAAAGCAGATGCATGCGGAAGCAGTGAAGGAGTGAGTGAATGAATGAACATAACCCAGTTGTCGGGGCAACTGCGTCAACAACATACCTTTAATAAAGACGTGTGTCTGTGCCTTTAACACCACTAAGAAATTGACTTTGTAGAACTTTGTAGACACAGAGTAGGAGGTAGATAGGAGGGATAGGAGGTAGTGCTTGTCTATGCGTGAAGTTTTTGATGAGTCTGGCAAAAGCTTTGCAGCACTTAAAATTAATAATTAGCTGTGTTGCAAGGATATAAAATAAACTGAAAAACAGGGAAAATAGCGTAAAAGAAAATACACAGTGAATTGAAAAAACTGCATACGATTGATAGGTTGGAGGAAACTGAACGAGACTCGATAAAAGTTATATTGTTATTACGCCTATGGACGTTTAGTGGTCCTTGTAGTGTTATGAAGCAATGTAGCTCATACCCTGCTTTATTTAATCGTATGCAAATTTGCATAGCAAAGTTGCCAACTCTTTTTCTTTTTCTTTTTTTTTTTTTTTTAAAAACGTTGCCCCCACTAGGAATTTCTCCTGTATCGTGGGTGCGTTTACAAACATTAAAGTCACATACACAAACAGCCAGACCCGGAACAACTACTTGTAGGTCATACAAATATTTGTTCCGTGCGGGAATCGAACCCGCGACACGCAGCGCAGCAGTCAATCGCTTAACCACTGCGCCAACCGTGCCGTCATGCCGTCAACTATGGTCTGCTTGAACTTTACTCTGCAAGTTTGCACAGAACTCCTGGCTTCCTTTTCAAATAAAAACATACCCGAGCAAAAACAATAGAATCATCGTAGTACAGAAAAACAAATGACATCCGAATCTGCCTGATATTAATCGTTCGTTCGAAAAATGAATGTAGTCAACTTACATGTTTAGTCTCCCCGTATCATATCAGAGTAAACAAAGCAGAATGTCTACGACAACTCGTCTACATATTTCCTTGATCTGTGGCTCATATAACCCTTAGTGTACACAAGTGGACACAACACAAATGTTTGTTATCTCTGCCGCTAGAGAATCAACAAGAGTTTTTATTTGGTGTACGAGTATTCATGTCCTTATTGTATTATCAAAATACTGTTACGACATGACACTTCGCGTAAAATTTAGGTTTTAAGTACGCTCGTCTTGAACGGGAGATAATTATTTGATGTCTAGTTTGTTAAGATTTGTTGTGATAAGACAAGTGTGTTGAAACGTGGATTGAGTCACTAATGTCTTGGTTTAAAGCAAGTTAGAGAGACAGGTCATCAAGCTTTTGTGACTGGTCTTACGCCCTCGTCAATAAAACTTGTCAGACCAATTTATGATGGTAGGACACAGGATTGCATAGTTGTATAGACTCTACCAAGAAAGAGTCTACTAGTTTTTGCTACATCTATTATTTTTGAACGTACGGAACGTACTACAGGGATTAAAATTAACCTGTGTTCATCCAGATTATAAACTATTTAGGTGCCAAATGTCATCCAAATCCGTATTATTGAAGCTAACTCAAAAATGACCAAAGCAAACTTAAAAACGAAACAACAATAAAAACAAAAAGTAAAAAAAAAGTTTTATTAAGTTTCATTTTTCATTTCATTTGCATTTTTGAAAAATCGGTCCACAAATTGATGAAAATATCAGAAATCAGAAATATTTATTTGTAAGTTATAGGTACAATAGATGTAAAATGGTTTAGAACGATGGTAGCGGTAGCGGTGGCAGTGGTGGGTGGTGTAATAGTGTGGTGCATTTGAAACAATATATTATTCCCCCCCGACCCTTGCTCGATGTAGTGCCAGCCCGCGCCGCAGCTGAGCCTGTAGCTTTAAATCCCCGACTGTGACCTCTGAGTTTGTTTCGGCCTTTCTTCTCAGAGATAGTCTAGGAAACGCCGTGCTCATCAAAGCATTATTAATATTCGATCCAGCTTGTCCCATCTTGCCGCCCTCTCCCAGCGACGCCCTAAGCCGAGGTTCGTACCCCACAGGGGGCGCCCTTAGCGTGCAGTCGCTTAGTTTTTAATTAGTTTTAAGCCCTGGCTGGAGGCTTTAAGTTTACTTAAGGCAACCACAGGATAGCCCGGTTAAGTAGTCACGACCTCTCTAGGTTAACGACGAGATGCCATTTATAAAAAAAAAAAAAATACCTCGTACTTTTTTAAGTCAGTAAGCATCAGAATTAGGTAGAGTCCGTTTCCCGAAAGAAGTCCCGCGGCAATAAGTGGAACTAATTATTATTATATAGTTAGCAACATTCCAACAACAACTCTCCTACCCCAGACACCTTTCTCTATTTAAGAATGTGCATTTTATTAACCAATAATCAAGCCTGCTACTCGTATATGATGTCGAGATAAATAAATAAATCAATATCCTTCGACAGTGGCGCCGCGTCAACGAGACTTCTTTTGTAAAACGGACTTACAATGAATTTTATTGTCAAAGAGAACGTCGAAAAAAAATAAAGGCTCATTCATCCTTTATTTTTTTACCAGAATTATTTTTAAAGCCTCTGTAAGATTTAGGAAGCCCACAAAATGTACTTTAATTTTCTGAAAGTTTACGCGAGCAGTTCTGTAGGCATATAAGCTTTTCCTGCTCGGTACATAGTAGGTATTTAAGAAATGTTAGTGACCCATTTTCCTCAATGTTTAGTTATAATAAGAATTTGGATCTCTTGAACAAGTTTTTTGAATTTTTAAACAATAGATAAAAGAAAACTTTTTCTTTTTACTAATTTCTGCCGGTTAACTTAAGATGAACGTGCAGCTGAGCCCGCCAAATTAAAATTTTCTTTCATTTTTGATCAAAATGGGATTTGCGACTGTAGGAATCATATACCGGCTGACTTTTTTACAAAAACAGTTTTTAGATGGTGGACCGAGTAGAAGCCTTATGTTATGGCACATAAAAAGAAAATCATCAATCAATCTTTTTTTTGTTTTTTTTTTTACATTTTGTCCTTTGATTGAAGTCATCGGCTGGCTTCAATTAAATGTAAACTTTCATATGACATATTTGGGGTGGCACAAATTTCCAAAGTTTAACAACGATTGATATGATTTTGATGATTAGCGCGTAGAAACATTGATTATTGATATAGGTAAACTGCATTCACGATTTATTTGCCAAAAATGTAACCAAATATGAGTTTATGGAAAAATAACTTTAATTCCTACACAATAAAGTTCAGTTTACGCTACAACTTCAAACATTTTTATAACTTTTTCAATAGTGGTAGTCACTCTGAAATCAACTTAATATTACCATTAAAATAAAGTTGATATTTGTTTAACTTGAAATAACATCATTTTGAAACATTAGTTTGAATAGACTTTAGATAATACCTAACTATCACATTATGCAAAAAAAAAACTAAAATATTTAAATTATTAAGGGAAATAAGTTGTCATGATAGATAGTTTTTAATTGATGTCAGTAGGTACAATCAATTAAAAACTATTTATCATGACAGCTTATTTCCCTTAATAATTGGGCCAGATAGATAAGTAACTGATATATTTTTAATTCGAAGAAAAGACAAGCTATCATAAATCAGCCTTTAATTTAAGCGGCGCGGAAACGTTGACTTACCTAGTAAGATTAGGAAAACTAAAATTCGCCAATTATTTATAATTATCCTTACCTTACCTACCTTATGGCGGCTCTGAAGTGCGCTACTCGCTGCGCAGTACCTCACCCCTCACCCCCGCTGACAGGTGAATTTGTTACTGCGCAGCGACTCGTCTCATGTTCCGAGCAGTCATAAAATTTGAATCTGGCTGTACGAGTATGAGGCGACGTTCTGGTGGTTGCGAATTTAAAATATCGCCGTACGGGAATTTAACAAACTTTTGTTT
Organism: Apamea monoglypha; assembly: GCA_911387795.2. NCBI lineage: Eukaryota > Metazoa > Arthropoda > Insecta > Lepidoptera > Noctuidae > Apamea > Apamea monoglypha. The sequence goes on from OU426927.1 coordinate 19,434,076, forward strand.
CATTTATGAAAAATCGCAAGTTCAGAACTTGTCTGAAACCAGCGCCTTGACTTTGTCTCGCATAGAGTTAAAGCATTATGCTGAGAGGTGCCGTATTGCGTGGATGTGACGCATATTTTCCCCCGAACTTGTTCTTTTGTTTTGGGTCACGTTTACCGCAAATAAACGTATTTTATATATTTCATAAACTAGCCAAAACATCAGATTTCTTAAAAAAAAAAAAACGGAAAAATTCTTCAACCTTATCGTATAATAGTCGCTATCTTGCTTAACCCAATTACCTATAAATTACGAGTATTATTTTATCAATAATAAATTATCGATATGAAAGATTCTGGAATCGGGCCGACTTATCGTGTGCCATATGATTGTAACATATAAAAATGTTTCGTTGATAAACAAGAGTGTACGAAGATAGTCGTCAAGGAAATACTGCTTGTCTGAAGATAGCGAAAGACGGAACGGTTTAATCCTATATGTATGTATCATGCGACTATTTTGGCGTATGAGGGCGGGCTTACCTTTAATTACGATTACATCTAAGCCTAATTACTTAGCAGTAGGGTTATATTTTAATAGGTTTTCACGTTTTTGCGTATATTTAAATAATTTAGGAGGCTTAACACATGTAGCATACTTATCTTTTTGACATGATTCATGATTCTTTCCCTGGCTGGATTTAGGTTCACTCACGTATTTACAGTCAGAGAAATTATTTGTTAAACCGTTTCATTCACCACCACCACACCACACCACCACCACACCACACCACCACCATTCATCACATCATCATCATCGTTAATTTTTTTTTTTTTTCACCATTTCATTTTCAGTTTTTTCGTTTTTTCAAAGAATGACGATTTGAATAATTATACGAACAATTTAAGTTAGTAGTCAATTTGCTTAGCATTTAATTTCCCTGACACCTACTGTATGTTTTCAGACTGGAAACACCACACAAAACACTAGGTAACTATGGATTGCGTTCAAAATTAATAAACCAGGAAATAAACTAATATATTTTTCAGTATTTACCGCCAACCATGTTAAATAAACATAGGTTGGAATTTAAAAAGAATTGTTGACGTAATATAACGGTCAATGTATGACGTGTGGCGTTACGTAAGTATATAAGTTGAGTGTGTTTAATCTGTGATACCGCACTCCTTATCTATGGACTTTTGCGAACTCGCAAATCCGCAAACGTATGATTTTTCGAATTATTTGGGTTCCATTCATGTATTTTTAGTGTTTTTTTTTTCTTTCAACTAATCGTGCCTGTTAATGTGTCTTTTGACACAAAAGACAGCGGGTTGAGAGGTTTTTATTTGTATAAAGTATCACTGTCGGTGGTACTTCATTCACATTACAGTCTAGCCTGTTGGCTAATGGCAGGAGCAGTGGTGGCCCAGTGGTAACGGCCGCGACTTACAAGTCGTAGGTCGTGGGTTCGAACCTAAGCAGGCGCTTTAATTTTTGTAAATTATTTCATCACCACTGCTCTCAAAACGGCGAAGGAAAACATCACACAAATTCTAAGGCATGTGAATCTACCAATCCGCACTGAGCTCGCGTGGTGGATTACCGGCCTACTCAATCACTGAGAGGAGGCCTGTGTCTCAGCAGTGGGAACATTATAGGCTGCATAAATGGTATGAAGTTATCTATCGACTTAATATCACCAATAAAACGTACTTATCTCCTCAGTAAGTAGAGCCTCAGGCCTATTTGGGTGCGCCTTTCGATTTCCGGCTTAAACAAATATTGTAGCTCCTTATCGAACATGTTAGTGAAGCAGTAGATAGTTTAAATTAAACTAATAGTAAGCACACACGTGACATCGCTAGTTTTTAAAAGCAATGACTTTAATTTTGACAGTTCCACAACATTCATTGCGTTATTTACGTTGTTGAGCAGGCAAATTTTTCGAACATGTGAAGCAATGGGTTAGTGATATCCTTCAGAATGATTCAGATTGTGATTGATAGTGTGTTACGTAATTAGGGTGCAGGTCCTCATTTATAATTTCTTACGTGACGATATTTTCGTGAACGTCCATGTACAGACGCCGGCACATCAAGCTACTACAATCTGTCAAATTTCTTTAATAGATTTTCAACTTTGTCGCTAAAGCTTTAAGGTTGAAGGTTGATTGGGAATTTTTTACAGTTTGGGCTAGCTTGACCTGCTGGCGTCTGTACATAAATAATGTCTAGAAAAACGTGCACGTTATAAGATTATCGTGGACGGAAATTTAAAAGCGTCTTTATATATTTTGAAACATTTTACTTCTCTGTGAGTTATCGTGATGCCGTGGACGTTCACGATCATATCGTCACAATTCGAGAAAAAAAAAAATATTACTAATTACAAAAACGCGCTATGCCAAATGTATTTTAATGATGGACAAATGAAAACGGAAGAATCGCCAAAAAAGTTCTAAACCCGCATACAAATGTTTTAACAGTCAAAGTCATTGTTTACGATCTATCGTAAACAATGACTTTGACTGTTAAAACATTTGACCCTTCAAGTATTATTTTATTACTAAATTACCTGCATTATTTTTAAAGATGGCTTTCAACGGACTTTTCACAATAGAAGGTTTATCTTTAGACCCAAGTTTAAACCATCGAGCAATTTTTAAATTTCGAAATAATATAATCCGACAAAATTCTTATTACAAAAACTGACGGTAAACCCGAGTCGAAGTTGTCAATTGAGAACTTTACGTTTTTCGGAATAAGATTCAAAATATTGAGGGCTTTTTGTACTTAGTCATAGAACAAAGAAGCAGTGCAGTTCAACTTCTGCCCTGCTATAAGAGCTGGTGGTAAGGCCCCAGTAACCTGCTAGAAGGTTGCTCTGTACCTATTTTTTCTGTTCTGTTTTTCTTGTCTGTTTATATATGTGTGTACATAAATGGTAAATAAATAAATAAATAAGGTTTAGGCTAAGTCTAAAGTTTGAACTCCTTTTGTAATAAGACGGTTTATGTTTGTTTTAAAATAAAGATATATTTAGGTACTTACTAACGTTACATTCTCCGCAATTAAAAATTACCAATAAATGACGCATACGTACAAGTATGTATTCGTCATTTATTGGTAATTAAAAATGAGTTAACTAATAGTTAGTGACATTATCATTACTTAATTACTTATAAATATGACTAAATGAAGATAACAACATTTATGATAATAGGTTGAATAAAATCGCTTTTTAATAGAAAATGGCGCCGGTTTCCTTGCTCACAAACTAAACTAAATTTATGTTCAGTGCATCTTTTTCTTTCTTTTTCTTTAAGAAAAGGACAGAAGATAAATATTAGTTTAGTCCTGTCAAATATTTAATGTTAATAACTGTTTTTCCTTTCAACAACTAAGAATGCGGATCCATTGTATGTTTTGTAGGGTTCGGTTTTTTTTTTGTTATGTATTTACGTGATGTACAGACGCCAGCACATCAAGCTACTACAATCTATCATATTTCTTTAATAGATTTTCAACTTTATCGCTAAAGCATTAAGGTTCGAGTTTGATTGGGAAAATTTGACAGTTTCGGATAGCTTGATCTGCTGGCGTCTGTACAATAAAGAATAAATAAATAAATAAGAGTTTTTACTTCATATCTGTATAAAAAATAGATAAAATAGCAAAAACAGGGGGTTTTTTTCATAATTGTACAGAGTAGGTATGTCAACGAAAACTTATCAAAATTAATCTAACTATCACTATTCACACCAATACGTGTACTATTTAAATTGCTTACATATATTTAGTCTATACTTACTCGTACCATGGGGTATCGTATTACCCAGTAACTGGGTTGTGGAGGTCAGATGGCTGTCGCTCCGTGTAAAATACTGTTATTCAGCTGCATCCGATTAGACTGGAAACCGACCCCAACATAGTACTAGTAGGGACAAGGCTAGGCAGATGATGAAAAAAATTAAGTTTAAAATGATCTACGAATAATTTATTGTGTTTTATCAATAAAATCATTTGATTGCCACGGTCTGTAGATAAGGCGGGTTTTTCCACATAAATCGATCAACCTGAACACATAGTCGGTACATTAAGTATTATTTACCGTTAGTTATTATTATTATGGGTCTAAGACAAAGTATGGAATAAATAGTTTGTTTTTTAGTTTTGTCTTTCTCGACCTTTTCGTGTCTGCCAAAGATTCCGATCATTATTTATCATCTACGACAAACAGTAATAAACTTCTTTGTCCTAGCTTTCGTTTTAGGGTAAATATTTTGACTAATTACGTTATTATTTAATAATTCATTAGAAAACAATCAATTCCTAACGTTTTCCCAACTATGTTGGGGTCGGCTCACAGTCTAACCGGATGCAGATGAATACCAATATTTACTTGGAGCGACTGCCTATCTGACCTCCACAACCCAGTTACTGGGTAAGACTGGTTGTCAGACTTTTGTGCTTCTGACTGCCCATAACGAAAACACGCGAAAAAATTAAAATTGATTAAAAATTTGGTACACTTTACCTACTAAAATCTAAACGAATGAACGGAATGTTGATTATTATGTAACCTCAAAAGATAATGAAACTGAGAATGGCAAACTCATTCATAAAACAAGATGTCACTGTCAGAACTGATGACGTTTACGCGTGTCATCCAGAAAAGGGCGTAGTGTGAGTGATAAGCGCGGAAACACAGAAGGTCGTAGGGCCGTATCGCGTCCGTCGGTGAGATCAAGGTCTTGCGAATAATTCTATTTTCCTGGTTACATGACCTCTGTTTGAATATGGAATATTACATTTGTATTAGGATTTTAAGCAACGAGGTTCCGACTGATTTTTTTTTCTGTAGGAGCTGACAATACCTCGTTCCAATTGTTTAAGAAAGTAGGTACATTGTTCATTAATTGTATCAGTAAAAAAAAACCCCTACAAAATCAAAGTCAAATCATTTATTTCAAATAGGCACATAAAAGGCACTTGTGAACGTCAAAAATTAAATTAAAATAAAATTGATTCTAGTCGCCCCTTCCAAAAGGTAGTTTTCGTATGGAGAAGAATGGGCAAGAAACTCCATCGCTACTCTTTTAAAATGTTTTCCAATATTTTGCATACATTAATTATATAATTATATGTGAAGACGATGCACCTAAAATAAAATTACTATACCACAATACGTAAAAGAATTAAAATGGATTAATAAATTAACTATGTGATAGATACATGGTGCTCACATATTTACAAACATTCTAAAAGTAGACAATTTTCATGAAAAAATTAAATAAATAAAGAGTAATAAGTCCGGGTGTGACTTCAAGTAATCACAGAATATAAATCAATATTAAAAAAAAAAAAAATTATACAATTACAGTTGGATTTTGTCTAGACGCTAGAGATTGTCCTATGGAGCAGGACCAGCTTGTTTCCAAGCATAAGAATGCTTGGATATAATCCTCTAATTTGTAATATCCTTGTTTACAAAGTGTAATTTTAATATAAGTTTTAAATTATCTTTCATTTAATTGCAATATTTCACAAGGTATTTTGTTGTAACATTTAACACAGTACGCCATAAAAGATATATGTAGGTACTTTAGATAATCTGAAAAAAGCTTGATCTAATTTATCTTTATTCCTAGTATTAAAATTATGTCTATCACTTATTTTATTAAAAAGATGTTGATTTTTTCTTACATACATAATATTTTCATAAATTAATTGGCAAGGTACCGTCATAATTTTTAACCCTTTTAAATAGTTCGCGGCGACGTAGATTGTAAAATTTGTAAATGGCTCTGACAACTCTCTTTTGCAAAATAAAAATGGATTCAATGTCAGCAGCCCGACCCTACAGTAAAATGCCATATGACATAATACTGTGGAAGTAACTAAAATAGACCAAACACGCGGTTTCTACATCTGTTAATTGTCTTATCTTTCTAACAGCATATGCGACCGAGCTTGGGCGCCCCGCAATAGATGTTATATGAGGTCCCCATTGTAATTTCTCGTCTACCGTGATTCCTAGAAAAACTGTCTCATTAACACTAACATTAGGTAATTTAAATCTAATGCATTTGGTTTTTTTTTTCATTAAGTACTAAATTATTTACCGTAAACCAATTTTGGACCTGAAGAATAGAGTTATTCACGTCGTCAAGATTTTGTGACCGTCGGTCTATTTTAAAGATCAATGATGTGTGATGATCTTCAGACCCCACACATAAATAATAATCAGTATTAATTAATAATCCTTGGTAATCGTAGTTAAGTATTATTATTAAATCTATGTTAACTAGGTAGGTTAATATATAATTAACTAATATTTTGTTAATAACGCGGTTCGATAATATCCTACCTATTTACGTAATTGACCTTCCGCGTACTCCCTAAAATAACCACATTGTTCTTAGAAAATAATTGCCAATCATAGGGTCAGACAAGCTACTATTATCTGTCAAACTTCTTTAATAGATTTTTAACTTTATTTAATGAAGCATTAGGGTTCAAGGTTGATTGAACCTTAAATAATAACACGATAATCCTTTTTTCCGATAATTTCGCATCTTTATAAGTGTATATTTTGCCTCTAATTAACCACAGCAACTGGCGAACTGGCCTTTACTATTATTAACAAAACAACTTATCAAACGGAGTGCCGCACTACATACTCGTAACATATGTTTAAAAAAAATACTAATACAGTTTTGCCGCCAAACAGTCTATCATTTCTTGTACCATAAACACTTTTACTGCGCCATTTTTTTTAAATCCATTTTGTTTTTTTTTCTATTTTATCTTTTGTATGTGATTTATGACTTCATTCGATTTTCATGGCCAGCAATTAAATAAACGAAAACTAGTCGTCGTCCGAATAATTTTATGATCGTTTATTCTATTGTTTTAGGTTATTCTAAGAATTTTTAGACAATACACTAGACTATAATAGAGCTGTTTTGTATATCTTTGAAAGCGATGAACTGTTGATTTAAGGGAAGGTTATGGGTGTTTTTCTAGGTAGGTATCTAAATTATCATTATTACCCATTGAAAACACACTCAGAAGTATCGAAATGGGAATTTATTTTGGTCAAAGCTCGTTTTTCAACTATAACTTTGAAACAATAATAGCAATAATAGCTTTCGATTCGTTCGATAGCTATTATTTCTATTAGTGTTTTCTCGCCAAAACGTGCGAATTTTCACTTTTAAATAAAATTATTTTTTCTGTAGGACGACTCGCACGAATTGGCACATTTTGCATTTTATACAATAAAGTATAGAAATAAGGACTCACAAGAACACAAGTGATACACAAGACACAGAAGTGATAAGAGTTAAATATTATAACACTAGCAGCGCCCCGCGGATTCACCCGCAAAAGTTTTGATCCCGTGGGAATATCGGGTTAAAAAGTATCCTATATGTTAATTTTGGTTAAAAACCATCTTTGTGCCAAATTTCATCCAAATTCGTTCAATAGTTTTTGCGTGAAAGAGTAACAAACATCCATCCATCCATCCATCTCTATACAAACTTTCACGTTTATTATATTAGTAGGAAGTAGGATTAGTAGGAGTAGGATAGGATAGGATGATTTAAAAGTGACAATTCGCCCGTTTCGGGCGAGTAAATTCGTGCGTCGACTAATAAGCCCTCTTGTTAAGCTGTCGAGAAAATATTATTATTATAACCTTTTGGTAAGTTTATTTTTTAATTTTTAAATCGTTAGTGTTTTATAAACCTAAAAGTCATAACAATAATATTTCCTGAATAATAATATTTTCCTTATTAATTCCTGAAATTAATATTTCATTGAACATTGGAATATTCAATTAACAACTTGCACATTCCCAAATATAGCAATCTCTCAACAAAATTCCCTTTTTTACAACATGAATTATTTTCTTTATACCTCTCATTAATACCGTTAATTAAACTTGAAAAATGATTACCAGCCAATAGATTCCTGTCCACGCATTATTATTTAAGGGCACTAACAAAAATAATGCCTTTAAAACATGTACAGACGCCAGCACATCAAGGTACTACAATCTGTCAAATTTCTTTAATAGATTTTCAATTTTATCGCTAAAGCAATAAGGTTCAAGGTTGATTGGGAAAATTTGACAGTTTCGGGTAGCTTGACCTGCTGGGGTCTGTACATATCAACATTCGGAATGTTTTAATTACCCTCACCGGAATCTTGGTTAGTACTCGTATATCGAAATAAAATTTTCTTAACGACAGTTAAGGAGACAGTAAAAAAAAAAATTGTTTGGTTCGTGGCTAAATAATAACAGCCGCACGGGTCGATAAAAGGTTTAACACTGCGGGACACCAAACGACCCCAGACGTGATAACAATAAAACTTCTATTGGTTACTGAGGTTGGTTCGTAGATGGGTAACCATCTATTAGATATCGAGATCCCTCCGTGCGTCGTGCGATCCATTCGAAGACCTTTGGCAGTCGTTATCTACAGGTATTCAGAAGCCCAAAAAGTCTGACAACTATTCTTACCAAGGCGTATCGACTATCGTGTTACCCAGGTCAGATAGGCAGTCGCTCCATGTAAAATTGGACGTAGTTTCGCAAAAAGGACTCAACCCACATTCTTCCCAATAACTCCAAAATTGCGTTAGTCTGTGTAATACAACTTGACTCGTAAAAATATTGGTATATTTGCCCATAATGAATATGAATATGAATTGCACCGATCCCAGCGTGGTTAAACCAGAATCGATTAATCGAATGAACCCCAAGATTCGCACTAGCTCCTGTAGTCTGATCATGGTGCTACAGCGACCATTGCATATCAGGGAGTAGACCGGGGGGTGCGGTAATTGTAGGGTCTTCCCTACAATTACCCGTGCCCGTAGGGAAGGGTAGGATTTAAGAGCCTACCGGATATGCATCATAGAGTAAGCATTGCACTAGTGGAGAGATGGGTGATATTTGTCGATGGATGGGCATCTTTTAACGACGTCGCGGTCAGGTGCAGTTCATGTCGTATATTTGCTCATAAGTGATAATATTTCAAAATATTACATATACAACATCATTGCAGCAATACACATCTAAACTTAAACCCTCGATAACTCAAAAATTACTTTTTTGTGGATCGAGTCCTTTTTGCTAAACTACGTCCAATTATGGCATTCAACTGTATCAGGTTAGACTGGAAGCCGACCCCCCATAGCTGGGTAAAGGCTAGGCAGATTGATTGTTTCCACACATCAAGTTCATCATTCTCCTGCCCTTACCCCAATTTATTTGGGGTCGGCGCAACATGTCTTTTTCTTCCATACTTCTCTATTAGTCGTCATCTCGGTAGTCACCCCCTTTCTAACCATATCATCATTCACACATTCCATCCATCGTTTCTTTGGTCTTCCCCTACTCTTATACCCATCGACATTCATACTCAAAACTCTCCTCACGACATTTTCCTCATTTCTCCGTAACACATGCCCATACCATGATAACCGATTTCCACACATCAAGTTATTAAATACATTTCCAGTTTTAACTGACCTCACATTGTATCGGTAAAGCGAACTCGAAGCGCATAGTATGACTCGCGTTCAGACCGTTTGTATGAAGATAGAATACTATATAGATAACATTACCGTGGCAATGATCAGGTAAAATCGTTTTGTTTAAAATCATTCGCAGAAACTGAAGATTTAACTCGCTTTTGTAATATTTTGAACATTGTTCATTTTCCTGGGGTTTTGTTGAAACAAAACCATACAGCCGTTACAAACCTAAACTTTTGAGAATTAACAAAAACGAAAAAGTGGAAAAAAGCTTTCTTTTGTTTTTGTTCTCAGATTTCTATGGCTTGGCTTACTGCTGCACATACGAGTAAAACTTGTTATTTTTTCACCAAAACTTTCCCTAAGGATTAATAAGTGGACTACACAAACCCAGTATATAAGCTGACTTCGGATTGTACGAAAAACCTACATATATGGTACTGTAGAGGTTTGTCTGCCGAAGGCAACCTCATATAGTGCAGGCCGGCTATAATTTCGCGCGGGTTACATTCGAACGTTCAAGCTTATGTCAAATATTTTCTAGATTTTTGTTTAGAACAGTCAGTGGTAATTTAGTCAGAATATGTAAAGACGTTATGACAATATAATCTTAAAGGAGTCAAAAGTTCTTTGATTCCTCCCGTTACCTCAGAGGGCTCCTCAAGCCTTCTATAGTACCGACCTTAGAGAGTTTTTGAGCAAGCATGCGCAGGGCGACAAGTTGATAGCTGAGTAGGTGCGGCATGATGAGAGAACAAAAATATATTTGAAAAGTTTCTGAAGGAGCCCCGTGGTCAGGAGTCCACTTTCAGATTTCATAAAAGGGGCCAAAATAAAGTGATCATCAGAACCGTTCATTTTGGTATGATCAATAGTGGAAAAAAAACACAGCTTGTGTTATTGCACCGTCCGATAGTGTCTTTAATAAAGATCTTATTCTGGGAAGTAATGACACACGGCAAAGTAAAGTGTACATTTTTAAGTTTAACTAAAATCATATCAAGTAATTGATTAATTATGGTTTAACAATGAATTCAAAATATATTTAAAATATTAAAAAATCTTTTCACTTTCTAGTGTCTTTTTGAAAGTCTGTTGTTTTTTTTTTTGCAAAAAAGTTTTTAATTTTCACTTATAAGTTGTCATTTTTACCACTAATTTTGGTTAAAAAACCACCACAAAACCGGAAAGTATATCCTTACAAATAAAAAAAGAATTTTGCAAAAATACAATCGAATTGAGAACCTCCTCCTTTTTTGAAGTCGGTTAATAACATGTGTTAACTACCAAATAACTACTGCTACAGTGCAAACGAACAAATCGCTGACATGTTTTTATTTAAGTGTCTAGAGATACTTAAATAAAAACTGTTACTATCATAAAACAATAGTTTTTTGTTAATGCGCCCTTTACATTACATTGTCATGTGTCATTCATTAGTTCCCAGAATTTTATCTAATGATGCAGTTTTTGTTTACACAGACAAATTGATAGTCGTTTTAGAAATCGTTTAGAAATTAATTTGTAAACCATGATTTTTAATTTTATTTAGTTCTCTCCCAGACGGCGGCCGAAGCAGACGTGTTCGGGGTGATTTAACAAAACTCACAAGACGAACTATAGCTGAGAATTCGAGGCGATACCAGCAAGGAGATCGAGTGCAGAGGTTCGTAGTTTCAATTAAACCTTGAATAGAAAAGTTTTAACACGTATTCAAATTGTTACTTTCATGTTTTCGTTGTTTTTACTTTCCATCTTTGCTAACTTTATCAAACAATTGACGGGCGTCTCTCAATATTTTTTTAAAATGTTGATAGCTTGTTGATAGCCCATAAGATAAGGATGTTTTGCAAATAATTGGTTTGCTTAGTGTCATAGTAAAATTTTGTAATAATCAACTTTGTTTATTGTGTACTCCGACGATGTTTTAATTTTGCTAGGTACAGACGCCAGCAGGTCAAGCTACCCGAAACTATCAAATTTTCCCAATCAACTTTGAACCTTATTTTTTTTAGCGATAAAGTTGAAAATCTATTAAAGAAATTTGACAGATTGTAGTAGCTTGATGTGCTGGCGTCTGTACTTAACTTTTTAACATTAAAGTGTTTGATATTCTCCAACTTCTGAATGCCGACAAATATTCACAAAAGAGTCAGTTTTAAATTCAAATAGCAATCAAAGCTACTAGGTTAGTTGATTTAGAGATAAATGTAAAATTATAACCACTTTTGGGTACTTTAGTAAATCAATGAAATAACGTCATGATTATTTTCCAAAAGGCTCCACCATCCGTCTGATATTTATATATTCACTATCAGGACATGTATCGCTATTGCACAGGATAAATTTTATTCGCACTAAATATCCTTTTAAAAAATGTCCAAATCGGAGTTTTCAAAGTCGGATGAAGTTCTGCTCACAATTTCTTCATCAGATTTGCCTATCTATACTCCATTCGGGATAAGATTAGACACTTAAACAAACCTTTGTTACAGTACGTTCAACCGATTTTAACTTCTATTCCGTAGGGATAAGGATGGCATTAAAAACAAAAAAGTGGTTACAATACCAACTATTTACTGCAGCTGCCATTTTGTCTTGCCACCAACGCAATAGAAGTCAAAATCAGTTGAACGAACTGTAAATAAGGTTTATTTAAATGTCCGAATGGAGTATAAGTCATTATGGGTTAGGTCGCACACGATCATAACAAAATAAACGGATCTGAAGATCGCTTTATTTTTGGCCCCTTTTTGAAATCTGAAAGTTGACTCCTGATCACGGGGCTCCTTCAGAAACTTTTCAAATATATTTTTGGTGTTCTCTCATAATACCTACTCAGCTATCAACTTTTCGCCCTGCGCATGTTTGCTCAAAACCCCATATAGGTTTTTCGTACAATCAGAAGTCAGCTTATATACTGGGTATGTGTAGTCCATTTATTAATACTTAGGGAAAGGTTTTGGTAAAATAATAACAAGTTTCATGTGCAGCAGGAAGTTGTTAAGCCAAGCCATAGAAATCTGAGAACAAAACAAAGTTGTTTTTACCACTTTTTCGTTTTTGTTACTTCTCAAAAGTTTGGGTTTGTAATGGCTTTATGGTTTTGTTTCAACAAAACTCCAGAAAATGTACAAAATAGTACAAAAGCGAGTTAATGCGTGGAATTTTTCGGGTACTTTCTTACACCGTTTCTGCGAATGGTTTAAAAAAAAAGGTACAATTCTACCTGAAGGCCAACTCTTGCAATTTAAAACGTTCAAAATGTAGTCGCAGTCTCATCTCGGCGACAAACAAATGTCAAAAACTCGTCAAAATGTAGGGAAATTAGAGGTATTTTTGACAGATTGAGACTGAGATCAGACTGTGAACGTTCTTAAAATTACTAGAATTGCCCCTCTGATCATTACAGTTGTCAATGAAGATCATGTTTGCGAGGCTCAAAATAATTATGTCTTGCGGATTTTGTTCTCTCCATTTTTATGTACAGACGCCAGCAGGTCAACCTACCCGAAACTGTCAAATTTTCCCAATCAACCTTGAACCTTAATGCTTTAGCGATAAAGTTGAAAATCTATTAAATAAATTTGAGAGATTGTAGTACATAACTTGATGTGCTGGCGTCTGTACCTACTTAACTTGTCATGCACAATTAAAAAATTAAAATATTTGTGTAACTTAAAAATACTTAACATTTCCTATGCAGGACTCCTATCGCTAATAGGTACCCATTATCATTGTCTGGTATCGATAAGTCTGGTAATGATAGGCAATGATAAGTAATGGTAATTCAATTAAATAATGGAATGATTTTCAACAAAAAAAGTACAATTCTACCTGATAATTACAGGTGTCAACGAAGATCATGTTTGCGCGGCTCCAAACAATTACCTATAACCTGCTAGAATATTTTCTTTTTTTTTAAATAAAGCTTCCATTTTTATTTACCTATGTACATACTTAATTTGTCATGCACAATTTAAAAATTATGTAAAAACCTCTATTTTTGTGATGACACCCATCGCTAATAGGTAGGTACCCATTATCATTGTCTGATAATGATAAGTAAATTCTATCAAATAATGATCCGATAAGTAGGTACCTACGAGGCTACGACGCGCAGATAGTAATTTTCTAACCCTCGCCTCGCCCCAAAATAGACCTTTACAAAAATTACCATTCCATATTTTTTTTTGCACGATCACTGTTTCTTTGTAAGAGAAACAATGCGTGTAACACCTTTTTTAAACTTTACTTGCCAACCTCGTTTGGTAAAGTTACAGGAATAGTCCAGGTACCAGTAATTACTGATAATACTGTTCGTAAGAACAAGGCGATTATTTTAGGGTTGTCTTAAAGGATCGGTTTTAGCGAGAAGTCCGCCCATTGTTTCACCCGTTGTAAAATTTCTACACTCGTAACTGTAATAGTTATGGTGTAAGTACCTAATAAAGAATATTCTAATCTATTCTTTTACATTTACAAAAATACACCCAAAAATTCCAGAGCGAAACAGAAAAATATCATAACCCTTCGTTTGCCGTCAAAAATGTTGTCGCAGTTTCGAACAACTTTTTCGAAATTGCGAGTAAATAATCTTTTAATGCCAATATACTTTTGAACAGCCTAGTTTACATTTTTAATAAATACTTTTTCAATATAAAGCCAGTGTTATTTTTTTGACATAGTTTACCTGACTGTACAGAAATTACAGCTGCGAACACCCGAGTCGTTTATAAAGGCACCGATATTTGTAATTTAAGATATCTATCCTGTCACATCGTGTTATCGTGGGAAAATGCGCAAGGTGTATTTTTGTATGTCCCGAAACTTGAAGGGTTTAAAACGGAAATATTGATTTAATATTCTTACAAATAACAAGTTTTTACGTGAGGTTTACCTACCTGTAGGTGTTAGGTGGCAATGATAATGGAAAAAAGTGGTTCGAATTACGGATTTTTTGGGAATCTGTGAACTTGTATATTTCTTGAAATATGCGTTTTTTAGCATAATAGTGTTGTAGCAAAATACCTTCTTTGGTATTGTTTTTGCTATTTCTATCTGTCGATTAATCGTTTTTTTTTTGGTAATAAATTATCATTTCATCGCCTAATGCTCAAAAAATTCTTCGATGTTCGAGTCCACATCATCAATTTTTTTGTTTCCACATAAAAAAATACAAACGCTACCAATTGAAATTAATCTTTATCACAACACACTCTTCACTTAAGTCCGCCACTCAATCGACGTAATAATTATGTATGTTTACATTTTATTAATATCGGTCAATCGTAACAAAAATAATACTTCCCAGTTACAGTTGAGCGATGGCTGCACATCACGAATATGCATCAGGAATTTAATGTTTAACCAAATAAAAAAGGGATTAACGACACTTTCTAACATAATGAGGATAATCTCTCTTCCTGTTGTGACAAATAGCCACCCTGCGCGTACGCACAGCGCATGAAACCGTTTATTAGGGACATATCTATTGTATTAAGTATTTTGTATTTTAATGAGATGTGACAAAAAGGAATAATTTTGTTAGAATTTTTTCACACCCTATGGTTTTTTTACAAAGTCTGTTCGACAGGAATTAGTTTATTTTTATTGCAATTGGTAATTATATAGCCAAAGTATTTTTATAGTCAGTAGTTAACAATATACTTAGTGCTAATTTTTATTAGTACACTAATTTTGCAAGTAGAATTATAGCTAATATGTACCGCCAGGCAAAAACTCTAATTCATTTTAATTAAACAGTGTAAATACAATTAATATTTATAGCTCGCTATTCATACGTAAACCTAAAACAACATGATACGCATAATTAAGTTCAACCCTCACATATTCAGAAATAGCTTGCTGCAAGTTAACAAAACATTTGAATCTAACCTGCCGTACACTTTGATCACTGGGACAGTTTCACTTGTCAAAATAATGAAGTGACATGTCGTAAAAACGTGACAGTTACCGACCGTAGACAAATGAGTTTGACTGAGGCCCGGATTATATCGGGTTTTGATGTTACCCCTTTCGAGTTCCGCATTCAAAGGGTTAAAAATGTTAAAATCTATTCCAAAGGCCATACAGCGCAGATTTGAATATTTTTTTCATTTATGTGAGGGAAATTGTAAAATTGTGGGTTAAGTGGCATTGTTTGACAACCCTAGCTTACGTTCGGAAATACACGTTCTATACTTCCTGCTTGTCTATTTTTTACGCGAAAAGGGACGAATGAATGTGAAATTAATTGAAGGGATGTACGTGTAAAGGGTTACAGTTATTGGGGCGAACTTGATCTAATTTTTTCAAAGTTTTTTTTTCATTAAAGTTAACAAGATTCTTTTCGTAACTGTGGCCAAACATGTATGCAGTGCGCGTTCAAGATCAAGATATGACGATAAAAGCGATTAATATTTATAAAACCTATAATTACAAAAAGCTGTTTCAATAAGTATTACACTTATGAAGCTCTTAACATTAATCATCAATTAATTTATTAATTACACGCCCGCTCACTTCAGTATTATATTTATTACTTAATGTACGTAGACATAAGTTATTGGGCACTGCAATTTCTCATTGACGGATGAGCCGATCGAGAAATATAATACTTAGCTATAAAATCCAACGAAATTAAAATCCTACAGCATTTTATAGTGTTATTGATAAACGAAAGAGAAAGAATGACTTTTATTAGTCGTAAGGATTGCAAAGTTGATGCGGATTTTTATTTGTACGGGAATGCATCGCCAGGAATGCGGGGTCGTTGAACTCCGTTGCGGGAACATGGGGTTGGTTCTGCGGGATTACCTATTTGTTCCGAACCTCCGAACCTTACGTATAATAACAATGCCAACAACAAAACGACAGCCCTTGTTAGTGGAACGAAACCCTAGTTTTATTTCAAAATTTCTAATTTTCGAACGTTGGCCATTTTGACAAACGTCATGCCATTAACAATTATGACATTATGTACCTATCCATTTTGTTGCTATGTCGAAAAATGATAATTGCCAATTTTAATTTACTTAGACATACCTCCGTAGCTATATATTCAGGTGGTACTTGTTAGGTATGAATACAATTGGCAGCGCTGTGCCAATTACACAATTTGTAAATCGAACAATTTTTTTTCTTGGTGGAGTAAGTACCTACTTACTATACTTAGGTACGTATATTTTTGATAATTACCTAAACTTATTCGGATATAAAGGGTATTTACCTAAGTACCCTACCTAAGTACTTAGGTAGGTACCTACAGACATTATTTAATTAATTAATTACTGTTAGTATTGGTACTATTATTACTCTTGTTGTTATTGTAAACACCAAGGGGCTTATCAAAATATTTTTTGGTATACCTACTTACTTTTAAATAAAATATGTAGATAGCGACCCAAACCTAGATAGACATACAGACACCCAAATTACCCACTTAGTAGTGCAGGTACCTACTTTATCCTCTATGTGTTTAAAAAAGTTGGTAGGTAACCTACCTAGTACCTATTCGATGTTCGCGCTAAACTGATTCCAGATTTTATTGCAGCGTCTGCATACCTACGGGATCATAATATTTATATGTACTTTCTTAGAAATCTACAAACGAAACCCATAAAAAGGCTCGTTAATACAGCGATCTGGGGTTAAGACCTTCATCTCGGTTAAGGTACGTCTACGTACACCTGTAGTTACAGCTGCGGGACCTTACAAACGCTAATTGTTTGCTGTGTAGACGTCCAGTAAATAATACGCGGCAATTCATCAGAATCGCTCAGGTATTTCTGCTTCGCGCCATAATCCGCCGCCTTTGGAATGTTGACCGTCTGGCTTCGATATCTGCAGCTGCTAAAAAACAAAGCGACACAATCTCCTCGCAGCAAGGCCCGCAGCCGAGTGAGGAGTGAGTGAGGCGAGGTACGTATCTAGCCAGTGTTTCGCCTCCTCGATATTCAACTCGACGCGCCAAGCACACATTCGCAAAACACTACCACACACACATCCCTACTTTCGTGTTCTTTGAATGCCGCTGCGCTGATTTCCTTCTTCGAGCGACCCCTCCACCCCTCGAGACAATCGCGGTTACCGAAATTCTTCTGCAAAATTCGACTTCAAATTCAACGCATTTATGCAGAAATTGTTGTCATCTATATTCTTCGATAGGTTTAGCCTGCGTTTAGATAATATCCAGCTAGGATATGTGCGTATTTTCAGAGAATTTCGTGAATGACATCGAATTAGCCGGGACGCGGCGGGGAGTGGGGGGCGCCGCGTCACCGCGCCGCTTGCGAACGCCGGCAACCGGCGAGGACCGCTAGTCGCTACTCGCAGCGCGGTTCGTACAATACGTTCATCTAGCTTGTAGTCGTGTCCACGGCGCCCATCGAATCGCACGCGCGGCTCTCCTTAGAACCGGCCGGCTCCCGAATAATGTTTCAGTGTTTGACGAACTCAATCGGAGGTCTCGGAAGAAGTATCGTATTTAATAATTTACACTGTATAACCGATCGCATATTCTCAGTGAGTGTTACGCAGTGTGTACGGAAAAAACTTTGTCGAAGATTCTGAAGAATCTTGTGTAAAATTGTGTAATACACCGGCCGCTGCCGGATTGCGTTTTGCACAAAACTTTTTGGTGAGTATTTGATTGATTATAATAATTAACGTACATTCGGTGTGCAGTGTTACAATAATTTTCGAATTTAAGTGTGGGTACTAAATACTTGTACGCTTGGGGCGTTGCCGGCTAACTCCAACCTATACTATAGGTTTAATGAGTTTTTCTGCGAATTGGCAGCGCCCAAATTCTTTACCCTAATGTTGAGGCAAACTTACTTAGAATAAGAACGTAGTAAGCGGGTAGTAGTGAATTGTAGTTTCTTATGAATCTTTATTGTGAACTAAAAAAGTACATCTTGGTAGCTTTAAGTAGGTAGGTAGGTACTCCGTCTGTGCGAGACGAAATAGGTTTTATTAATTCAATTAAAACTGTCGCCATTGTTAATTTCAGATTTCTTTTGGCCACTGTTTTTTGAGTGACATTTATCAAAAAATATTTTTTTGCAAAAAAAAAAAAGTATATTGCTAAATTAGCTTTGAAAATAATTACGAAATAACTTTTGAATGAAGGTAAAAGTGAAGTGTTAATTATAGTGTACCTTACTTCTATCTACATAGTACATAAGTGTAATAACACAACTTTATGTATTGATAATGTAATTTTGACAGATTGCTTTCATTGTGCAATATTTATGAAATGTCTAATTTACGAACATTTCTAAGTATTTCACAACTGCCTTGCCAAGTACGAAATTAGTTTTTAATTTTATTTGCGATAATTATGTAAGTTTTAAATAGGTAACTAATTTAGTAAGTAATAGTGAACGCGGAAATGTGCAAACTTAAAAGAAAAGAAAAATATCTAAAATGTTCACAAAAGCTCGGAAACTAGTTATTGCAACCACCTGTAATTATTCTTGGACTTATATCAATATTGTATGGTGAAACTGTGCTGATTCCTCTATTTTAAATGCAAAAAAAAAAAAACAAAATAATCATAATAAATAAAACCTAGTGCCGTTATTAAAACATTGTATTACTTACCCTCGCACAAAAAGAATTTACAAATTATCAGTTTAGTGTCTAACAGCCTAACTACCTACATACCTTTCCTAGAATAATGATAACACTATTTTAATTTTCAACTTACCTACATCAGATTTTTATAAGACACTATTTTCATCTCCATAACACTAACTTAGAAAATAAAATTGTTGTAACACTAGTCGTAATACATATAATAACGTAGAGGTATGTCGCGCATTGCACTGAAGGCGTAAATTAGCGGGAAAACGACTCGTCATTTGCATTATTATTAGTAAACACTCATTTCGCGCCATTCTGCGCTTGTAAACAAAAACATTTCGGAATCTTTACCTGATACGATGGGTGCAAAAACATGACAGGATTAGTTATGTGCCCGCTCTATTTCAGGTAAGGAGAACCCCGAGGAAAAAAATGGCGGGGGAGGCGTCGGGACAATGACTAATTGTATTTCTTTAAAGTGGGATAGGGCCCAAGGCTAATGTACTCTTTAAAATTGTCCGGTCTTGTATCCAGACTTCAGTCTGGTTTCTGGCACCGCGGTGGACACTTCCTCCTTACCGACAGTTAGCTTGAGTCGTCATGCTGTTTCGATTCGCGATTGTTTGTAAATAAAAAGGGGTTATTACCCTTCAGTGCATAAACTTTTTAATTATTTTTGTAAAATAATATTTTTCGCATTTTGTCGAACAAAACAGTGCGATACTTTAGTGATTTGTGGACTTAATGCAGTTTATCGGAATACAATACTACAACATCGAATATTTTTTAAGAGGTACTAGTTTTTACACTCGTCGTGGGTGCAAAAACATGGCGGGATTAGTGATGCGCCCGCTCTATTTCAGGTAAGGAGAACCGGGGGAAAAAAATGGCGGGGGTGGCGTCAGGACAATGACTAATTGTATTTCTTTAAAGTGGGATAGGGCCCAAGGCCAATGTACTCTTTAAAATTGTCCGGTCTTGTATCCAGACTTCAGTCTGGTTTCTGGCACCGCGGTGGACACTTCCTCCTTACCGACAGTTAGCTTAAGTCGTCATCCCGTTTCGATTCGCGATTGTTTGTAAATAAAAAGGGGTTTATTACCCTTCAGTGCATAAACTTTTAAATTATTTTTATAAAATAATATTTTCGCATTTTATCGAAAAGTACAGTGCGATACTTTAGTGATTTGTGGACTTAGTGCAGTTTATCGGAATACAATACTACAACATCGAATATTTTTCAAGAGGTACTTGCTTAGTTATTTAACTGTGAAATATCTTACATAATAATTACAATTAAATAATTATTTTATGAAACTAATATTTTAGGTGTTTGTCTTTGTTGACTTAAGATTTTTTCTCACACTTGAAAAAATTTTATCAATTGGTTATGTAACTTCTTAATTTAATTTGAAGTCTCTTAAAACTTTAGCAAACTTTATGTGTATTAAGCTAGTTATTATACTAACCAAATGGACTACACTGATGGGTCCGAAATAAAAGATGTTGATTTGATTTAATTATTAATATTGATACTAGTTTATTTTTCATTGTTTCAGACTGCGTGCGTTGTACCCATCGCGCGCATCTTCCCTGTGATAAGAGGGTCCTGTGATATCGACGAGTTCGACTTAGCTTTAAAACTAGTTAGTCTTTAGGAATATAGAATTAAAAATGTCGCGACCGTTTGACGAAACGCTGGTTCAGTTCGACATGTGGGAAGCCTTGGACGAAGACTCCCTGAGGTTGACGCAAACGTCCGAATTTTGGACTCAAGTTCAATATGAAGCAGATAGATTGGATCTAGTCCCTCCCGCCAACTCTTCGGACCCCCTGCAGGATAGTGATGAAGACTGGAGAATAATGGACGTACCAGAGGAGCCACATAAAGAAAACATCGTACACCATGATTGTATGTGGGCTGGCTCTTGTGTCGATTCTGTACATCCAGGCAACACATTTGTCCCGACCGATCCAATAACAACACCGACTACACCCGGACAGAGTCTACTTCGACGAGATATGTCTCCATCTAGACCAGAAACTCCACCATCAATAGACGGCGATGAACCACCTCAGTTCCGTCACTCAGTCGACGTTGCTGGCACAGCTCTTCGCCTCTTAAGAGACTCTGCCGTGGTTGCAGCCGACCATTCGTACACACTGGCCAGGCGGCACTTAGACTACCTTGGCGTGCAAACACCCTCTGACTCATGTGAATCAGGTCAGTACTCTTTATTATCTATTTATCTTGTATGGGTTTACTCCTTTGCTTTCGTTATTCTGAGCTACGTGAAATTCATGCAGATTTTCGGGGAAACCGTAAATATAAATTGTCAGTGTTGAAGTTAAGTTTCAAAACGATCGTTTAAATATCTTCGTAAAGTGTTGTCGCTTTGATTTGAAATTCAAATTGATGATATTAGGGCCTCTTTGGTTTATTGGGAAGCCGCTGATACAGGCGACGATCGGTGACCTTAATAACGAATTCAGTGTTATTTTTTTTATTTGTTTCTCAAATTTACTATACGACGAATGTGTATTATTTCCGTTTTCAATGCGAATTTAAATGACTCCAACCAATAAGTACATACTATAATCTTTTAGCTGTTCATTAAATTTCATCAAAGCTTCAATATATTTTACGAAAAATAAATACGGAGTACTTAATTTTATTGCGCACGTAAGATTTAGGTCTCAAAAAATTGGATTTCTTGCTAAGTCATAAGATGTTTCTCTAAGTATTCGTCAAGTTGGGTTGACCGGGAATGTCTTGAGGACGCAGGCGCTGACAGCGAGCGCGGGAAACTGCGCATATCGACCGCCATCCCGCGTCCCCCGCCGCGTCTAGACGCACCCGCTTTTCCGCTCTTCCGGAACCTTCGCCTATTGCGACCTTGAACGCCTCAACCTTCCTTAATGTCAGATTGCGCAACGTTGGTACCAGGCTTATCATCTCCCGGGATTGACGTGGTTAATTAGAATGCGAATTAAAGTTGCATGCAAACTACATAAGTAAAAGGTCTCGCGGCGTGTCACGGGCTTAGACAAAAGTAAGGTCATAAGTACATCGACCGAGACGCTCCGACCTTGATGCATCCTCCAATTGCAACCGGCGCTTCCCGCAGACCGCGGCAGGGTTATCATCCTCTCGTATTCATTAAAGTGATGAATTCGGTCGACTAAATTCATCCAAGTTTGTTTAGTTCATCTGTTCATTATTGGTCTTGTAAAATCAAGTTACTAGATCGTAAAGACTAATAAGAATATATTATATTTGGAACGGTACTTTCACTTATAAGATTTAGATCCGCTAAGAATTATTTTGTTAGATATTACTCTCGATCTGATTTTTTTTCCATTGTAATAATAATTATTGACTTCTCATAACTCTCATGCTGTGACATGGCGTGCGTCCTCAAATGGGCACCACCGATTATGTGATGCTACGACAATGTTTATTATACATTGTAGCAATTTAGTTATCGTCGATAGCAGTTTAGCAGTGGGTAAGGTCGCGATGGGCATGTGTTTCATTCTAGCGGCCGCGAACGTTTGTTTACATTTTAACTTGTAAAAATAAATATGCCGTCGGAAATCGTAAATTAATTAAAACCTAGCGAAGTACAAAATGAATTAAGCGAGGTACGCGGCTGCCTCGCACTCGGCACTCTCGTGTCTAGTCCGTTACTTGTGTAAGAATGCAGTGGAATGAAATGGAATCTCATTGAAGTGGAGCTTGCTCGGCTCGCTGGACCGGTTTGAAACGCGGTACTGCCATGTCCAGCTTGGCCTGATAGACAGCGTCTCAATAATCGTGATCGAACATCAGTCGGCAAGCGCCTTCATCAGATAAATAACATATTTGAGTACCCAACTAAATTGTAATTACTGGCCACTAAAAAACAAAAAGTAAACTTTATTCTGCTTTCGCGTCTTGAAGTCGACAAAAAACTGTACTATGTCACATCACTAGTGAGCGCGGTGGGCGCGAAGAATTTACGACGCATGCGCGGTTTTATCGCTCCGTACGCCACGCAGCTAACCGTACGCCCGTAGTTGTCACATTTTCGCGCCAATTTAGTTCGTAACAACGTTGTAATAATTTAATTTTAAAATACCTACATACTACATTCCATTTTTCAACACAAATGAAACATGTAGATGGCTATTCCTTCGTTAAGCCGTTTTTTACCGTTTCCAATTCTGAAAATAGCTATATAGACTCACTCTCACATCTGTATCTACCTAGCTATATCTTGTTGAGATAGCAAAGTTTAAACAAGCTATGTTTTTGACCTGATGCCACTATCTTGACAGATTGCACACTCATGATTAATAGTCTTTACTCAAATGTAGGCCACTAGTTTAGCTATGAACTGTAAGTTCCTTCAAGGGGCAATTTAGGGCACAAAGATCCGGTTTGTTCGGCGCCCTAAACATTTAAGTATCAATCAGTGAGCCAAGGCTACGTACTAGTTTCTAAGAGGCTGTGTACAGACGCCAGCACATCAAGCTACTACAATCTGTCAAATTTCTTTAATAGATTTTCAACTTTATCGCTAAAGAATTAAGATTCAAGGTTGATTGGGAAAATTTGACAGTTTCGGGTAGCTTGACCTGCTGGCGTCTGTACATAAATGTATTTTTATAACGACATTTTATGTCACAATTTTATAGGAGAACTTTACTGCAGTTTATACTTAAAAATAGATTAGACGAAAGACAAAATGATTTAAGTATTTTACTATCAAAATGTCAGTCTCTACTCTCTATTATATGTATAGTAGTATAGTGGATTAGTGATGAGCGCCAGTACGAAGATCTGTCAAAATTTCGCGCCATTCTCATTTCAACCCAGTCATTCATTCTTATGTCAGAATTTGGTTCGCATACAAAATGCATTACCATCTATCCAATCGTCTTATAAGAAACATTATTCTTGTCGCCAAGCGTAATAATAATAATTCAAAAGGCCTCGAACGCGTAGTAAAGCAATTTGCGCGGTTAATACACATGTTTGAGACACAGTTAGCTAGCTACCTTCACGTTCTTCATGCTGTTGTAATTGGTTGGCATCCGCAACTGACAATCCCCCAAATGTCCTAGGCTGACAATCAGCTTTCTTAATGAGTGCTGGGGCACCGAAACCGCTCAGTTAGCTCAGCTTGCATTCCGAGCCAACCCAACTATCCTACCATTGATTAATTTGAAGTAGGAATTTGCGCGCGAATGCATTCTCTTCAGTGAAGTAAAGGAAAATTCCGTGAAATGCCTATAAAATACTTTTGAACGAATGGTCTAGTTCTGTTGGCATGTCCACAGACTTTACTAAGTGATAGTTGATACTACGCTGTCCTAAATAGTGTGACTGGTAGTTTAGCAGATATTTAGTTAAACCCAGCCTTGTGCCGCCTAGTCACCGGGCCTGGCCCACATTTGATCTCAATAACTTAGCTTAAGTACTTGCTTGTATGATTTATATTCTGTACCGTTGTTAAATCAACTGCAGTGACATGTACTTGAACAAGAATGTCATAATTAATTTTAATCGTACTAACTTTGTAATGTACCATTTTGATTGCCAATAAATACGCAATCGAAAGCAACATAGTTTACTATCCGCGCGAAATAACATCAACATGTATAGCACTCGTGATAACAGAGGGGCAATTCTCGTAATTTTAAGAACGTTCACAGTCTGATCTCAGTCTCAATCCGTCAGAAATACGTCTAATTTCACTACATTTTGACAAGTTTTTGATATTTGTTTGTCACCGAGATGAGACTGCGACTAGATTTTGAACGTTTTATGTTACGAGAATTGGCCTTCAGATTTAGAAACTCAAGTTCAAGCTACCTACTTCAATTAAAAGTACATTAACAGCTATTTAATAAGGTAAACAAACAAATCAAGTGGCTTTTATACGCTTCAGCGATCATGAAAGATAGAGAAAGTTTTTTTTTGTTTGTAAATATTTGGGTGCGAATCGCATCACTAGGCCAGTAGGGCAGTGTAACAAAAAAAATTTATTAAATAGCACTTTATCAGGCAGCGATAAAGTAATTTCACTGGTCGATCGGCATGCATGTAGGTACATACGTAGTGGAAAGGACCTTGAGCCTTATCGCCACAGAATATGCACTTAGATATTTAAACAATCGGTATGAATGTGTTGATACGCTCACATCGCGATCGCGCCCGCCATCTTGGCCTCCGCGCGACCGTCGCATTATCAATGCCGATAACAATAGTGCTTATTACAACGTGACACCCTAACATAAATTTGAATTGTCTTATCAAAACTAAAGCCACGCTGGCGACTGATAAACGACATCGCAACAAGATAACTTTTTTTATTGCTGTTTGATCTCGTAACAACGCGAAATATTTAAATGAGGAATGTTGTAGTTATATTTGCTTAGTCGAGTGCGTACGAAGTTCGGTTTCCAACTCACATAGGCCGCTGCGCCACGAGCACGACCACAAAATCGCGAGCGCTTATCGATACGCGAAAATGACCCCTAAAATAAGCTGGTGATACAGTAGGTTATCTATCACGTGACAGTCTCCGCGACACACGTGACCTACTATATCAATTATTAAGGAATTCTGTTGCTCAGTATAGTCGCAGGTTTAATTGCGTACCTAATATGGCGCGCTTTGCCAAATTCGCCACAATTACATAGTCTCGCGATCTTAATATGGAAACCATAGTCATTATAATTAATCTTGTTTGCATTTTAAGGGTGTCTTTAGACCATATTGTGGTTGCGAGTGGCGACCACAGGGCACCACAGCGAGAGCGGTGTCCGTGTGAGCTCAGTCAGGCACATCTAGTAATAATTATTACGATCCGGTTTCTTATTCGGTCGCGCGGATGGGCGTGGCGGCTGCCCGGCAACTCAAACTACTTACAATGACGTAATAAACTGCCCATTTGAATGTTTAACACTAAGGAAGTGTCATCTATATCGCTTTTGTATGAGATATTGCAGTTAGGATGTGTTATGACATCTTTTATACGTACTTAGGTCGTTAAACATTGTCGGTTATATTGTTTCCTTAAAGTGACAAGTCAGAGGTTACCGACTAGTGGTTTTATAGCCTTCCTCCAAGTCTTTTAGCTGTATAATTAAATTATAATTATGAAGTACTAGCAGCGCCCCGCGGTTTCACCCGCATAAGTATCAATCCCATGGGAATACCGGGATAAAAAGCATACTGTGTATTATTCTGATGTATAAGCTATATATTACTGTAAAGTTTCATCAAAATCCGTTCAGTAGTTTTTGCGTGAAAGAGTAACAAACGTCCATCCTCACAAACTTTCGTGTTTATAATATTAGTAGGATAACGTGTTTAGATTTGACTTGTATAGACGCCAGTAACTTTATTGATATGTGCCCCCCACTGTACCCATGTTGCGTATACGTGCAAGTTAGTTGCATAGACTATCTCACGGCCTGACACGCCTTTTAGAACTGATTAAATAAAACCTTTTCCATCATCTAGAAAATATTGAATCACAGTTTCACGCCCACAGTTCAGTCATACACTTTAATTCGCTTAGGAATTCGCATGTTCAATGTTAATGAGAATCCATACACATATGTCTCATTAATTGGGTAATAAAAAAATGGTTGCGTCACATTTTTGTACGCATATGTACCGTCCATGAACTTCCGGCGGTGCGAACAGTGTTCAAGGTCACGGTTGATGGTGGATCGATGCGCCAGCGCCATACGATAAATTACGAACCGTCTATTTTAACCGACTACAAGTGGTTACCAGTAAACCAGATGACCGAGTTTTCTTAGTTGCGTAACACTACAGAAATAGTGGCTATCTGTCTGTATATTGATGCCTACGCGAATATTTGATACACCTACGCCGTATCGGGAGCTTATCAGTGATAGTAACGTACGATTTTTGTTTTGTAGGTTATTGTAGTACTCCTTAATGAGTTATTTTTGTTTGTCATTTTTCCCGCGTTTCTCGTTTATTCTTGGTGAAAATAGTAGCGTCATTATTTTACGTTTGATTGGCGTGACGTTTGTGATTAAGTTTAAAGTTCACTGAGAATATAAAAGCGACGCAATAACATACTGAATCGACTTGTTACTTAACTAATATGGCTTACGTACTTCTAATTAGCAACTACCTTACCTCAGTCATACGGAGATAGATAACATACAGGCCGATTTCAAAACGCCTCTGGTAATTCCTTTAAAATATTACTTAAAACATGGAACTCCAAGGTCGATACACTCTGTGGGGATTACCATTTTATCGCAGCGACGAAATCGCTTCAGATTAAGTAAATAGGAAAATTTATGATAACACGTGTACTATCGCAATTCGCGACTTAATAAAAAAAAAACGTTAAAGTCCATAGCTTCCATTATACTATTACATGAAAAAAGTTTTTATTTATATTTTAATTAGGCCGGCATTACGAGCAGGCTGTGTATAAGATGGCGTGCGCCGTGCGCGTCACGATAATTTTTAATTATCGTGCTCAAATGCCAGTGAACTTGGCCTCAAGTCGTGGCCAGCGGAGCGTGCCCCCGCCTCGCCACTCACCAGGTCATACTTGACGACACCATTGTGGATTGCATTCCGTTTTCTAACGTAGACGAGACACTTGTTTATTTTGACAACTGACAAACACAAACCCCTGACTTTCTCCAATTTCGTTTTTTTTTTAATTAAGTTCCTAAATAAATGGCTGTGTGTTTGTGTGCTGTCAACAACTCCACGTAAATGGCGTTAATAACTCTCCACAAATTTCCCACTACAACATATGTTTTTATAAACAGATGTTTTTCTGTTTTCCCTTCTTCGAGTTATCAAGTCCAAACTTTGCAATTAATTGAGAATTAACTTTGATACCGACAAGAAACGTGTAGCTGACAAAGTTACAGGGAAAACGTTTCCAACGTTTTATGGTCGGGGAAACGTTATACCGGTTTAACATAACTGTCTACTAAGATCGCCGTCGATTAATAACTTAGTCTGTTAAGTCTATGACTCATTGTTTTCTCACGCTCAGGCTTAGGCTACCTAGAATTTGTGACTAATCAGAATCAGGCTCGCAGCAAGTAGCTAACAATGCTCACTCATTGTTTATCATCGAAAATTCAGCAAAGTTTTTATTAAAGTTCGACGTCTGGCTGTATCTAGATATCGAAACATATGGGCAAGTATAAGAGAGAGCTGGTGATTTTTTACCCCACCACTGATACCGGTCGGTCGGGCGAACAATAAAAAGCGGATTATCTCTGGTATAAAATTGGAACGGCGGCGGATCTGAGAATCGCGTCTCGAGTGATGGAGATATAATAGATATGCACTAGACCGGATCCGGCGGGCGGCGCACCGCGACAATACCGGCCGTATCGCCTTACACGCAGACCTGAAACAAATACTCTCTCGGCGACCGTTAATCGCGTTGGCGCCACGGAGAAAATCGTCACGTGAAAATTGACTCCCGCACAATAGCCACCTACGCCTAACTGTCAACGCCGTTTTCTTTGCGGTATTCCCTCTCGATTACACACTCGATTTGTATTTTGTTACACTCACTCATTTTGCCACTTAGGGTCTTCGATATTTAAAGGTATCACTCGGAATTTATCGTCCCTTAAATGCGCTCAAATGTCCCCAAATACTTGACCTGATAGAAGCCGTGGTACAAGTATATTGTATCCTAATAGGCAGGGTGTGTCTAGTGGCCCGATATAGTGCCAGCAGTCTTACCCACGCCTAGATTTAGACGTAAGCGAGGTGTGTTTGACGACAGGCGCCGATCCTCGAATTAGATCCACCCGTAAGCGATAAGCGCTCGCGTAACTATGCGGAAACGTAGTAAAAAGATCGCGTTCGTGTATAAAATTATCGTCGCGCTGTTCGATAAATGTGTCTGATGCGCATTTTTTTCGTGAAAAACTGCGCAATTTAATGAACCTATTTAGCCGCGTCCCTGACTCGCCGTTTCGTAATCGAATCGGCCAGCTGCCCACGTAACTTGTTTCTATTTCTAGTGCTTAAGCACTGAAGATTTAAACGGAAACTCTCGTCCTTGTTGGGTACGTAAATAGCACTGCAAGCAACACGTTTAGCGCGGAGCCGGTAACCTTTAATCACAATGAACCGCTGACATAATTATTTGTTGGTGTAACCGGATAGTGCGGGCGAACGGATTCCGCGAAACATGCACTACGGCGTAAACACGAGACTGACTAGCGTCCACATCCGCACTTAGATGCAATGCGATCGTGAAATGGACGCCCGCACCTACATAGCTCATTCATAGAAGTCGACAATGCACTCTCAGCACGAGTATCGCTGCATTGCTGCACCGGACGGAATTTAGGCCGTTTCCGCAACGGCATTAATCGTGCTTCAATAGGACATACGTATAACTAAGTTAGCCATAGTTTTAAGTTAGGGTTATCCTGTTCATTTGGGAGCCGTATTGCCCTATGGTTGCGGTTCTAGAAAAGACAGGTACATTAAATCAGAGGCGATCCGTATTGAGGCGTTCTTAATAGACGCTATGCAACCCCGTACGTCTCTTACATTAGAAATACCGAATGCATGCAGTGATCGATAGTGCGGCTTTTAGCTCGCGACCGAACCGGTCCAGCTGGTATGTCAGTTAGGAACGTGTGAGCCGGCCGGCCGTCGTTATCGTGCAACTCTCACGTGACAGTTAATTTCGATCGATGCTTTGTTAAATGGTAGCGACGGAGGCCGGAAAGCGTGTCCACCGCTCGGTAATCCGGACTCCATTGAGTGCGGACGTTGCGGCAGCGCGCCGCGCACGCGCTCTCGTTTTGGCGCGAATGGCGCGCCGTGACGTCAGGCGTCTGGATCGATGGCGGCAGACGCTGCGGTAGTACGTCGGGGTCGACGTCCTCCCCCCCGCGTACGCTGCCCTCACCCCGTCCCGCGCACCTGACCACTGCAGTCGCATCTCCCCGACTAGATCTAGCCCCCTGCGATCGTATACAGATGTGGCTACGACAATCGACGCCCGCCTTTTATGGTGATATGAACGTAATGAACGGTATGAATGAAAGTATGCGAGCAATGAAACGGTAAATGCGGGTGGGATTCTGATAAGCCATTCTTGTGAAGAGTTTTTTAAATATGACATTATGTTAAACAGAATTCTCCGTTGTTACAGAAGAGGAAATCGACGTGGTCTCAGTGGGCACGCAGCAGCCACTGCCCACGACGCAGACGCACGTCCGCGCGGAGTCGCTGCCTCGTATACCGTCGGCCCAGGAGCGCCGGGACATACAGCGGTCAGTGGAGACTGCCATCACTCCCCGCTCGCCGCGGCCGGCCGCCAGGAAGCGCCTGGTGCCGCCGCCCAGCATAGCGGCCCCGACACGCCGGCGGGCTCGCGGGCCTGGCCGCCGCGGGCGCCGGTCCAACACCGACACAGACTCAGAGACCGAGTCACCCGAGATAGAACGCCGCTCCATACACAACGACATGGAGAGACTCCGGCGCATAGGTCTCAAAAACCTCTTTGATGAGCTCAAAAAACAAATCCCGGCCACGAGAGACAAGGAGCGCGCGCCGAAGGTAGTGATACTGAGAGAAGCGGCCGCGCTGTGCAGAAAGCTTAACCAAGAAGACGCCGAGAGGGACAAGCTGAAGAAGAAACAACACCAACTTGTGACGAAATTGAAAAAGCTCCGCACGATACTGTCGGCGCGCTACCGCTCGAACTGAGCGCGCCGCACTACCTGACTGGTAATCGATTTGTTCCGACCGAGGAACTATGAGTCTACTCGACTGGACACTTATGGACTGGTAACTTTTTATGTCAGTCGAGTCGGCAGTGGGGAGTTTGTTATATTTCAATGAAAAATCAGCTTTTACGGCTTACTCTGCTTCTGGCAATGTCTCGAGAGTAACATAGTTATGGAACAGCAACCGCAGGTTTGTTTTGCTCAAAACGATATTTTGCAGTGCCAAAGTGAGCCATAAAACTGTTGTTAACGACAAATCCTAGGTCTTCAGTAAAATATCTTAAAGTTACAGACTGCTTCGTGAACTAGTAGACTGGTATACCTCTAAAATGTTTTTTGAATTTATCAATAAATTATACATAGTTGAAATAGCACATTACAGATTTACTCCGTGTTAACAGATCGAAAATGATATGACATTTGTTAAAATATTGTTTCGAGAAGTTGATAAGAAGATTTTTTACTGGACCTTCCATTAAGTAGTTAAGTACTGCGATATCGCATTTTTTAAAGGAGCATGAATTTGTCAGTGCTGTAAATATAATGAGAGTGCAGGTAGTTGAAAGCTTTGTCAGAGGTGGTCTTCGCTTGTGGGCAGATTGGAGATGTATGGCCACTATATATGTTTTCGGCCGGATTTGCAGGATTTTTCAATTGTAACCTTTGACTCGCGAGAGTGGGGTTAGAGAAGTGATACATCAATTACTATTACTTTTAATTGCTTTAAGTTAACTATTATTTTAACTGCTTTAAGTAAATTGCATTTTAGGATAGCGCGCTTGTTTAATTAGTTTATTTTTTTTTTATTTTGTAAATTTGTAACACTTTTATTGTTTTTTTACACTAGAGATGCCCAATTAACTCGGTACCAATTCTCGATAATTTGGAATCGTTGAATAGATTTTGGGTCAGTTTGAATCGATCTAGTTTTATACAATAATGAGTTAAAATGATTCACATACAGCTTCCATATGAGATGGTGATGATTCATAACGATTTTATGATTAATGTGTATGCAATTTATCATGTGAAACTCCACCGTACGATTAGCATGCGATTGTGACGATATCGGCTTCCTATCGCGATTTTTCTTAAAAATAATTATAAGATCCCTTCCAAGTTTTTTTTTTATAACAATTTTTAATAAGCCCCGTAGGTTTTTCTACATATAATGCTAGAATGAGATGGAAGCCGTTTCCCTGATATTACTCTGACGTAGATTTGTATTGATTCACAAGCTTTTAAACAACGGTACACTTCAAAGTTTGTATAATAACTCGACAAACATATATTTTAAATATTTTACTATAATTTGTTAAAATTCTTGTGGACAAATCATTTGTACGTGCGAACGGAACTTGAGTCGCAAGCGCATGTTACCCGAAGGTGCACGTTCCCTTCATTTACGATCATCGTACCTTATTATAATTATATCTAAACATTATTATTAATGTTAAGTCGTCTAGAATATTGAAATCAATATTTAATTCATTCGCATGTTGGGATTACAATGGAAACATACCATTTTCGTATGATTTATGACATTAAGGTAAAAACAAGTTTTGATGTAAATTGTATAATCTCGGTGACAGTCATTCGTAAGAAAATAATACTGTGTATTTTGATAATAACATCAAGTCTCATAATATACTATATGATGGTCCGGAAATTGGACCGATATAAAAAAAATAACCAAGACATAGTTCCTCATAGTACCTACTAATAGTAAATTTTGCATTTTTTTTTTCTTTATAATATTTTTTTTAATTAATGCTGGTAAGTTAGTAAAGTACTCGCAATAGTTCGTGTTAATTGAATAATTGAACCTGATCAGAAAAATAAAGGAGGTCAAAAATAAGTCAAGAGGATCGTATAGAGCCGGGCCGGTGATTTGGTGAGCCGTGGTCCTTTATTCTACTGGTCAGGTTTGCAGAAGGTTGATGTTATATCAAGCACATGGTCAGCATTTCGTGAGTGTGTGAAGGCTTTAATTGTGTGAGGAATGTGCCTTGCTATGTACATGTACATTATTATATATATATTAGGTTTATACTCGAATTAGTTGCAAGACATATTTTTTGTGAGGGATGTCTACGATTAGAATAGCGCTGTTCTAAGTATTGTACATACACAGACAAGGAAAAAGTTATTGATATTGATATTAAAGATGTTTATCTTATCTTCCACTAGGTGTTTAGTTGTACATACAGATGTAATGGTAATACTAAGTATATTAATACTTTGATCAATCTTTTTTTACTAACGAGTTTTATTTTTCCTAGTAATTGTTTAGTTTTCTTTACTGGAGAGTTACGGATCCTCGAATGTTGTACCTGCATTTATTTTTTTTGTTATTCATACTTGACATAAATAAATAAAGATAATAATGGTTTTAGTTATCCAAAATGTAATCGGTTGCTTTGGTGATAATGACCAATGTAATTAGACACATAAGAAAAAGTCAGTAGTTAAATGTTTAATGGTAAGAAATGACAGCTTTATAAAATCGGAAGACAGAAAGTGAACGTTGAAAAGTGTAGTATGAAGCACATTATAAATACTATTGTGACAAGGCACATTTCCACCACTGCCAAAATGGAAAGGGAATTATTGATAATAAGTTTAGGTTCAACTGTATATAGTTAAGGTCGGGTTATAAAATTATAAGTCCTGTTATATATAAAAGATTTCCTTTTATTCTTTGTATAGTATCCGTACGTTTGTAACATCTAGCCGTGGCCGGCGTCGGGCCGACCGGCGTGTTGTGACGCACGGGGGCGCGACTTGCGCCGGCGACGGTGCGCGTGCGCCGCTACAGGGAGTGCAGGGGGCAACATAGATTCCGCCTAATATTAATATTGCCCTCTGCAATCTGTGAAGCGGCGCTCTTATGTCTAAGGACCTTTGTACTTATGTGGCTAATTTTTTGGGATACTATTGTAACACAGAGATAGTTTTTTTTGGTTTTGTTCCTCTATGTGTATGGATACACTGATACATTGTATTGCATTGACTATACATATTAAACGCTTATGTCGGACCCAGAAAGAGCTTGGGAACAGTCGGCTAATTAATGTGATTTTTATACTTATTCGCTGTAATTTGGGATAAATAAAATCATTGTATTGTATAGTATAGATTCTGTGATTATGTACCTGTGGGGTACGTTTTGGGTTTCCACAGCCCTATCTGGTCTGACTAAAAAAATACTTGATTGAGTTTTGATTTTTTAATCCACACAATACCTAAACCGCAGTAATTTAACCCTAGAGTACTAATCATCGCCTGAGAGGCCGCCCGCGGTCGGTTTTTTCTGGTTATTTTGAAATTGCGGGGACGTGTCGCGCCGTGCTTTCGCGCCAACTCAGTGTAGCCCACGACGCGGCGGGGAGAGCTTGCGCGCTCGGCGGGGATACAGCGTTCCCGAGATATTGCCTACATGATCGCCTGGGAGGCGATCATTAGTATTAAAGGTAGGTTTTTTACTATTGACTTAATTTACATTTTTGAGTTTTTTCTTTGTTTACTCACTATTATAAGATATAAAATACATGTTTTATTTCATAGATGGATCTCAACGAGCAGCAGATAGCAAATTACTTGGAAGATGACACCTCTGATAGTGAGACCGAGGATAATTTAGAAGTCGCGGATTACGATTCTGATGACAGTGTGGTTGATCCCACTTTTGTTCCATACCGACTCGAAAATGAGTTACAAAGTATTGTGCTAGATGACCCTGATCCTCAAGACCGAAGCTCCCCAATACCGTCATCATCCGGAAGCACTTTACCAAATCCACAAACATCACCTACTTCAGAAACACAGACGACGGAGGAGCTCATTGTTTTGCCTTCTACGCCTGTTGTGAGAGGTAAGAACAACTATATTTGGGCTAGAGATTCTGGTAGACCAAGGTCTAATAGAACTGTTGCCAGGAACATAGTCCACATTTTTCCTGGTCCAAAACTAGATGGAAGGGATGTCATAAAACCTTTAGAATGCTTTGAAAAGTTTTTTACTCCTGACATGTGGGATGAAATACTCCTACGCACCAATGAAGATATTTCAGTCAAAGCCAGCAAATATAAACAGCAAAGCTCGACTATTGCACCGACTAGACAAGCAGAACTTCAGGCTCTTCTCGGACTTATAATTTTTAGTGGCGCTATGGGCAATAACGATTTACCAACGAAAGAACTTTTTGATCCTGTACTTTGCGGATCAAAATATATAGCTGCAATGAGTTTAGATCGTTTTGAGTTCCTTTTGCGTTGTCTCCATTTTGATGATCGTAGGACTCGTGAAGATAGAAAAAAACATAGCTAAGGCTAAGCCAATGAATAGAAGAGATTTCATGAAAGAACTAAGCGATGAATTGTGTCGACCGTGGTGTGCAAAACGAGCTGAAGAAAGACCAAAACTGAGGAAACGAGTTAGAGATGCTATACATGAGGTGATAAACACTGAAACTACAGAAAATAATGAAGAACCAAGTATAAAAAAAGACGCATGAGTGTTTATTACTGTGCTAAATGTAAAAAAAAATATTGTTTGGAACATCGATCTCCTAACTGCTATTCGTGTGATAAAAAATAGAAGTCTGAGTTCGACTTAGTCTGCAGTAAGCCATGTGATGATTAGAATAGTTTTTTGTTATGTTTTTCATACTTTATATATTATATTGTAGTTTTTATACCAAAACAGTGGTCCAATGTCAACATTTTTTTTTTAATAAAAATATCCCTTAAGGCTGTGTTAGAAAGTTAAGTATTATGTGTAAGGCTGATTTTAAGACAAATAAGAGTTTCTCAGATATATATTTTTTTTGCATTTCATAAAGGCAGAGGTATGCCTGTTATTTTGTTATAAATTTTGTTACATTTTAATAAAAGTTTAGTACTAAAATTTTGCTTTATTTATAAAGTAGCCTCCCAGGCGATAATTAGTATTAAGCAGTAATAAATTTATATTAGTACTCTAGGGTTAAATAAATATACCTACCTATTTATTTAGGTTACTGTGACTCAACCCCTTTTTGATTCATTGAACATGTTCTGAATCACTTACCTAAATATTTGATTAAACAACATTGAACTGAGGCAAAAAGCCTTTAATAATGAAACAGATGATTAATTAAATTCAACACATCCACTCAAAAGAATATTGCAAAGTGATATTCTATACACACACACAAGAAATTCTGAACAAAAACTGATGAAAAATAATCAGACAAAATTCTTTGATATATATACCTAGTAGGTAAATTGGTTGAACATTTTGTTGAACGGATGAGAGACAGCCAGGGCAGTTGAGGACAGACGTGTCACCGAAGATTGGAGAACTTATCAAAATTGGCTGGGTAAGGGAAAATCCACTCCTGAAATAGGTGAAGCGATGGTAAGGAAAAGAATTAGAATTATATCGAAAAATAGACTGATAAAATTCACGTACATACAGACGCCAGCACATCGACCTACTACAATCTGTCAAATTTCTTTAATAGATTTTCAACTTTATCTTTAAAGCATTAAGGTTCAAGGTTGATTGGCAAAATTTGACAGTTTCGGGTAGCTTGACCTGCTGGCGTCAAGCTACCCGAAACTGTCAGTAGGTATTTCTCTATAACGATATGGAGAAAATGGAAAGATCTTAGATATTTTGATCTTCATAACTTAGTTTCGAATACGTATTCAAATCTTACAGACAGCGGCAGTTACCTACTGTCACCAACTAGATACAAATAAACTAGGTAAACTAGAGAATAAATAAATGAAGAAAAGATAGCGATCGATTAGGTACTACACGTTCGGATTCCAAGTTCCAAAAAGTTTCCGTATCAATTTAATTCAAAGTTGAACTGTAATGGATTACACGATTATCTCCACGGGAGGTAGGTATCTGGTCACATTTAGTAGGAGATTAATTACAACGAGGAATCCAGATTTAATCTATGTATATGCTATCAGTGTAGTAGTAAGGTAGTAACTATAAAATATGTGTGAAATAAGGGGGATATTTCACACATATTTTATAGTTAATTGCTCTAAAAGTTAGTAAGTAGGTGCCGGCCTGCTTTACTACCTACGTACTTTTCAGTTAGGTAGTTAGTTACCTACCTAGAGTAATTGCTCGTTGAGTCCCCCGGGTTCGAAGCCCAGGCAACCCAAAGTATTCACGGAGTTACGGTTAATAAATCCCTGTTAAAACGGTTAAAACTGAACTGGAGCTGCGCCCGATAAATGACGATAATTATTCTACTAAATACCGTCTCCGGCGATTGACGTCAAAGCCCTTACTCCGACGTTGTTGAACTGTAGGTTACCTATCTTCAAAGTGACTGTATAAACACAGCAGAAAGAAGAAAGTCCAGATTGTGCACTAAATCTAACACATTAAGCTGCAATATGTTTTCAAAACAACCCGGCTGTGTCTATGTATGTCGGTTTGTTCTTAATGTTGTTCATAAGAAGAAAGAGCTTGTCTTATGTAGATAAACAATTTATAAATGAAAATGTAAA
This sequence comes from Apamea monoglypha, assembly GCA_911387795.2. Lineage (NCBI taxonomy): Eukaryota > Metazoa > Arthropoda > Insecta > Lepidoptera > Noctuidae > Apamea > Apamea monoglypha. Next base: position 19,471,493 of record OU426927.1, read on the forward strand.
TAAACAATGCTATAACTACAAGTACTTTCAGAATGTAAATAGATATTTCTATAAATAACAATAATTATCACGTTGGCTGTAAATATTATTCCTTTGCCTCAAACGAGGCGGAGCAAGAAGGTGACAGCGATGTCAAAACAATAGTGAAGTTCGCGCGAGCCGTTGGAAAGATGGCTCTTCGTGCAGTGATGTCTTCAAAAGTTCCTATGGTGATAATTTTAGGTGCTACGGGCACGGGGAAGACTAAGTTAGGAGTGGAATTAGCACAAAAGTTCGCGACGGAGATCATCAGCGCAGATTCTATGCAGGTTTGTTAGTAAAAACTGTCAGATTGTAACCTCAAAGTATCAGTTCTATTTCTTAAAGCTGGCATAAAGAAAAGGCGTAAAATAGCATTTAGCTCTGAAAAAACATCATAAAAAACCTGTAGAATCGATAATTTTCTTGATTTTAGCTACCTAACTCAGTGATTTGCTATGAAATACATTCTAACCTAAAAAATCGATATTTCAATTTGCACTTCTCTGTTTGTCTCTGATTCCGCTGATTCGTTCCATTTTATGTCAAAACATGAAGCATTACACGCATCATGCTAAATTTAAGGCATAAATCTCATTTTAAAAGTATTCTGGAGTGTTTTATGATAGATTTTCAATTCTAGCAAGATAAAACGAACCTATTGCTAGTTTTCTTATCGATCTGAACATGTAAACGGGTCAAGTGCTATATCTCTTTATATGTACGCTATCAACGCCTTGCTTTGCGCTCATGATCAGTTCTTGAGTTACTACATTATAATTTTTTATGATAATATCTTATTAGAAAAGATGAATTCAATTTAGGGACTGTTACAGATCTAAATAGGTAGTAGTTTAATGAAAGATCCTATTGGCTTCCCTTTAAAGAAAACTAGAAGTTGTATTTAAGCGCTGAGCATGTTTAAGCTAAAGATTTGTTTGCTTTTTTGTTTGTTTGTTTGAACATGCTAATCTCTGTAACCAGTTGGATTTAAAAAAATCTTAATACATTTGATAGCCTAATTGTTGAAGAAGACTATAGGCTATTTAACATCATGATAGGACCCTTAGGAGCCGAGTAAAAGAAAAAGAGTTAGAAAGAATGCTAAGCGAAAATGAAAGAATAGCACTGGCAGGCGATGTGATGCGATGGCATGGTTCGGGGGAACAAGAAATTCATGCGGACGTAGTTGCTGGCAGAAGCTAGTCTCTTTATACATACTCTATTAAGAGCTCAACTGTTACTATTGAGACACAATTACATTTTCTATTGTTAGCGAACTTAATAAGCTTGCCTAGCAGACAAGGGGTTGGGTAGGTAATACGGGCTGGTGTCAGCAACTCCACGTTCAAAGCGCATACTTTGAGTGCGGTTAGGAAAATCGATTATTGGATTCACCCCAGCTACTCAAGGAAGGCCAGCCACGTCTTGGTGTTACTGATGATAGACAATGGGTTATAAATCTTTTATATCTATCCTAGATTGAAGTAACTACCCATTGCAAGTCGCACTGAAAATTGGACACACTCTTTTGTTTTTAATAATGATAGAAACTTGGATTGGCTTACACTACCCAGGTCAGCCATACTATTTGAGGAACACAATACTATCTTATTTAATTATCTGCTCTCATGCACATCACACATTTACATAGATTAATTGTCAGTTTTTGTACATGAACTCTGTCACGGCACTGCCAAACACAATGTTGGTTTAATCAGTAATTACCTTTCTGCATCAAATTTATATTGCATAGCAATGGCAACATGTTGTGATTGTACTTGGGCTTATGTCTTGGTCCAAGCATGATAGATTCATCATTATCATCAGCATCAGCCTAAAGCAGTCCACTGCTGGACATAGGCCTCTCCTATTGCACGCCACTCATCTCAATAGATTCATTAATTCATGATAGATTAAATGTACTTAACTGTACCTAACCTAAATTGAGGTATATTCATAGCTGAATTTATTTATTACTATATTAGTCAAGAATCAATTTGTTAATATATCCTTATGCATGGCCATTTCTGTGGTGATATTAGGGATTTTCTTCTACGTAGATATTGGCAGAGTTATTCAGTTTTTCCAATAGGAAATTTGCAGTAGCAGCTCAGACTCTGGAATTGTGCCCCGTTGGTGGCATTGAGTGTCGCCCCTATTACATGGGACTTAAACATAACTGGAGACTCACACACAATGGTCCACTTGAAGGACTAATTGCGGTAACCAAACCTTCTCCCTTCTGACATAGAACATAACTGGAGAATTGTATGTGTACCATAGACACATCTGCCTAACACTTGGGGACTTACAGGTGTGATGTCATGTTATGTGTTTTGTAGATATATGACCTATAAACATTCACTGCTGAACTAGATCCTTCAAATAACAGGTCTCTTTACTGTGTTGAAACTAGGTGGATTGTTTTCTAGTCTTGCTTAAGTTTCTAAGTACAGTATAATTTTACTATTTTTTGTTTATTTAACTATTTATGTACAGCACATACAAAAAACACGAAGAAAGGAATAGCAAAATATATACAAAGGTGATGCTTATTTCTAAAGAAACCTTTTCCAGCATATCTGCGATAGGAGAGTACATAAAAAGAGATGTAGACAATGTGTGTAAGAGTAGAAAGGAAAACAAAATACATAAAATCAAAAGCAATTCCCTAATTTAAATATTTAAACATACTTTATGAGGATACATGTATTCTTCTGACTCATGTGCCTAAATTGGGGCACCAATATCTGTATGGTGGATACTGAAGTAGATACATTAGTATTCGCTTACTATTATGAATTCACTTACATAACAACATCATGCCTGTAATCCCCTAAGGGTTAGACAGAGGTGTACGCACGGCTACACATCAAGCTATACAAAACCAGTATAAGCTGCCTTCTGATTGTACGAAAAACCTATACAATGCGAGGTCAGCTAAAACTGGCAATGCATAGCTTGATGTGTAGCCGTGTGTACATATAGTACACCCATATTTCACAAGTTATGTTTAAGTCCCATGTAATAGAGGATGAGCCTATTGATTCCAATTTTATGAATTCCAATTGTGTTAAGACATTATCTAATTGGGTAAATAGAGTTCTAATTAGGCATATGTAAATACAGATGGAAATTTGTGTTAGTTTAATAAAAGATCCTTTTTAGATGACTGAGTATTTACCAATAGTAAGAAAAAAAAAGAAGTTAAAGTACAACAAAAACATAATCTATGAAGTATAATTTATTAAGGTATTTGTTGGTTGTACAGCAACACATAATAGAAAATCTGCCATCTTCCAAACTAAGTGAAGCTATCTTGGGCGTTAGTTAGCTATTATCTTTATGGGAGTCTTTGGAAAATCTGCCTATATTCATTTGATGTTTATTTCATAAACATCCATAGAGGTTTTGGAGAAAAATAATATATTTTTTGTTTGGCAAGGATGTCTTACCTGATTCTAATTATTTTGTTTGGTGACATAGAATAGAATATTCTTTAGTCTTTACTACGTGCATCATATAAATGAAAAAAAAAATAGACAGGGTGACACAATGGGATTATTTCTTAAAGTAATCTTTTAAAGAAAATATTGGATGGATTAAAGGGAGAAGGAGAGACAACACTGTAGGTAGTCTGTGGTGTACCATTTACATTTATACAGTAACCACCTATGTACATAATTCCACACCACATAATTCACATTTATATTAATCAAACATGGCTAACTTGAGATTTCTTAATAGCCAAAATCAAACTATTTTGTTTCACATGGGCATTTATGAAATTTCATAAGCTAGGTGCATGGTTCCAATTGGTGGTTTCCTATGGAGAAGAGCCGGCAAGAAACCCCATGAGCCAGTGTACAAGATGGTGTTATTGGAATAAATGAAATAATAGAATCTAATGTAAATAGGTTACTAGTTGAACAATACAATTAGACATGTTTTGTCTTTTTGCATAATTTAACTCAATTTTATGTGTAACTACTAGTATTGATCGATACTTCTGTGTGTAGGGATTCCAATCCGGCCGGATTGAGTCAACAAGGTTAGATAACCAGGACAACTTAATTTTCCGTTAATAAAGAGTAAATCAAAACAATACATACATATACACAATCAACTTTATTACGAAAAATTATAAAAAGAGCAAACTTATATTTTGAAGATAGAGATCAACATTAATAATCTATATTGTAACCTTAAATATAATATGACAATTAACTGAGATCACAGTATTCACAGTACTTAGCATAACACAATACAACAATCACAATCTCACAGTAAAGTAACTATTTTATAAAAAAAATAAATTTTTAAATTTTTGAAAAATTATTCAATTATTTATGGTTGAAAAAAACGATGTTAGAAAACAAATTGTGTTGATTGTGTCATCTGCCAGTCGACTTTTAATAGAGCTACAAATGTAGCCTGCGGCCGAGAAGGCTCTCTCAGCCTCCACGCTTATCGGCTTAATTGTCAACAATTAATCATGAATAGCAGACAAGTATTCTCCTCAAACTCCTTCACTTTGAAACGCAGTCATTTCTTTTTTTATTACTAATTTTATTAAAATCTTTTTTTTTGTTTTTGCGGTATAAGACGCCACTTCTTGCTGAATCTGTAATTGTAATTCTTCCTGTAACGACAAATCTTTTTTCGGCGATTCGAATCTAAGTTCTTATCTACTACGTCTTCCACGAGTTCCACGCTATCGTTAAGAGTTATTATGCCTCACACATTCAAAGGCGCGGTTATTTCACCATATTATGCAATCACCGGGTCCAATACCGGATCCGGAATATTGTTACCGGATCCGGTAAGTGTATAATGATGCCGGATCCGCCGGATTACCGGATCCGGTTTTCCGGATTGCAATCCCCATATGTGTGGTGCAAACTGTAAATATAAGTTACTCGTAGTTATTAATAATATTAAATAAAACTAAAGTTTAAAAATATCAAATATTTGCTGAAAGTATTTGTCTAATTAACTTAGTTGACTAATAACTCACTAATTAGAAAATCGTTTGTACCACTTATAAGGGTGGGATGGAGAGATATTGGCTGTATCTAAAAGTGATACTTCAAAGCCACATTTATCATCTTTGTTTGTGTACCTCTGTTGATATGGTGCATATTCCAATGTCTAGGCCTACTCAAAAATATGGTACATAACTGTACCGTTACTTACTCGGTACTACCCCATAACACACTCAGCAAAAAATCCGTAGTTTCGGCCGAAGTTACAGGCGTATCATCTACAGACATTTCGGTGTCCCAATTAAGAATGAATGACAACACAATTTGACAGCTGTCTTTACTCCCGATGTGTTTTCACCCGTCCGAAAAGTTAATTAACCGAGAGTAGGGTTAATTTCAAAGTATCGAACTACTTTCGGACGGGCCCGTTTCTTCAGGGTACGCCCCCTGACCCGGTAACCTCATACTAATTACACCTGAACATCTACAAATACACTAGGTACAAAAAGAAAACAATACAAAATACATTTCGTGTGACTTCAACGTTAGCTTCAAAATTGCATGTAATTATTTCGGTTCACTCAGGCTAGGTTCAGAACAAACGGCAGGCAGGGTAAAAAAAGTCTATCTAAAAATGGGGCGTAGTCTGTGAATCATTCAGCGGTCACTATCCTCATATTATAATGTTGCTATTAATAAAAAAGATTTTGACTTGTGGACAGATGTGGAATGGTTTGCCTGAGGCTGTATTAATTTGCGAATGGCCGATTGTTGCCAGCCGGACGGGTTAAAGTTGGTTAATGGTTGGCAACACTGCAGATTTTATTTTCTTTTGTTCCTGAAGTAGTTTTTACATACGGGTTTTTTTTGTAGGCTAGTCTTTCGTTGGACTTCGATTAGGTACTTATGTATTGGAATTTTGGTACAGACGCCAGCACTCCAAGCTACTACAATCTGTCAAATTTCTTGAATTGATTTTCAACTTTATCGCTAAAGCATTAGGTTTGAGGTTGATTGGGAAAATTTAAGTTTCGGGTAGCTTGATGTACTGGCGTCTGTACCTAAATCCAGATAGACTCTAACACCTTTATTGGGGGAAGTTCATTAAAGTTTTAAAGATACATAATTGTGACACAGTAGTTCGATTTTTATTCTAGAAAGTTCTGTTTTATTCCTGTCCTCATTTTCTGTCATTATTTAAAGGTAATCGGACAACTGGACAGGACAGGACAACATATTCTTTTGAAGGACAATTCCTATAGTTTTTGTTTCTGACGGCAACGCAGCAAGGTTTGCCGCAGCCTTCGAACTCTGCACTCCGTTATGATTCCTGTAGTTCCTGTAAAAACGTTCAAAATCTAGTCGCAATCTCAGCGACAATCGATGTCAAAAATGAAGGGAAATTAGAAGTATTTTTGACAGATTGATAATGAGATCAGATTGAAACGTTCTTACAATTACGAGAATGGCCCCTCTGTTCTGTTGTCTTTGTTTCCTCCCCTCCCTATAAAGTTATGCCCTCTTATTTATACGATATACTTAGGTACTTACTTTATTGTACACCACAAAAATATATAACAATTTTTTTTTTATCAAACACTAAAAATATACAATGGGCGGCCTTATCGCTTTCCGCGCTCTCTTCCAGGCAACTTTGCAAACCCTCTTCACAGAAACACACACTTAAAGCTAGTTAACTTAATTTCTTTGCTCCACTTACCCAACCAAGATAACCTCAAACCCACATTACATACGTCGCTTGAAAAAATTGCCAATGTGAACACCGGTAGTTAGTAAACTGTTCATATATAAACATAATGACTGACCACTTAGGTCATGCCTCCAGGCACTGAACTGAATAGGCTTTCGTCTACCTACGGTCCACTTTTATGACTGCGATCAAGCTGACGCCGAAATAGGGTAGTAATTTCGCGTAATTAAATATGATGGTTTTAAATTACTACTGGTTTCTGTGAGTGTTTTGAAACCTCGAGTAGGGCCTAATAAAGAAATATGACCGTATCATTATCTCACATCTGAACTTTTCATAAGTACTGTGAAGCTCTCTACGAGGGTCACGGTATAGTGAACAATAAAATCAAACTACGGTTTATCTCGTTCAATAATTATTCCTATAAAATATACTAGGTACGTATTTTACATCTTAATTCTTTTGTTTGTCAGCCTAATCTTTTATTTGACACCCCGTTCTAAACTTGCTTGAATGTTCGAATGGAATCCGCGCTAAATTATAGCTAGCCTGCACTACATAACGTTGACTTTAGTGGACAAACTACAGTACTCATCTAGGTTCCAATAGCAGAAACGGAAAGAAGATAAAAATAATCCGCAAAACCCTTGTTTTATAGATATACGTTTCAAAATAGACCCGAAGATATTGCCGTTACATCTATTTTTACTCCCCCATTTTAATTTTAGGCTTCATTAACTCATAAACTTGTTAAATTATTGCTAAAGCCTCTCTGTAGTCGACAATTTCGTTATTTCTAAGAATTTCTTAATGTATTTTTGTTTAATCGCTTCTTATTATAGAATATTCGATTTAATTAAACACGAAATCAAATCATACAACATTTTTGATTTTGATTTCATTTAATTTGATTTATTCTGTTTCCATTTAATTTGATTTGTATTGATTTTATTTGATTTTATACGTGTTCTATTAATGGGTGTTGTTTTTAAATGATCTTTGGAGCAGTGGTGGTCCAGTGGCAATGGCCCCAGCTTAAGAGTTTTAGGTCGTGGGTTCGAACCTAGGCAGGCGCTTAACTTTGTGTTAATAATGTCACCAGGACTGCTCTCAAAACAGTGAAGGAAAACATTGTGAGGAAACCGGCATGTCCTAGAACCCAAAATTGGAAGATATGTGACATCTACCAACCCCTACTGGGTCCGCGTGGTAGATTATAGCCCACTCCCTCTCACAGAGAGGAAGACTGTGTCCCAGCAGTGGGAACATTAAAGTCTGATTATACTAAGTGATCTTGAGTCGTTAACGTTCGTTATATCCAACTAACACTTCTTCTTGTCATTTACCATTTTCTATCATTTTGTGTCTAGCTACCTAGTGTCTCCTATATGACTACAATTCAAAAATAACACGAAACAAACTGACATTGAGGCCTAGGTTCCGGGGTAGCGGTAACCCTTTCGGACAATCCCGCTGACCCGGCAGGCAAATCCTACTTTAATTCAGTGGGATTGTCCGAACTCAGCGGGATTTTCCGAAAGGGTTACTACCCCGGAACATAAAGGGTGAAGGAAGGAACATGGGTGGGTTTTAGTCAGTAAGAGTCTGACACTCCCTTCCGCTCCACCCAGAGCGGGAGGGGTCATTTGATGATTTCCCACCAGAAAAAAAAAAAGGCCTAGGTTCGTTGAAAGTCCAGATATTTCGAAATACGTCCAATGCAGCCATACCAGTATTACCGTAGTTATAAGGTTCGTAGACGCCACAAAGACCGCTTGCATATCCCCATTAAATATCTAAATTAAGATAAATGAGCCCTATCTGAGTAACAGTGGGTTTGAGCACAATGGGTCAACGGGCTTAAATGGGAATCGACCTCACGGGGAACAATCTGCACCCTCCTTTTGGGCCATTGTTGGGCTTGCATTCATAGTTCATACCACATTCACTTAATTCCTTCTTTTAATAACGATCAAATATATTTAATTCGAATTAATTTTACCTCTAGTTTTGCTTGAGAAAATGCAGTAAAGGAAAAGTCTGCAGTGTGCTCAAAGTTTTTATTTTGCTGCTGAAATAAATAAAATACTCACCCATTTTTAAGATATGGCAGAATTTGGTGAATGAAATCTGCAAAGTTTGCCGCATCTTACTACACCACCGTCTATGGACATCTATAGTGACGGAGGCAACGCAGCACGCGTACCATATCTATATTCTATGGAGAATATCAACCTTTCTTTAGCTTAACCAGCCTATAATGTTTCCATTGCTGGGACACAGACCTCTCGGTGAGAGGGAGTGGGCCGTATTGCGTAGTCATCATTAGTTAGCATCACCACCATGCTAGACGCAGGGTTTGTCGACCTCAGACATCAATAAATTATGCATTATATAATCATTTTACAACATGATATTCGACAAGTCACGCTGATAGTACGCTTAAAGACGTTACTATGCAAACGATATTCAAAGAATCTTGTGTAAACTAATGCAAAAAGACAACTCTGTAGTTTTTTCATGAATTTAAATCTTCAGACTCCAATATTCATTAATTCACTGAGAGCAACAACGCACAGCCTGTACCACTGGGTGGAGCATGAAATTTTTAGTTCCATAAATAATGAAAGAGCACTAATTTTTGAAAATTAATAATCCCATAAATGTGTTGGTTAGGGGATGAAACTTTGTATGTAAAATCATCATTTTAGCCGATAGAAAACCCCATAGGACGCACGGCTTGTTAGATATATAAATATATTTTGTTTCTCTCTTTTATTCCAGAGTCAATCATACGGATGTTAAATCCATGTTAAAAACAGACAAAAAATTTCGAACTGCTCCTCTATGAAGTTTCATAAGCTACATAGAGGATCATACGTACGTTTCATATGTAGGATCTTCGCATTTTTACCTTACATGGTTTATGCGCAAGATTTATCAGAATGACAAAATCCCAGGCGAATGTATGTCGTGAGATTTGTAACAGTGCATAGGAATACCCGCATAACACTAGCATTCAGGTTTATGCACTGAGTTATATAACTAGATTCTGTCGTAGCCTTCGGTCAGGTCGCTGTCGCCATAGTATATGCAAAGATTTTAGATAAGTACGTTAATATAGTAGACCTGGGGGTCTACTCCGAAGTGGTATCGGCCGAATGTTCGGCCGTTTCCTGCTACGAAGTTACTATTTGGTTCGGTCGGTCCCGATCCTACACTCCTACACTCTATCGAATATTGACTATGGTCCCGACCCAACTGAGCCGATCCGAACTTTATTCGCATTTTTCAATAATATTCGGTTCGGCCGTGTGTCGGTCCGATCCGAACATTCGCACTTTGCACTTCGTAGTAGACCCCTGGCTTGCATACGAATTTTTCTTCATTGAGTTATAACTTGATTGCGGCGAGTAACCTTCGCACAGGTCGATGTCATTGTAGTATATGTAAAGTCTTCAGATGATTTTAAATATGGACTTATTTTTTTAGTTTCGCAGTTATTATTATAATAGGAAGAAGGAAAATTTCAATAGTTTATAAAAAATTTGAATATTCAATATAAATAAAGAAAAGAATGAAAAACAGGAAAAATAAGAACCTTAAAGAAAATTAAATTCTCATAAGTATTATCAATTAAAATTAATAAGATTGTAGGTACCAGAAGGCCAATTCTCGTAATTTAAAACGTTCAAAATCTAGCCGCAGTCTCATCTCGGCGACAAACAAATGTCATAAAACTGTCAAAATGTAGGGAAATTAGAAGATTTTTTGACAGATTGAGACTGAGATCAGACTGTGAACGTTCTTAAAATTACGAGAATTGCCCCTCTGAAATACTTAATAGGTAGCCAACCGAAGAAGTATTTTATGTTTTTCCTCAATAAAACTTATGTTGTAGGTACTAACTTTTTCAAATCTAACAGTTGTTGCATATTTTCACTAAGTTATGTACGTTCTTAAGTTATGGTCATAGTATCCACTGTAGTATGTAAGATTTTTCTGTACCGACAGAGCTAAGAATGTTCGTAAAAAAGTTATTACTTTTAATAAGGAAGTCATGTTACGTTAATATTTTATTTATGGTATGGTTCATGGATATACTCCTTTTTATTGATGGTGAATTGAATGAATTCCGATTTCTAAGATAATGGTTATAATAATTGATGACCAATTTGGTTCCTTCAAAAATAAATATAAAAAACTATGTTGGGGTCGGCTTCTCGTCTAACCGATGCAGCTGAATACCAGTATTTTACATGGAGCGACTGCCTATCTGACCTCCACAACACAGTTACTGGATAACACGATACCCTTTGGTAAAACTGGGGCGCAATTCTCGTAATTTTATGAACGTTCACAGTCTGATCTCAGTCCCAATCTGTCAAAAATGCCTCTAATTTCCCTACATTTTGACAAGCTTTTTACATTTGTTTGTCGCCGAGATGAGACTGCGACTAGATTTCTTTCGGGTGTCTGACGACCTCTAGCGACACCACGATACCTATATACCCACCCACCGCTTCTTCACCTATATTGAATTCTTCTTCTTCCTTCTTGTGTCGATGGTAATTTCTCGTTGTTTTTTTTTATTGATAGCTAACCGAGTTAATTCACTCAGATGGAAATACCTCTTTAGATCATGCATCTAACGGCATTTAAAAGCATCCTAAAACGGAGAGAAACAGAACAGAAGCTCCATCAATTCTTGATTCGTGATACACTGCTAAGACGTTCCTCATATTTGGTTACATTTGGGGCCAATAACTTCGTGAGACAATGTTTAAACAACCGTGGATTACTTCCTAATATACGTCTAGGCACAAAGTTGTCACATTAGCGTTATCTTGCTACTTTTGTGTAACTACAGTAGTTTAACTTGTACAGACGGAAGCTACTACAATCTGTAAAATTTCTTTAATAGATTTTCGACTTTATCTCTAAATCATTAAGGTTCAAGGTTGATTGGGAAAATTTGACAGTTTCGGGTAGATTGACCTGCTGGCGTCTGTACATAGTGTGTGCTCTTTTTGTTTCCCTGTAAAATTTATTTTTTAGCTTTAAATATACATTGTGCATAACATAATCACGCCTTGTTTCCCCGAAGGGTTAGGCAGAAGTGTACCTATAGTATACCCACTTTTTGCCAGTTATGTTTAAGTCCCATGTAATAGGGGGCATATTGCCATCAACCGGGCACAAATCTAAACTCGGCCGCTACTGAGATATTGGTGAAAGGAATACCCAATAACACTGCCCGAACAAGGAATTGAATCCAAGCCCTCATGCTGTAGCACTTCGACCACTTGACGAACGTTCTAGTCTACTACTAACTACATTGTATTAGGTACTTATTTGATTCTTATCAGAGTTCACTAATTCATTCGACTTCAACATTCTCCTTATTTTAATTATTTCCCTCCAATTCCAAACCCACATAATTTAAAGTGAATATATTTGCAGTTTTTTGCAACAAAACTGATTATATTTAATTAGGGTGCGCCGTAATCCGGGGATTATCATCAATAGCACGCATTCTGCTCCCCCCATGACACTTAGAATTAAAAACCTGCTTTAAGTATCCGGATATATTTATGGAACTAATTATAATCCCTTTCCTTCAATATTCTTTGTCATGGTTAATAAAGACCGCATTGAAAGGCTCCGATATAGTCTTATTGGAAGTGCAGCAGTGTTAATTAAAGGATATCTTATTTCTGCCGAGCTATCCTTAATTTGTCCAGATTAAAGGCTTGGCTTACGAATAAATTATTTCTAGCATTTTCAGAGTGATCTCACTGATTTGTCTGATGGTATTTTTAGGTCATATCGATCACTATTCTTATAATTTGGCAGCCGCAAGAGTTCGAACAAAAGGGTTGTGCTAATTATTTTATGGGCGCCACACCGATTTCAACAATTAACGATCTAATTTGAACTAGATGTACCGAAAGTGAAAATTCTTGTATATTTCCGTGTAATTATATTTTCGGGGTGATTAATAGAATGAATCAGAGTCTCACGTTTATATCCAACGAGTTTTAATACTCGACTCAAGGACAAGTTTTGTGGCGAATCTAATTTCGTAACGTGGAAACAATTTAACAGACGTCTCATTATTATTAGATCCACCCAAAAGTACACCTTAAGTCACCAGTTTTTACTTTTAACTGCAAACAAACTCAAATGACATAACATCCGGCTTTAACCCAATTCCGAAATTCAAACAAAAACAGGCAAAAATCTTGGCGAACCGTTCACACCTTCGCTTACTTAGAGACAAGGTACATCTGCGAATTCGCCACATACACACAATTTTCGGCAAGATGTCCGCTTGTTCGTGTTTGCATTCCGCAGAGAGTTCGACGTCTCGTCCAAGGCCACCGCCGCGGTATTTTCCGCCACCCTGCGGTGCCTCCATAGACTTACCAAGTTAAGAACTGACCAGTTGGGCGAATCCTGCGACCTGCGATTTGGGCGAAAAGAAGGCACCTTTAGGGCCTTTTAAGCGAATAGAAGATACTCTAGTAAAAAAATTGAACTGAAAGGCTGTAGGAGAGGAGTGGCTCGCGAAAAATTGCGCCGAAATTCTGCAAATATCATGAAGACTTCTATTCTATTTATGGATTTTAATAGCAACCAGTCCTAAATCCTATAAAGTGACGTCAATGTTAATTAAGTAAGGTACGTCTTAAAATTCCTTTTCCTAAAGATACGATCGAAAATTTTGCCGTAACGAAACACAGCGAAAGTTCTAGCTTTTGGGGCGGTTCCAATAAAACGCTGAAACATTCCTTAAATCGGAGCCACCCTTAATCTCTCCAGTGTTCCGCGAGACGTAATATGTACGATGTGTATCTCAACATAGTTTATGTTGTGCTGTTCGCTCGCATGAAATAACCTGCGTAGTATAATCCCAAGGTATTCTATTTCTGATGTTGTATTTTGACCCGTTTTCGAGTCTGCAGTACAGATAGCATACGTATTAGATTGCAAATATATTTTCTGGGAGGATCTTCGGCGAAGTATATATTTCAGTTGATGAGAGGCTGTGACAGTCGTGTAAACACACGTGATCGTGGACATATGTAGTTGCCGACGTTCCTCCGAGTGGCCTTCGAAGGTAATAGGTACCTTGGAAGGTGTTAACCTTCGTAGCTACTCGGGTTTTTATGTATGACCGTGTCCCGATACGGACGTTTTTATTTAATAAAATTCTATTTATTAACCGTGTCATTTTAATTGCCCTTTTTGCTGGCACGTGATTTCCGCTTCAGTTAAATAACCGTTTTCATCACGAAAGCTAACTAAGGAAAAAGTTAAATTTTCCAGAAGGTGCTTAAAATATAAGTACCTACATAGTTCTGGTTATTTATACACCAAACATTTACATGAAACGGAATAAACATTTCGTAGTATCGTATCCTTCGAATCTACGTTACTTCCAAATTCTTACCGTCTGTTCTATATTCCATATATAAGCCACTCTCAAATTGCACGATTCTATCTTAGTATACCTACATATTCAATAATCCGTTTGGAACTTTGGACCACGAAAAAGCCTGAGAAAGTTTACGAGATAAAAGAAAATGTTATTCTTAAACTCGATCTATCTATATCTATATAAATATATAACGAAGAAAAATTCAGGATAGAAGAGACCTCTACGCAAAACAGCTGTTCCAACAATAAAATCTATTCTTATGAACCTATTCAGGCGCCATTGCGAACATTTTTTGCGAGCTTACGTTATGTAATTTTAACGTTTCGACGTCACAACTTGAATCTTTGACCTTATGTATGCAAATGACCAGTCAATCTGCGTCGTACTTTTGGGAAGTCGTTCCGTACACTCCGAAGATACTGTGTTCTGTCGTGACATCATGCGTACGCCCATACTTGACTGATCCAGTCTCGTGATTCATCTCATCTGTGTGTTCAATGTACTGCACTCGGCTATTATATTTATGAAATGTAACAGCTGTAGTGTAAATTACAATGATATGACATGATTAATCGCGGCCGTGACTGTAATAGAGAAAGATAGTCATTTGTTTGAGTACAAATGGGATTCAGATGTCGCGTTTTCATTTGTGAATTAGAGGCGTCGATTGGATATAATTTTTTGATTAGCCTTGTTTGAGGTTATAATTTATCACTGGTCATTTGAACTTGGAGAATTGGACACGGAGACGATACTTTACGTTTCTATTTTTGGCATCGAGGATCAATTTAACTTATGAGTATACTATATTTACAATTTTCTAAATATGTTCTGTGTTACAACTTGCTTCATGCGGAGTTTTGTTATACCTTGTAATTTTGTCATCTAAATTGTTTTTAATTTTTTGATTTCTCTTGAATTTTGACCAGTGGGGTAATTGTGTCCACACCAACAATAGGAATGGCTTTCATTTTGACAGTGCAACAACATTCATTGTGTTTTTTACGTTGTTCGTTGTAGACACATTTTTCGAACTTATTAAGCAATGGATTAGCAATATCCTTCAAAATGATTTAGATTGCGATTTATAGTGTGTTATGCAATTACGGTGTAGTCAAGTATACATTTTGTCTGTGAGTCTAGCGGTCTTACCTACATTCTAATATAGGTACAAAGATTGATCTATTTCACCAATTCAAAATTAACTTCTACAATCAACTGATCAGTGAGCTTATCTATATCAATTAGTCTTTTATAAACTTTCAATATTTGTACTGTCTAGCTATTATTGTGCATTGGCCAAGAGTGGGCAATGTTGATCGGCCAAACGCGCCTTTGTCCAAAAACGAGGGAATACGTTCTGTTAGTCACTTTACACTTCTATTATTAGAAAGGAGTTTATAAACATTCTCGATTTACCAGAGATTATTTTGGTTCAGCTAAATTGGAGCGCCTTTTTGGGAGATTCCAGTGAACCTGTCTTAATTAAATCAATCTGCCAAGCCTTTTTCCCCTATGTTGGGGTCGGCTTCCAGTCTAACCGGATGCAGCGTACTTTATATGAAGCGACTGCCTAACTGACCTCTACAACCCAGTTACTGGGTAACACGACATCCAGACGAACCGGTCTCAATATACAATTAAAACAAATTCCTAGATTGCATAGTTCTCGATCCGTAATTTGATTGTAAGAATGTAGTACATAGTATGGTGCTAATATTTTTTTGAGTTCTACACACTATTCCCTTGTTCTTCACATTCTACCATAATACATCTAGTATAAGGTGTACAAATATTCAAATGACATTTTCTATAACTAAGTACAATTAATTTTAAGATTTAAGGCCGGAACCCTAAAAATGGAATTTCTATTGAGCAAAACCCAGATGCTAGGTTTTCAGAAGTTCATTACTTATAGCAAAGCATTTTTTTGTTCGAAATATACAGCTACGTGTTCCTAGATATAAAAATTCCAGCTCTCACATAAACCCAAGTGCCTGTAACCTCCAGTCTGTTACATCTCCCAATCAGTCTAAATTTATAATCATGCGATCTTGGAAGATCTAGGAAAAAATGTTGGCATTCAATGGAGGCAAGTAGACACGAGACTTGCTAATTATATTGGAACAGGTGACGTAGTAGACAGATACATTATTAACACCATAGAGTCTACGGTCTCTGTGGAATGTTCTATTTTAGCTGGTTTACGAATCTCTTAGGGCCCGATCACACGTACCACGACGCCAAAACTTTTTTTTTTAATTGCGTCTCGCATTTCAACCTAGGAGGTTGTCGTTGCTTAACCGGACTTGCCTGTGGGTGATTCAGTAAATTAAGGCCTCCAGGCAGGGCTTAAAAAGCTTAATAACTACATTGACGATACGTGGACGGGCGCTAATTTGTCTGAAAATGAATAGTCTATTCACACGACCACATTTGGTCGTTAAAGTCAACCGTGTGGGTGATACCGACCACATCAAGGCAACGTCGCAACCACAACAATCTCTATGTCTGCAAACACTAGCCACAACGTAACCACAACGATCTCTCTGTCTGCAAACACAACAAAAAGTTGCAGCGACACTTTACACACGTAACCACTCCTTGCCCACATTTTGTTGCCGCGACTTGTTGTGGTGGTAGTACATGTGTACGGGACCTTAACAGAATGGCTATTGAGAGCGTCTACATTTTTACATCAATGACCGGCACACGACTTTTTTAGTACTAAATATTGACCATTGCTAATTGTTAACGCGATTCTGCTAAATTTTCAATGGGCCGTTGAGTGCTTTTTTGATATGCCAGTTGGCAACCAATTTTGTACACCTTTGATTTTGCGAAAAAACGTAAGTTTTACAATTCGTTGAATAACTTCAAGCTTTTCGAAGTTAGCTTTGTTATTCTCTGTTATTTATTTTACCACTTAAATCTTTATACTCAAATTCAGTCATATATTTCGTTGGATTCGCTTATCTTATTCAAGCTTAACTTAATATTTACTTAAAGTGCTAAATTATTCTTAGTTAACGACTGAATTCGTAATGGTATTCTCCGTATTTTTATTATACCAGTTTTTTTATTAGTTAAATGGCCAGTTATCATTTCAAAATCTCCTAAATTCTAAATCTATATAAATAAAACAAAGTCGGGGTTAGTTACACCATTTATAACTTATGAACAGGTGAACCAATTTTTATGATCTTTGATTTGTTGCATTTGTCTCCGCCCCGAATAGCAGGATAACTGTTAAAACTAAAAAAAAACTGGTCAAGTGCGAGTCGGAGTCGCGCGCCGAGGGTTCCGTACAAATTTGTAGGTATGTAAATAGCTTATCAAGTCCTTTTTTTTTTCGGTAATGTAACTACAAATTTACGGTTTTCGGATTTTTTCCTTTACTTGTGCTACATGACATTGCTTCTTGCCAAATTTCATGATTCTAGGTCAACGGCAAGTACCCTCGTTTTGATTCCGGAACATAAACGCCCGTATCTTTTGATTGCGTTGACTGTTGGGATTGCAGCCCTGAGTATTTGATATTAATTTCAACTTGATAACTGAGAAAAATGGTCTTGACAGAGGGACAGACAGACGGGCAACGAAGTGTTCTTGTAAGGGTTCCGTTTTTCATTTTGAGGTAAGGAACCCTAAAAAATAATGAAAATAATTCATTTCCTCATATACCTACTCGTTCTTATTGATTCTTAGGCGGTACGAATTTCCCCGGGTCAGCTAGTATTATACAGAGTCGAATTAAATTAGCTAGCGAAACTCCGCATACGTGATGGGTCTCGATATCTAAACACGATAAAACAAAAAAATATATTAATTTGATGATTTTTTTAGTGGTGTCAATGTGTCATCGACCGCAGGGGGTGGGGTGTGTTTTTCTCTTGAGAAAAAAAAAAACAGTTTTTTTTGTGTAAACTTCACAGACGTTATAAGTATCGATATCTAAACCTGATAAAACATATTTTGTCAACTCCTACGTCAAGTAACAACCCTACTAGCAGCCCCTTAAAAAAACATCAAATCCTACTTTAATCGCACTAATATTATAAAGGCGAAAGTTTGTGAGTGAGTGTGTGTGTTTGTGTGTTTGTTACTTCTTCACGCAAAAACTACTGAAGGGATTTGGATGAAATTTGACAAACAGATGGTTTATAACCAGGGTTAACATATAGGATGCTTTTTATCCCGATATTCCCACGGGATGGAAACTTATGCGGGTGAAAACGTGGTGCTCAGTTAGTCTTTTATATTTTCATTTTTATCGCGTTTTGATATCGATGCTAATCACGTCTGCAGAGGTTCGCTAGCTAATATAATTATAGGGCAACAGTCGCATGTGTCGTGTTAATAACTAAACTATTTAATTGTTAGTTGTACTGATCTCAAGTGTAGATAAAAAGAATCCGTTTGACGTACATATGTACTGAAGTTATTGTGACGGTGACAACATAGAAAAGTGTCAAAGAACTGTGTGACGCGCTGATTCATCTCGCGTAGATATGGAAGACTTCAGCTGTTTTAACTTTTTGTTTGTTTTACGTGTTGAAAATGACGCGTATTCTTGTAAAGTTTTCATTGATAGATGAGATGTTAGTGTGTAGTGTGTAGGAATCATGAAGGAATTCTCAGATTGGTCCTATGTGTATTCAATAATAATAAATTAACTAGTTTAGTCGAAGAGGAGGAGAAAGAGGGGCTTGTGGCTAATTAATAACAGCCCCACGGGTTGATCAATCAGGTTAAGCTACCCTTGCCGCGGTTGGTCCGTGGATGGGTGACCATCTTCACATACCAAGACTCCTCCGTGTCTCGGAAAGCACGTTAAGCCGTTGGTCATTCAGCTAGACTGAAGGCCGACCCCAAAATAGTTGGGAAAAGGCTCATTATCTCAATAGAATCAGTAATGGCATCTAAATCACACTGATTTGCAAATGTAGAATATACAAGAATTGACAGTTACTTGTTAGTATTAGTTAATTTTGTTTAGTTACTTACTGAGCAGTGGTGGCCAAGTGGTAACGGCCGCGACTTACGAGTTGTAGCATTTTACTCTCCACATTTGGAATGGTTTCGTATTACCCAGTAACTGGGTTGTGGGGGTCAGATAGGCAGTCGCTCCATTTAAAGTACTGGTATTCAACTGCATCCGGTTAGACTGGAAGCCGACCCCAACATAGTTGGGAAAAGGCTAGGCAGATGATGATGATGATGATTTGGAATGGTTTCTAAAATCCAGGATAAAAAGCAATGAGATGTAAGTATAAGTAGTTAATATTTTACAATAATCAATATTAAGTAGTGGTGACCCAGGGGTAACGTACTTTGTGTAAATTATTTCATCACCACTGCTCTCAAAACGGTGAAGGAAACCAGCATATCCTAGAACCAAAACTTCATAGATATCTGACATTCACCAACCCGCACTAGGCTCGCGTTGTGGAATATGGCCCACTTCCTCTCACCGAGAGGAGGCCTGTGTCCCAGCATTGAGAACATGCTGCATTATGCATAGGGGCTGATTATGCTATTTATAGATACTTGTATCTTTCTTTACTCAATCTCTGATTGTGTGATTGCTGTGATAATCTCATCGAATAGTATAGACGTAGTATAACAAGTTGCATATAAGCATAACTAGCTATGTCACAGCATCGCATAACTTCTATAAATAACATGTCAAATGTATGCGCAAGACAAGTATTCTGTTCATAGAATTGCCATGCTGTCATCCTTGATGGAGATATGAGATTGTGACAATGCAGAGATGACGTAAATGTGGAGGTCTGTGTTTGTTGTGCCCTGATTTAAGGTATTAGTCATGGCTACATCTGATAGATGATACTGATTTAAGACCTTACTGCTTTATGGAATTGGATACCCGTCGGTAGGTACTGTGAGGGGCTAGTCGAGCCCTCTGAAGAGTATGGGAGGAATCGAACAACGATACGATTCCTTTAAGTTTATATTGTCAGAACGTCTTCAGATATTTCCGACTAAACTAGCACTGACTGTTCTAAAAAAAATCCTAATTAAATATTTGACACCTTATTCTAAACTTGTTTGAATGTTCGACTGGAACCCGCGCTAAATTATAGCCGGCCTGTACTACATAAGGTTGCCTTCGGCGGACAACCTTTACAGTACTGCGTAATTCAAGGAATTACGCAGTACTGTAAGGGTTAGCGCGGTTGTGTGTTGTACTACATTCCTAATTACATTTTACAAGATAGGGATCTTGTAAAATGTAATTTGTAATGTAGTATATAGTCCTCCAGATCGTATTTCGACCATGGCGGCCAATCTCACCGGAGACTAGCCTTCGAGGCGCGAGATATTATAGTGCACAAGTTTAGTGTGCGCGTAAACACAGGTGCACTCGCTTCCTTCAGTCTCAAAATCCGATGGGACGACAATACGACACGACCGGAGAGATACCAGGGGCACGACCAACAGCTTAAGTTGCTTTCCCAGGCACGAGGGTATCTCGGGGGTAGTAATAAGTTGAGGAAGTCACAAAAAAGGACAGTAGGATAGGACCCTCCATGCGTTAATTTAGGGTTACCATCCATTTGATATTAACAAGAAGTGATTTGTAGACAAGGTCATAGTCATGGCTTGATTAGATAATGACACTGATTTAAGACGTTGCTATACAATTGAAGGAATAGTATTTCCGTCTTTTCCGTGTAATTCCGGAAGATGTAAGTATCGTGGGAGTCACAAAAATGGACAGTAGGATCTTCTATGAATGAACTAAACTTTCCATCAATGTGATATAAACAAGAAGTAATTGGTAATGTCTAGTCATGGCTAGATTGGATAAATGACACTGATTTAAGGACTTGTATTATTTCCATCTGTACTGCGGGAGTCCTAGTTACGTAAGCTATTACGTAAGTATTGGAGAAGTACACAAATAGTCCACTTAACAAAGGAGTTGTATAGTGCGTGAGCTGGGACCTAAGCGATTTTTTCAGAAAGTTGTTCAGGGTGCTTAGAGAGTAAACATATTAAAAGTCCCCGCGTCTAGAAGGAGAGCCGGAGTTTGTTAAAAGTTTCCACTTTTGAGTTTTTCGCTAATATCTTTAAAACGTTGCGTTGTAGAGAAAACATTTTTTGTGCAATGTGTGGTGGTCTTCCTCATCCCCCTTTCATTAAACAGTGCCAAGGGAAATGGGGCCAACTCGTACTCCAAGAATTCCATCAAATCGTCCTCTGATCGCTTGCTTATACCGCTGAAATAGCAGTGTTGGGTCAAATGCAACCGTTCATCTCAACGGCTGAACGGATTTGGATGAAATTTGGTAGGTAGATAGATTAGGACCTGAATTATCATATAGGCTACTTTTACTTATCCCGAAATAACCCGAACGTAGTAGCAGGCAACAGCTATTGTTTGACAAAAGTCGTCTTTTCGAAAATGTTCACTTTTCCAGAACGTGTAATTCGAAAATGGGTAGGAATTCGAAAAAAGTGTATAAGATAAAAGTTGTAGAAAATTTTATGAGGTTTCATTACATAGAGGATATTTTTTTTCTACGACGCACCATTTTAAAGATATTAGTGAAAAACTCAAAAGTGGGAACTTTTATCCCTCCCCACTCCGGCTCACCTCCTAGACGCGCGGACTGTTAGTATGTTTACTCCCTAAGCACCCTGAACAACTTTCTCAAGAAATCACTTCGGTCCCAGCTCACGCACTCAACACCTCCATTTTGATTATTCGTTGAGCGGACTAAAAGGGTAAAGCAAGATCCTCTTTTGATACAATTATGCTGTAGTACTCAATACTCAAATCTTTCTTGCATTCCATGTGTTACATAGATGGTATTTACAAGTTAAAATATCTCAAGATCAAGGTGAAAGATTCTTTGATCTTTTAACCATTGTACACTACAAAATACCGTAGGTGATACAGGATGTCTGTTTTTTTTGCTGTTTTTCCTCATCGTCCGTTACAGACCACATAGTGTTTATCGTGGTTGGTTCCTAATCACCTTTAAGTACTCTTGAGAGTATTGATCAATTCTCATCTAGCTTCGTAAAAGAATCCGAGAAATCCATTAATCGAGGCTGAAGTGGATAGACATTATTGGTCCACGTCACGAGACACGTGCTCCATACGAATTACTATTCGTCATCATCTGCCTGGCCTTTTCCGAACTATATTGGGGTCGGCTTCTCGTCTAACCGGATGCAGCTGAATACCAGTATTTTACATGGAGCGACTGCCTATCTGACCTCCACAACTACAACAGTCCACAACAGTTACTTGGTAATATGATACCCCTTGGTGAGACTGGTTGTCAGATTTGCGGGCTTCTGACGACCCGTAACGACTGTCAAAGATCCACGATTGACAGCCGGGACCAATGGCTTAACGTGCTTTCCGAGGCACGGAGGGGTCTTGGTATGTAAAGATGGTCACCCATCCACAGACCAACCGCGGCAAGCGTAGCTTAACCTGATCGATCGACCCGTGCGGCTGTTATTACTTAGCCACAAAGCCACTGGAATTACTAATAGTATTTGCTTTTTTTAGTCCAATAGGAATGAAAATTATTCTACTTTGACTTCTAATATTATATTGTACAGACGCCAGCACATAAAGCTACTACAATCTGTCAAATTTCTTTAATAGATTTTCAACTTTATCGCTAAAGCATTAAGGTTCAAGGTTGATTGGGAAAATTTGTCAGTTTTGGGTAGCTTGACCTGCTGGCGTCTGTACAGTTGAAATAGATTCAAGAGGACCAATTTTTATTTAACGTTAAAAACGGTTTGTCACAATATAAAAATTTGCACTTTTGGCATCACGCAGATGGGGACTGCTGACCCGCAGCATTTATACCGTTAGTTTGCTTACCTACGTTGGTTTGTTCATCTAGGTTGCTATTGTGCGCTAGTAAAGTCTTTAACTAAATTACTTTTATATAGGGTCAATTTAAATTAGCTAGCGAAACTCCGCGGACTTTATGGATATCGGTATCTAAAGATGATAAAACAAAAAATAAATTATTTTGAAGAATTTTTTAGGGTCACCGACCGCAGTTACGTAAAATATGAGTTTAAAAATCAGCTTTTTATTGTGTAAACTTCACAGAGGTAATGGGTATCGATATCTCAACACGACGAAAACGAAAACTAAAGAAAACAGATTTTCTCAACTCATTCCTCAAGTTTCAACATCCAGCGTTCGTTGAACCATAAGAAACATGAAATCTTTTTTGTTTTTTTTTTTTTATCACAGTCAAAGTCAAGTCATTTGTTTCAAATAGGCACATAAAAGACACTTTTGAACGTCAAAATGTAAAAAAAAAAAAATAATTGATTCTAGTCGCCCCTTCCAAAAGGTATCGTGTTTAGATGGTGATACCCGTTACACCTGCAGAGTTTCTCTAGCTAATTTAATTTGACCCTGCATAATAAAGCAATCAAAAGCAATTCATGGATCATTGTTTGCAAAATAGTTTCAAAATCTTCAGGTATTTTTCTGTGACATTGTTAATTCAGGCCCAAACCATTTTGAAGTATGTTTATATCCATTGTTATAGTTTCTTAAGTTTTCTGATTATTTATCTAAGCCTTTTGTAATTCTGTCAGGCGTTTACAATGTAAAACAATGGATCCGAAGGGGTAATAATGTTCTTTAAGTTACGCCATATTAGGATCGCCTTGAAACTTTGGACCTCTAAAACTTAATTGTTGATACTGTGGAACAATTGATATATAAGAGGAAGAATGACATTGAATACATAAGAGGAAGTCTGAAAGTGGCGCCGGTAACTGAAAAGTTGTGTGGAAATCGGTTGTCATGGTATGGGCATGTGCTACGGAGAAATGAGGAAAATGTCGTGAGGAGAGTTTTGAGTATGAATGTCGATGGCTATAAGAGTAGGGGAAGACCAAAGAAACTATGGATGGAATATGTGAATGATGGTATGGTTAGAAAGGGGGTGACTACCGAGATGACGATTAATTGGGATAAGGGCAGGAGAATGACTGTGTAAATGTCAATATTTTCGGTTCGATTTGATTATATCACGCGATTTATACATAATAGGTAAATCATGCTGTTTCTTAATCATCATAATTATCCTATAATATTCCTACCACTGGGACACAGACATCCTCTTTGTGAGAGAGAGTGAACCATAATCCACCACGCGGGCCCAGTGCGGGTTGGTGGATGTCACATGTCTTCGAATTTTTAGCTCCGCCGGTTTCCTCAGGATGTTTTCCTTCACCGTTTTTAGGTCTCTTAGTAATATTTGTAAACGTAACTCTCAGTTGTAACTGTTTAGTTTTAGTTATTTCTTCTGTTAGTGATTTTATTATCCACATCTGTAAAGGAATCTTTATTTTTGTTGATATAATCTCAGTAACGAAATTAAATCCGGATTCTCAGACGTTCATATTATTAGCCTAAATCAAATTGACTCGATCTTCAAAGATCGTATCAATTAATTTTCCTTATAAACCATCTTTCTTTGCCTTTTTTTTATTAATTATTAACTAACACTAAGTAGTTCTATAACCTTATCATCTTTAAATAATTCATTTTCTCAAACTGCTGTACAATTATTAGTTTAAACTTAATAAAACAAACATACTACATAAGGGAAACAAGGACTGGAGGAAAAAACCCAATTCCTAGCATATACTACACGGAAAACTGTACATACGACGTTAATTACATTTTAATTTATTTATTTAAATGACAGATTGTATTGTCATGCAAGCAATGTACGCAATAACGCTGATTTACAAGTGGTAGCATCTCTTAAAACAATAGAAACTTTAATAATGTTGTACGATATAAGGTCAGTCGCCCAGTAAGCGCTGGATTATCATAATTAGGTGGCCATATTCGCCGACACAGTTTGATTAATAGTCTTTATATTTGGCTAATGGCGCCTAGTTCTAATTGATTACTGTTTTGAGCATGTAATTAAGATCGACAATCTTTTTTTAAGGTATGGCTCTCTTATTTGGCGTGGATTTGTATGTGTTTTTAGAACATTCATACGAAGATACAGTAGGTACTGATTTAGTTTGGCAGTTGTAAAGAGAATTTGGTGACTCAAATGGGTAGTTTCCAACTAGTATTTAAAGGTGTTTTGGGCAGTCTCAGAATCGTCACTCTTTAATAGGACTTGAGGGTAGTCGAAACAGCTGAAGAGCATAAAGCTTTTTTTTTTTTTTTTTCTGGTGGGAAATTTTTTTTTTTTTTTGGCGCGGAAGGGTGTGTCAGACTCTTGCTGACTAAAACCCACCCATGTTCCTTCCTTCGCCCTTTATGTTCCGGGGTAGCGGTAACCCTTTCGGACAATCCCGCTGAAGAGCATAAAGCTTTGCTTATAAGAAATGGTCTGAATATATCCCTTTCATTGTTACCGACAACGACTTGTCTTTGGGAACAATAACTTCTAAAATAATGAAAGTTTGTGGATAAAGAGGTTCCCATTTCTCACAATTGGTTTTTATAATTCACAAATAAGACCATTCGGTTGGTATGAACACAAGTTGGAACTATGCAAATTTGTTCAGTGCCTGCAGTTGGAAAAATATAATGATTAAAACTCTTTTTTGCAGTGGCGTAAAAACTATAAATGTCTAAAAATACATTTTGTTATAATAATGACAAATATATGCAGAAAGTCTGACACTATTGACTCAAGTGATCCGTAGTGTAGCAACACAAGCCTTTACATCAATTAACTGTAATATAACACGCAAAAAACAGCTGACACGATCCTATGGCGCGCCTCAGTTCAGAGCCATAACGAAAAAATTAATACCGCGATTTGCATTAGGCATGCAAATCGCGGTATTAATTTTGGAGTAAACTCAGTCTCTCACGCCCAAAACTGGTAATATGAGATTTGATCAAATTCTTTGTATCGTCCTGTTGAGCGCGACCTTCAACGCTCACAGCAGACTGTTTAACATCAAACACTAGACAAAGACTGCGCAAAAACGTGGTACGCGGGCGAAGTAAAACACACCACGTACAGGTGAGTCCGAAGGCCCCCCGAAGTAGTCTCTAGGCGGAATGTTTCGCGATATGACATCATGTGCCACTGACCCACCGAGGCCGCCGGTTCTATTAGATTACACTATTCAACGTCGCCGCGCCGCACTCGCGAGCCATTGATCTTGCCATGTTCTACACTTTAGTGCTCTTGCATTACAATTCGACGATCACGTTTTTTTTTTCTATAAACAAATAGGTAGTCTGTCTCGCCGCGATGAGTCTTGATGTAATGCCTGGGAAATATGTAATCGATGATCCTGATAGTTATGAACATATTTGTGATTGTAAATTCAGCTGTCGATGTTGTTTCGTTGTTAAAACTAGTAGTAACATAAACAAAGGTTATATTGATACAATATCGGATGAATTGATATTGAGTTTTCCGAAAGTTTTTTCCAGTTTTCTTTCGAGGAAGTTGTCTGTGGGTTTTTAAAACAATTCAGGTCTCAAAATGCGGATATGCCATTAGTTTTTATTTTATTGTTCAATATAAACACGTATTTTCGCGAGAACTTTTCTCAAAGTACAAATACACGTACCTACGTGCTAAAGTTAGTCGTGTTCCGCCGTCCTTATTAAATATTGAAATAAATAACTCCGTCTACATCAGGAAAATCAATAAATTGCGTGGCGTTGGTATTTATTAGTTAGTGTTTGTGTCTCCATTCCCACGTTGAGTGAACGTAAAGATTCGATGAATGAGGTATCATAAACATGACTTAATCCCACGAGACGTTGATTCGGCTAATTGTACTTAGAATTACTGAGACAAGTAAATAATTTTATCACTTCTTCTATTATTGCTTTTCCTACGTCATTATCCATTGGTATAAAGCGGTTTAGGCGTAACAAGTAGAAGTTAATTATGATATCTTGATGGGTTCCTCAGGGGACCATGTTTGGGCCGCGTAATGACTACCAGCAATTTATTGTTTTGTTTATATTTATGTTACGATACTTAGATTAGAAATGGTGTTTCATGAGATTTCTATTGTTATTTGAATGGATCATTAATTACTCTCTACTTTCAAGTATATTAATATAGGATTTATTTATTAAGATTCTGATAAGATAAAAAATAGTAGAGAAGTCTCGAAGAATATCATGTCTGCATAGTAATGTAGTAATGATACATGTGCATACATTATCGCATAATAATAAAAACTTGTTGTCATTATTGATTTTGCTTCGGAACAGTTTGAAAAAATTCAATGAATGTACATACATAAACTAATTCATGCATATGATCACGTTTTTCCTTCACTGTGTCTGTATGTTTTTACTCCTATAAATATTTAAATGGTATACACCGTCTGTATGTTGGAAATACTTTACGACGAATCTTAACGTAGTATTGAGAATACGGAGAAGTTTTTTTGTCCTTTTACGTCTCTATTTTGTCAAATATTTGTATTTCATCTTTATTTTTTTATTTCAAGGGGTTTTTATGATAAATACAACAGCTTACGAGGGTTCAAGTACACAAAAGATTAGAGCCTATTTTATATAGATCTTAGAACGGCTCTTAACATGCGACCATGCGTAAAAAGTACCCAACAAACTGTTTGACAAATTCAGCTTCCTAAATAGTTTGTAAAACACAGACGATCATTTACACCATTTGGACCGAATTCTGACCGTGAACGTGTCAGACCGAAAAATCCAATTGATTGCTAATGTTAACGGCCCAGCATCGATTCCAACTATTCTTGCGGGCAACAATGAATACATCCAATCGCTAACATCTTTGAAATTAACTTTAATGCATCTGGACGAGCGTTTTTTCCCATCACTGAAATTCTAGACCAAATCTTTGTTACTTTATTTCTGGTCTACAGTTTCACAGTTAGGCAATTCAGTAAGTTTTTCCTTGTTTATAAACGTACTAATTTATTTATGTACACAGTTTTTTGCCAACGTTAGGACGACGACATTATGAGGTCATTCGGGTGCTCTGGACTCTGTTTTGACACGTGTAAACGGTGTTTCCAAGTGTCTGTTTAGTTTCTTTTTTGCCGTTTCGACTGGATAAACCCGGAAGGTCGGCTGGTCTTTTATCCCTTTGTGCTTTGGATAATCTTGTAACAAGAATTTGTTAGCCCCAGCACTTATCTTTTAATTAGCGGTCGTAATCTTCAAGTTCAGAAATAATACTGTGTAATTTATGCATTTGCTACTTTCCGCTGTCCACGGACATCAAAATCATTATGTAATTAGTTGTATTCAATTATGAAAAGTATTGTATTTTACTTGATATAACGAGTACTAACCTTCTGAAGTAACTTCGTATGTATTTTATTTTAGAATTTCGTAATTTTGCTTTAAATTACCTACTGTACGATGTCTATGTAAGAACAATAGCTTGAGTAAATATTCAGATTATAAATCATTTTAATTACTCGTATCCATCTTTAGCGTAATATTTAGTTTTTTCAATTGCACTCGTGAGCTTAATTAGACATTTAGCTTGGGAACAATCTCATGGATGATGTGGCTAATGTAGGTAATGAGAATGACGTTATGGAAATATAATATAACTTTTACAATATTTAACACAACTAACTATTTACACTAGATACTAAATTATATGACTTAACTAATTAACTATACAAATAAACACAAAAGGACAATTAGGCGTCGAAGTACTCGTTCGCATCGCTGTCTTCCGGAAACGTGCCCAGAAGACTGGCAACACTGTTAAATGGCACTGCTAATTCTTTGGTCACAAAACAACCCAGCCCTTTGTTCACACGAAGTGTCGACTAGTCGCCGAGAAATTTCCTTAAAAAGGAGACGCGCTTTCGGGCCCCCTGACCCGAGCGGAAATATATGGTTCTAAATCAACCTACGTTAATATCAAGGAGAAAAGATTCCGAATTGCTGAAAAAAAAAAGAAAACCTTAGACAGAAAACTGCTGATACCAGCTGGTTTCGTTATCTACTGACCATGTAAAAGATCAAAATGAAAGCAAGGTTGATTGTGATAACTTTCGCCGATTCGATTCTCTAGTCAAACTATTCCCGCAAAATAGTTTCAAGCGAATTTCCATATGTCATTATGAAATTTTCGCCTTTGAATAAAACATATCCATACCTTTAACACTGTAGGTATATACATAAGTCTGTATATCTCCTAACGAAATTACAGGACCACTTTAATCTTTAATATTAAAACTTTCACGGAACAAGAAAATATTTTCGGCAACTTATAAATATGTAAAACGCACATTCACCAATAAAAAACATTGTAACTTGATGTCCCAGCAAATTGTCTCAAAGCTTGGGACATTTTTCCTTATAGCCTCTTTTTCGGGTAGTGTTGGTTTTTATCTGCGGCCCTCGGTATGTGTATGAGTAGTTTTCCAGGCGTGTTTAAGATGACAGACTTAAAGTTCCTAAAATAGTGTGGGAAATTTGCTGTATGTGATTTATGTGGGAATATTCCATTTAGTTATGTCTTGTGTTTATATGCGTGTCTATTAACGGCTTTTGTGCGGATATTTTTGTGGTTAAATATGTATAAGTTGTGTTATTAAATGTATTGTTCTGTTTTCTGTATCATATTCATAATATATAGTCATTATTTTTATATTTGTTTAGAGGAATTATATCCTCGAAAATAATATTCGTATCCTATAACAAATTCTCCTCGTTCCTTCCATATAACGTAACCCATATATTAAATCTTACGCTAGGAATTTCAATCCTTTCCATTCATTAATTTTCTTCTTGAGACTAATGTTTCGCGTCCTGTTTCAGAATTTAAGCGAGACCCAGATCCGGGGCATCTGTGACATAATATATTTCGAAATGTGATATTCAGTTTTCATGACTTTATACGTACCGTCAAAGAATAAATATGTTAAGGACTTTCAAGGTTAATTTTTCTTTACACCTTTTTATTTTTTCCACTACGCCATTGTCAACATTTTCAATGAAAATGACAGTCCGTAAAGGCGAATTGCGCCCGTTATGTGGGAAAGGAATTTGGTTGAAAATTGCTTATCACTTCTTGAGCGTACATGTTGAGCAGTTGATCTTACTTTGTTATTTCGTCTACAATCTTTAGTGGGGTATTAAAACTAAAATAGTCGGCTAAATCTTCAAAGATATCATGGAAAGTTTCCCCTACAAAGTTAAAGCTTCTAAATCCGTCACCACCAAGCCGACGGTCACAACAAAATCCGTTCTAAATTCTAAAATCGTTTGCGAACGCCATAATGGGCTGGTCCGCTTATACACTTTAAACTGGAATTCTACGCTCAGTTACAACTATGTAGGTATTTGTATGAAAGTGAAAATGTTCGACTTCCCCGACCTGCTATTGTGATGGCTGGGCCGTGACATAGCGGCCTTGATAGGTCATCGTTTCTCACATGGGGATTGTAAACAAAATTATGGTGTTTGTGTGGGTGTATCGTATTTGGACCATTGTTTTGTTGGTTTTTAGGACATTGTGGTTGGCTGGACAGTTTTGCTGTTGGTATTGGCTGGTTTAACAGGGCTTTAGTCACGTATTAGTGGGTTGGTTAGGATTGTTGACTCACCAGCTACTTTGAGTCACCGGTTTCCCTTCTAATGTATGATTATGCTGTAATTGTAGATGCCTTAAGAAATATATATTTTATCATATATGCTATCTTTATCCCGTCTTTTTTTGTCACCTACACGAAAGGAAAGTAACTATTTCATCATTCAGCTTCTACCGACGTGTTTAAATATTCTCATAAACGATGACAATAAACTTAATATGTCGTAGTGCTAATCAATTTGACAATAAGGAAACAATCCTTCTTGTTTTACTGCGTAGTAATATTTCGTTTTTGTTAATCAGACCTGTTTCATTGATTTACATAGCTATAACATTTAAAATCCAATCGCCTTATCTTTTTGTTCGTGTTTGAATTCCCTTGAAGGGTGAATGAAGCTCTGAATAGTTGTTGAAAACGAAGGTATTTGTTAAATTAGATTTGTTCGATCGCTTTCAACTGAGGAAATTATGGGATGTATCATGAAAGAAAGCACGTTTGATTTGTTGATGGAGGTCCTCTTCTTACGCATGGTATCTATAGGCGATACCTACTCCACATCAGCTACGGACATAAGATTAATTTGGGCCCGACCTAAGAATGAATGACACCACGTTTTGATCGCTGTCCTGATGTGCTTTTACCCGTCCGAAAAAGTTACAAATCGGGTGTAGGATACACTCCGAAGTTTCGGATTGCTTTCGAACTAGCTTCGTTGACGGACTTATAGACTAGGCCACCTGTTACTGCCTTGTCTATTTTCTTGTGCCAATCCCCACGCTCCTATGCCTCAGAAATGGCAACAATGACAAATTAATATGTTTTATCTATTCTCTCTTCTGATTTAAAAGTGCGACGATAAGCATCACTATGTTAAAGGGTGGCAGGGACATCGACGCGCAACCGCTTACCATGGATTCAGTACATGATTCTGGACCCCCCTGCGTTGAAAATTTTCGTCTGCTTTTTCTTCATTTTTACGTTTTTTTTCTGATTTTTTTTTTACTGTAAACTGTATAAAGTCATTATTTCTAACCTAATGAGATTTTTAATTAAAAAATAGTAAATTCACTTGTTTCACTTAAAACAGCAATGTAAATAAAACTCGAAAGGGCAGCGCGCGGTATCGCGGTAGGTAGCGCGCGCGCGCCATCTGCGGAGCGTTTTGATCGCGTTGTTTGTAATACGTTGCGCACTCAAAAATGACATTTTTTTTAACAGGTCATTTCCGAGATGAATGACTTTCGTAATTTTATTTATGGCATCAGGGGGTCTACTACGAAGTGCAAATTGCGAATGATCGGATCGGACCGACACATGGCCGAACCGAATATTATTGAAAAACGCGAAAAAAGTTCGGATCGGTTCAATTGGGTCGGGACCATAGTCAATATTCGAAAGAGTGTAGGATCGGGACCGACCGAACCAAATAGTAACTTCGTAACAGCAAACGGCCGAACATTCGGCCGATACTACTTCGGAGTAGACCCCCAGGTGTAACCTTGTCACGACGTTTGCGCGTCGAGGTCCCTGCCACCCCGTATTTTATTTTATCAGCATAGAATCAACTCGATGTATATTTAAACATACCAGTTTCCAGATTTGCATAGCTATAAAATTACAATAGAATTAATCGTATGTGATGTGTTACGTCAATGATTTGCCTTTTGATTCGAATCACGAATGATTTAGGGACATTGTAGGAATGTTTCATTAGCCAGTCAGGAACTCTTAAAGGGACTGCAGATCAAGAGGCTAATGACGATTAAAGGTAAAATAATAGCTTATAACTTGTAATATTTTACGTGATTTGAGAATTTGATCTTTATTACCTACTAGAATTGTCGCACTGACTGGGGTTAGGAATGCATTCTCTGGACTGTAATCACTTTATGCGATAAATATCACTTAACCATCACCTTCAGGATTAGAAAATGTTCATTGCTCTGTAGTTTTACAACCGCAAGAACAACTTCTACAGTTATTTAACTTGGTATTTCCTCACCTAAATTACCTTGTTCTAGATCCTTCGTTACCTATACTATACTTTAGATAATAACTTGGATAACTTTCATGTGACCTGTAATTTTAATTGTCATTGCTTTATTTTTAATTCTTTTTATTATGTTATAGTAATTTTATTCTAGGTCTTCACATATAATTAAGTAATGTATTCAAAATATTGTAAAACATTTTAAAAGAGTTACGGTGTTTCTTGTGTTTTTTAGTTTCTTGCCCATTCTTCTCATATTCATATTCTCCATCTTTGAAAGGGGCAACTGGAATCAATTCTATTTTTTTTGGAATATTTTGACGTTCAAAAGTGCGTAGTTGATATAAATGAATTAACTTCGGACACCTCAATATTCCCATAACTCGGAATTCCTTGCACAAACCCAACTACGGAAATTAGTAACAACTTCAAACATAAATGATTTAATAATCATAACCAATTATATTTAATCACTGGCCCAGAATTATACGGGCACGACAGTCGGACATGCGTCTCTCGGTTCGAGTTAGAATTATAAATTAATGCTGACAATAGGAGGCACCCTATGTTATGTGGCGAGGTAAAATCCTGAGGGGATGGACATCAGTAGAAAGTTTAAGTACCATAGAAATGTATAGGTACATAGGACTTAAGAATGGGTATATATTTTTAATTTCACAATAAGTTCACTATGTTCTAAATTCCGTTCGTAATGGTTACATACATATGTCAATGAGAACTATTGCAGTAGAAAAACGCGATTCAATTTTTGCTTTATTCGGGTGACGGAATCAAAACTGGATGGATATAACAACGTGCTTGCTGCTTCTTCTACTTGAGAATGAGAGTTTCCATTTGGTTGGGTGGTATACGTTCCTACTCCAGTTTATTCTTTAAACCAAACATCTCGACCTTAACTTGACAATTAGATGAATGATAAATTCATGACATGACTCACATATTTATAACTTCAGCTGTCAAATCCTCAAGTCAAAACTAACGCCGGAGTGAATCAAATAAATGATGTATTCATCCTTACTTGATGAGTCAATAAGCCCCATTTGACATTTCACTGAGAAAGTAAGCAACATAGCTGATATGAAATATAAAGCTTATCTTTACGCTCTCTCTGCCACGGTGTCAGCAGAGAAGACGAAGCGGAACTAACTGCAACGTGTAAAGATAGACACAAAGATTTAATTATTAATAATTGACAGGTTGTTGTCCATCAACGACAAACTAACAAGGTATATCCTTTCGTTTCTATTCTTGGGGATAAGCAGAGAGTGCTAATATATGGTAAGACTTAAGTATTGAACTGGTGGACAGTGTGCCAATTGCAACTGTATGATACTCGCTTTTTTTTTGAAGTACGTCGAAAATAGTGTTGTTAATCTGTTAGCATAAAAATCATCGGCCTATAATGTTCCCATTCCTGGGACACAGGCCTTCTTCGAGAGGGTTAATATGTTACGACAAAATATTTCTAAAGAGCCTTCAAAGCCTTGAACACGAACAAAATCTTGAACTTGAACCATTGCACAAGTAATTCTTTTGTTTCGTAACAGAACGTTCCTGATAGACCTACAGGAAAATGGTTTCAACCACCACGAAGGTTCGTAACCACCTGAACCGCCATTGGAATTGAAAAAAACTGGCATCGCGTCACAACAGCTTCAATAAAACTTCTATGGCGTCGTAAACGGACGGTTTGGCCTTGTCGGGTCGTTGGCACCACCTAGGTCTTGACGTCAGCCGATTACACGCTAAGCAACTGGGCTGGGCACGCTCGAAATTTTCAAGGTTGACCGTTACGATTTAGAACGATGTTTCCCGAAATTCTGCGATGTTTTGTATTAAAACTGGAGTGGCTGTTGTAAGTTTAGGCTGAATGGTAGAACGGTGGGGATTTCATAGATTTCATTCAGTATTGGTTGATTGTTACGAATTCTGAATTGGTTTAAAAGCCTTGGAAAGCTTGGAATAGGGGTTGTGATTTTTCGGAATAGTGGCTTGCCTATTGTTTAGGTCTGGCAATGGTGGCCTTGTTCTTGGATTTATCATTTTTAACTTGAACCGGATGTAAAGCGCCTGATACACTGTTTTCATTTTTCAAGTCTTTTTTCGATTCGATTTTTAATCATACTTATCTAACTAACTGTTTCATGGCAAATTTTGCTTCGTGCTTCGTGCTCATTGTATTCCTATAAGTATCCCCCCCCCCCCCCGTGTATATACGTTTCATAGTAATATATATTCTTTATTACAGTTAGTTTTAATCTTTATTACATTATTATCTGTTAGATAAACTTAAAAGTTTGAATGTTCGTTTTTTATTTTATTGTCTTCATGATTTTGTCAGATTTAATGTTCTTTTTTATTGTTTGCATTTCCTGTGCGTGTTAAATATGTTTCTTTCTTTTTATCAGTCTCGTTAAAGTCACAACTGAAATCAGCATTACATTCTGACTTAAGACCTACCTCATTGATGATCTCAACACATAGGTCCCTACCTACCAGCGTACCTATATCGCCTTCGGGGATAGCCAGTGAAGCCACATTCCTTGTTTTATGATCTTCCCATATACGGCTGCATATCTTCGTCTACTATATTCACCGCAAACATTTATTTAGATTCACCGTGTGTGGTGAAAGGAAATTTGTTCATGAATTTCTTAAGAGCGGTTGGATTGAATTGAATGAGGTTTTTTCCTAAACGTTTGCCAGTTATATCAATGTCAACCAGTAGTGGTTCTAGTTGATCTCCTTGTTTATCTGTCTTTACTTCATTTTTAATTCTTTTTACCTATTGTGGTATAGTAATTTTATTCTAGGTACTTCGTCTTCACATGTATACAAAATATTGTTAAAATTTTATAACAGTAAGTGTGGAGTTTCTTGCCCATTCTTCTCCATATGTAACTCCATTTTGGAAGGGGCGACTAGAAAATTTTTTTTTGTTGTCAATTTTGTCGCTCTAAAGTGCCTTTTGTGTGCCTATTTGAAATAAATTATTTGACTTTGATTTGATATGTGAAAGTTGTATTATAATATTGTTTAGGTATGTCATATCCTGAAAAAGAGGTGGTCAATATTTTGTCTTAGTTTACTACCTACTAGGTTAGTACCATAAACAAAAGTGGCGATTAATTAGGTTAATCCTAGTGCGCTTCAAATTTCGAGTAGGTAGCATTTTTTGTGTCGGTGTCATAACCGGCGACAAATGAATTATTTCAGAATTATTTAGAAGAGCATAAGAGTAGCATCCTTATCTAAGCTAATGCTTGTAACGAGCATTCTGTAAATATTTTTATCATGATTAGTAATTACGAACGTAAGTATATTAATCTGTATCATCTCAGGCAGGTTATTTTTAGGTAGTGGTCATTTTTCTTACCCATATTCGTTGGTCTAGTGGTCGCAAGCTTTACTGCTGAGCATGAGGTTCAATTACGAGTACGATTCCCGGCTTGGGCAAAGTGTAGTTGAATTTTTCCATCTGGAATTTCTGAGGAACATCCCGAAGTCTGGATTTGTGCCCAGTTGATGGCAATAGGCTCGCCCCTAAAACATGGGACTTAGACATAACTGGGGAAAAGTGGGTGTACTATAGGGTACACCTCTACATAACCCTTCGAGAAATACAGGCGTGGTGATGTTATGTTATGTAGATCATTACGTCTCATCAACTAATTTTTTAGCTCGATCAGACCTTTTTTAAATTCGGTATTGCTCAATTTTAGGAAGATACTAGACTAATAGAAGGTTACTTTTTTATCTTTATGGTGTAATCTTACTTTGTTCTATTCCTAAACCGTAAAATTATGGCGAATCGTTTTCCGTATTTAGATTTCGCAACCTCAGTATGTCTGTCTGGTTCATTTGAGGTTGATCTGAAGGTTGCCCCCCGGAAGTCTGTTGAAAAACCGACAGTTGCTAAGCTAACAGACAAAGAAGAATATGTTTATGACAGGCCGGTTTTTAAGAAGGAAGAGGTTTTAAGAAGTTATAGTAAAAAAAATAATGTTGAAAAGCCTTTGTGATGTAAACATGAATTTGAGAAAGCCTGTTTTGATCTGGTTTTCGAAATATTTATTTTTATTAACTAACCATCTTTAGTTAGTTCGGTTAGTAAATATTTTTTTAAAATGATATATCTAAACGAAAACCTAGAATTTTTAATACCTAGAATTTAATACGAGTTTTCGATATTCTTTCATTTAATTGCAATATATCACAAGGTACCTATTTTGTTGTAACTGTTAATACAGTGCCACATAAAAGATGTACGAGTATGTAATTTAGATAATATGAAAGATGGTTGATCATCTATTGTATTTTTATTTCTAGTGTTAAGATTATGTTTAGTACTTATTTTATTAAAAGATGTACAGTTTTTCTTACATTAAGTACATAATATTTTCATAAATTAATTTGTAAACGCATTAAGTCATTTTTAGTTATTTTAGTTTGTAAAAGTCTACTAACATAGTTTTAAGTCATTCTTACTAATACTATATGGATTTTGAGTAGTCCGAAATAAAGAATATTTCAGGCTTTTTATTTACAGATTGACATTGATGAATTTTATGTATTATACAATGACATGAATATTTACTTAGTAAAGCATTATAGTATTTTAATGATTGTGAATGTGAAGACTGTCTTAAAGTTTTCTTTTTAATCATGGTCTGATAGATTGAGTAATATATGCGGCCTAATCAAATTTCCTTTCTTTGGTATTTTTCGTAGAATCGATGAGCTTCTTGAGTTCTGAGTTGAGCTGCACAATACTGACAGGTGTCTGTATCTGTGTGGTTCTTTCCTCAAAAGATCATTTTAGAGACCAATCTACATGGTCTTCACATGATCAGACAAAGATTAGGTCTGGACTAGAGACTGTGACCTCTGAGTTTGTTTCGGCCGTTCTTCTCAGAGTAGTCAGATAAGACATGTCGACCTCGTCTAGTTTATCAAATATAATTGACGTGTAAAAGTGTTTGTACAAAAGTACAGACGCCAGCACATCAAACTACTACAATCTGTCAAATGTATTTAGTAGATTTTCAACTTTATTGCTAAAATATAAGGTTCAAAGTTGAGTGGGAAAATTTGACAGTTTCGGGTAGTTTGATGTGCTGGCGTCTGTACTTAAAGAAAAAAAATCATTTATCATTTAACCACTTAGCTTTGGCTTGTTTGTTGGTCAGTTACGGTTTCTTTGATTATTATCACACTTATCACTTAAAACATATCACAACTTGTACTTGGAAAAAAAACAACGTTTTAGTAATAACTTTAGATTTTTAATTGATAGGCTTGCCAGGGTCTGTCGTGTTACCCAGTAACTGGGTTTGGAGGTCAGATACGCATTAGCTCCCTGTAAAATTTTGTTATTCAGCTGCAACTTGGTACACTAGAAGCAGACCCCAACATAGTTGGGTAAAGGCCGGGCGGATGATGTAGGTATTTGATTAATGGGCTCGCGTTTGAATTCGAAGACATGCACCGGGCCCGCGTGGTGGATTACGGCCTACAGAGAGGAGGCCTGTGTCCCAGCAGTGGAAACGTTTTAGGGTATGCTGCTCGCGTACTGCTACTATCTTCCCGATTCAATGGAATGTAATAATGCGGTAGACGCTGGTCCTCGCGGTACCTATTCAACCGCGACTAAAACACAAGGAATTAACAGGTTTTCTTTTTCCAAAATTAATAAAACATTTAATTTGCCTATCGTTACACGTGTTGGTAGATAGTGCAAAAACGTCCGCAGACAAGCGCGACATGACTCTAGTAGAACAATTTCCATGAAGTTTGCATAGGCATGTTCTACTAGAATACCAGCCGTGCCTGTCTGTGGCAGCCTTACACTGTAGGTACCTATTACGCTGTCTAGCTAGCGTCTAACTAGTTTTTCTAACTAACTATGATAAGACTACTTTTACTACTTAAATATTCTTATTAGAATTCGGAGCTAGTTTGTCTGTTTAGTCATAAATCTAGATCGGTAACTTTTTGGTTTCTTTTTCTGTTCGTATATTTTTAATGTCTTCATTGTTGGGGCGACTTCACGCTGGGTGAGAAGTCGTTCTTAAATCGTCGTTTGCCGTTTATTCGTTACGGCCGAGGTTACGGGCGCTTCATACTTCTGTATCACTTACGGACATATGATTAGTTTGGGGGTCGCGAGCTAAGAATGAATGACAACAAGGTTTGTCAGCTGTCCCTACTACCCCCCTCTCCCTCCCTTACCCTCCCGGTATGTATGTACCTGACCAAAAATTAGAGTTTTGACGTATCAACTTCGGACGGGCTCGTATTTTCATTACCAATACCCCCGAAACAAACAGTCGCTGCGTGTACATCGTCTAGTGTATGCGATCCACAACATTGAGATTAGGTTGATAGCCTCATTATGCAGCTCGTAAAACAACTGCTTATTTATATTGATATCTAGCCACTGATCTGTGGCACTTACTTTATTATACCGTCACTGGAGTTGATTGCCATTGGGTTACGTGCTCGCCATTTTGCACACGTCGTTAAAGGTCCTTGATAAATGAGTTGGTTTTGGTCATTTCGGCTGTCGCCTTTATCTTTGACGTTGGAAACAAATCCAAGGTGCTTCGATGTGTTTGCTCATATCATATGGCAGATTTTCGCTAAAAGTGACTATTTGAGTACGTCAAGAGTTTAGGGGGTGGTAATGCCATGAAACGTCTACACATCCTACTAATATTATAAATGCGAAAGTTTGTATGGATGGATGAATGGATGGATGTTTGTTACTCTTTCACGCAAAAACTACTGACCAGATTTGAATGAAATTTGGCACACATATAGTTTAGAACATAACCAGGATTAACACATGAGACTTTTTATCCCGATATTCCCACGGGATCGAGACTTATGCGCGTGAAACCGCGGGGCGCAGCTAGTACCTAATAAAAAACTGTGAAAATTAAAATGTTCCTGTACCACCGTCGGCGATTATCGAGAATCGAGTCGAGCTAGCAACTAAACACTTGTTGGCGAGCAGCGAGCGCCACGGCGACGAGCGATTAATTGCTGGTATGCGAGTGTACCAAGCGTGTCTCTCAGCGAGTGTTCTGCCCGACAAGCAAGCGGCGCTGAGCGAGTACTTTCTTTAATAGCTATTGTCGCTGAAACAAAACGAGTACTCGCCGGCGGTCTGAACACGCAGCGATCAACTATTAATATCTGTATCTCTTTTACTTACACGGGACCTACAATCTTTTATATGTTTCTTGAGCGAGAAAGTCGTTGATAGCTAGTCGCTTCCTCGTCGGCGGTGGAACTGGTGCCTACGGGAGAGCGCCCACGAGCAACTAAGTTGCCCAGCAACTTTTTGGTCTCTGTAGCTATCTTGTCGCCGAGATTTGGACGATGCGTACACGGGAGCGACAGCAACGCTTTTTTGTAAAAAAAGTGGTCTGAGCGGTAACTGGCTAGCCGGCAACTTTTTTATCGCCGTGCGCGCACTCGCATTGCGACCAATAGACGGGCGACAGTTGCGTCGCTACATGCGCGCACTTTCATACAAACCCGGCGACTTGATGTGAGAGACAAATTAGTTGCGGTGACGAAAGTGAAATAAAGAATGTGAATAGTAATTTAGTAGTAGTAGTTAGTGTGAATTTTTATTTACCATTTAACCGTTAATTTAATTACCTTTAAGAACCGTTGTTATGAATGAAAATAACTTACAACTATAACCTAACATGTTAAAATACCAAATTAACAACCAATCGCAACTTACAAGCAACCGCCTGCACAGCCATCTAAATTGCTTTCTTTAAGCACTAGATTATATCTTTTATCTTTTTAATTCAATAAAGAACAACCTCGTTAGAAGCAAATGAACGACTCTTAATTGAAAGTAGCGATAGCCGTGCAATAATTGCACTGTAGTCGTTATTTTATATTCGTTTTATGCCTAACGCCTGATGTTTAGAATTCAATGGACTTAGGGCTGATTTTTCCATCACCAGATAACTTTTATCCGAGGAATAAAATTGACCTTTGACAATTTTTGCATGAAATAACTGTCAATATTTCAAAATTATTCCTCGAATAAAGTTAACAGATAATTGAAAAATCAGCCCTAAATTAAGTTTAAAAGACAATAAACAATTTAGCATCTGCTTGATAATAGCGATTATCGTACATGATTGTATAACTGACTGCCGAGACTGCCTCGTTAGTCTAGTCTTCGCAAGCCCTGAGCATGAGGTCCTGGTTTCGATCCCGGGTCGGGCAAAGTGTGGGTTTGCTGGATTATCTCAGGTAGCAGTCCGGAGTCTGGATTTGTGCCCGGTTGATGCACTTAATAGGCTCGTCCCCGATGACATGGAACTCAAATATAACTGGTGAATTAATGTGGGTGGGTAACTATAGGACACCTATGTCTCACCCTGCAGGGAATACACAGAGGCCGTTTGACAGGATTATAAATATAATGATGTAACTTGCGTAGCGTAGGACGCCATCGCGGCAGGCCAAGACGAAGATGGCGGGACGAGCTTGACTCCTACCGTAGGGACTTGCCGGCACTCGCAAAAGAAAGAATTGTGTGGAAAAGGGGGAGGGAGGCCTGTACCCTGCAGTGAAACAATACAGGCCAGTTATAGTTAGAAATTGCAGCACCAATAAGGACCAATATTGTGCACATAGCATAATCAGCTTTAATGTTGGGAACAATAAAGCTGATTATGCTATGTGCACAATGCTGCTGGGACACAGGCCTCAGGCACTAGGGCCGAGTGCGGGTTGGCAGATGTCACTCGTCTTTGAATTTTTTGGTTCTACGTCATGCCAGTTTCCTGACGATGTTTTCCTTCACCGTTTTATTATGCACATGATGCAATATAATTTATTACTCAACGTGACAAAATTAACCGTTCACATGCGTTACACGTGCTTTATATACTTAGGAACATTAAGGATTTTCCCAACTGCATTTTCCGCCGTCATAGTGTTCGATGTTTTACTAATACATGGACAGAATTTAAGTTGGTAGTCTTTGATTTTACAAGCTGTGCCTGCGAATTCGTTTGCGTCGATGTCAGAAAATAATAATGTATCTCTACTAATTATTTTTGTAAAATAAAAGTAGCCGTAGCTACTCCTTACAAACGTCAACTGCCAGGGAAAGTTCCGTCAAAATCAGTCTAGCCGTTTCGGGACAAACAATCAGACAGAGAAAAAAAAATTGGTTTTTTGTTATAAATTCAGACTTTCATATGCATTTAGTAAAAGGCTGTTATTTTAACATTATAAACAGAGACTTTAATTTTATTTATTTTTATGTATATGTAAGTATAGATGTCATCAAAATTGCAGGTATGCTTTAGCTAATAAATAATGTAGCTATTATGTATTGTATGATAATGAATTGCATTATTACCATCTCGTAAATGTTAGTATTAGTTTCATTAGTCACTTAGTATTATAGTACAGAACGTTTGTACAGACGCCAGCACATCAAGCTACTACAATCTGTCAAATTTCTTTAATAGATTTTCAACTTTGTCGATGAAGCATTAAGGTTCAAGGTTGATTGGAAAATTTTGATAGTTTCGGGTAGCTTGACCTGCTGGCGTCTGTACTTATGTCTGAAAAAGAAAATGTATCGCTATAAAACGAAATCCTTCTTCGACCCTTGGAAGTGAACCTAGAAACTCATGGAACATAGCCTCAAATATAGAGCAAGTAGGGTTAAAAGTAAAATTCTATTTTTTAAAACGGTTTTTTCGTGTTACGGAATCACTTAACCCTTCCGTTTGCCGACCGCATTATTGACCCTGGCGATCGAAAAAAGTTTGCATGTTTACGATTTAACGGACCACCCCTAACACCCAGGAAATCGCATTCGCAATTCGCAGGCGCATCGACCCCCACCGGCAAAAAGGGAACCAGCTACGATAATATTCTAAACTCCAACATGATTATTTTTTCCTGGTATAAAAAGTAATGTGTTTTAGCAACACGCCTATCCATTCAAAATTCATCCCCAAAAAATAAAGTAGAATTTTAATTGTTGAGAGGCCAAATTAGAATCTGTTTCACCAAAGGATAGGGTCTTTTTGCAAACATTTAAAGGGCCATTTTTGTTTGTGCGCGTCTAATAAAAATATACGCGAATGTTGCCAATTACCGTGACGATATGTTCGATTGTTCGCGGAAGTTGCGATAGCAACTGATCGTATGACCGTCGTTATCAGTGAGGAACTGGCAACTAAAAAATAAAAGGTTTCTACGAAATGTAGCCCAGTTGATGTTGTCATAGCCCTTTTTAAAACAGCTCTAGAAACAAGAGCAACTCCGTTAGTGCCTAATAACAAGTAATTGCCACAAAATTAGACTTTTCCTTATTTTGTCTCTTCAAAAGAAATTAAATGAAAGAGAGCATTTGCTAAAGAAAGGGCGATTTCATGCGAAAATTTCGCTCCTAATCTCATTAATTTTCACAAAAACATTGTCCTAAATACACGATGACCTACACCTAGCCTTTTATAAGCTAACAACACACCTACCAGAAAACATGTCATCAAAAGATAAGCCCCCAACCGCTAACAATATTCTAGTCACAACTTGTGCCTACGAGGCAAAAGTTCGCAGGAAACGCTTTTGACTCGCCTTCTGATAAAACGGGCTACCGACGTCCCACGCAAAAATTGAACATTCCACCCGCATTTAAGGGTTACATACAATAATGTGTCATTTTGGTCGCGAGTCGCACGTGCGAGCGAACTCTGTGGTTGCATAGTGGTCAGTGGAGTGATATTTATATGACAACCAGAAATAGCAAATTAGGATCAGATTATGCAGAATAAAAATACATTCAATATTTGTTAATATGTTGATGGATGGACTGTGTGAATATGGTTAGAAAGGGGGTGACGACCGAGATGACGAGTAGTAGAGCAGTATAGAAGAAAAAGCCATGTTGCGAATAAAATAAATAAAAAATTATGTAATAAGGACCAGGAGAATGATGATGAATGATTTGTAAATA
The DNA here is from genome assembly GCA_911387795.2 of Apamea monoglypha. Lineage (NCBI taxonomy): Eukaryota > Metazoa > Arthropoda > Insecta > Lepidoptera > Noctuidae > Apamea > Apamea monoglypha. The sequence continues at coordinate 19,515,263 of OU426927.1, forward strand.
TTTTGTAGATTTCCTCAGAGAGTGGACTACACTTGAAGTCATGCTGTGATCAAAGTCGGTACTATAGGATTTGACAAAAAATTCAACAATGGTGTTCTGCTAAGCGCCAACTGTGACAATTATCACAATCGCACCTAAGGGTTAAGTCGTGATTTATCATTGATTGTATACCGCGAACAGGCGTAACTACAGACACTTTATAAATAAACAAGAATGTTACAAAAACTTGGCCACACAAGGCGGACAGTCTAAAAAAAGATATTCAAGAGTTTCCCAAATCATTCAATGCCGAAATAATTATGTCTTCATACATTACTAACATGAATACAATCAACTAATTTGTGCACGTCATAACATAAATCTTATAATAAAACATCCGTCTATCAGTTCTCTGATTTTAAGACTAGTGACCGATCAAGAGGATGGAATACCGTCATCTCCTTTTTTAAATGTAGTCTGAAGCTCAAAAGTCTGACATCCAGTCTTACCAGGGACTACTCAGTAACTAGGTTGTGGAGGTCAGATTCAGCTGCATGCGGTTAGACTGGAAGCCGACCCCAACATAGCTGGGAAGGCTAGGCAAATTGAAGTAGCACATTCACGGGCATCCTCACCATTCCCAAAAAGTGAATGTAAGTGACGAATCATTAAGTAAAACTTTAATGTCACGCAAAACCGCGGATACGCCGTAAGGCATAAAACCAATCGGCTGAAATCAATGCGGGCCAAAGTCAAAAACGTCACCTTCATGTCGACAATATACAAATATCATGTGAGACAACCCTACAAATAAGTACAACAGAAAACTCAAAGACGAATTCTAGTTACGACCCACTCATTCAGTCCTGTAGGGCGCCGAATCAAATTAGTATCAAATGGGGTGTACATAACACAATTACACCGACAAAATAAACGCGATTGCTTCATGTTACTTTTCTTCGTGAAAATTCGTGTACCTACTCTGAGCATAAAAGGTGTTTGTCTTGGCTCCAGCGAACGAATGAATGGATTTTGATACCGCTTCGGTCTTGAATTTAGGAGGCTCAAGGGTGTGGGCGGTATGTTTTCGTTTTTGTTCAACAATTCATTCAAACTATGTCATCCATCATTCTGAGAGTGGGAAGATTGGACGTTTCACACAATATTTAACTATATAACTCTTTCTAAGAAGAGGAGGTGTCTAATTTATGTTTCGGTGTTTGGTGGCAGAGCTACTTTCTTTTCAAAAAGCTCGTTTAGGAAAGTTTTACTTCAGTCTTCATTCAACCGCCATCACTCTGGTGGTTTCCAGTTTATGGATATATACAAGTATATAGAGAGTGGGTATGTGAGCACTCACTCTATATATACTCGTATATATCATGTTCAGTCAGTGTATCAGTGTTTTGTCATTTGGCCCTAAAAAACTATCAATACCAATCTTGCGCTAGCAGAACTGATTCAATTAGTAAGTTTGTGTAGTGTTTGGGTCACCAAGATACAGGCTGTGCCTAGTTTGGGACCCGCTGTTAAATCAATCTAAGTTTTCTGTTGGTTAGAACTGCATGTTAATACTTGTATGTTTGTGAACTATGTGTAAGTTTTAATAATTAATAAATAAAAAGGGCCGTTGGTCGTGGCTCTGAGGAGAGCCGTTTGGATTTATCATATGAAGTATAAAATATATAGAGCTCCCTTTAAATATGTATATATTTTCTTTAGATATAGGTGTACCAGTGAAGTTACATACAAGAATATGCGACATTTCAACTGTGCCTCTAATCTTTCAAGGTGTTTTCGAAGTGACGTTTCGAAGTTGCCATTCAAAACCTTACTTAGGTACTACAGGCACTTATAGGTATAGCAGCATCTATCATGCTCTAGATAACACTAATTCTTCCAGTACTTTCATGCAATTTCTTCTTTACTTCCTTATTTTCCTCCTTGCCTCTATTTTCCTTACTGTAGTTGTCGTTATAAACGTATTAATTAAGTGGCCAAAACTTCTTCTCCTGTTCTCCTGTACAAAGAGGATTTATTTCAGGAAAAAAATCTTTACCGTTTACATGACTAATGTAACACTTAAGCAATCAATCTGTCTGGGTCGGCTTTCAGTCTAACCGGATGCAGCTGAATATAAGTATTTTACATGGAGCGACTGTCTCTGAAGTCCACAGTTACTCGGTAACACGCTATCCCTTTTTTTTTTTTTTTTTTTCTGGTGGGTTATCATCAAATGACCGCTCCCGCTCTGGGTGGAGCGGAAGGGAGTGTCAGACTCTTACTGACTAAAACCCACCCATGTTCCTTCCTTCGCCCTTCATGTTCCGGGGTAGCGGTAACCCTTTCGGACAATCCCGCTGACCCGGCAGGCTTCGGCCCTAAGGGGGCCCCTCGGATTATGCTGACATCTCACACGATACCCCTTGATAAGACTTGTTGTTAGGCTTTTGCGCTTCTAAGTACCGGTAACGACTGTCAAAAATCTTCGAATGACAGCCGGGACCAGCGGCTTAACGTGTTATTTGAGACGGAGGGGTCTCGATATGTATTAGGTGGCCACCCATCCACGAATGCAAGCGTAGCTTAACATTCGATCGACTCGCCGTTATTATTTAGCCACGAGCCCCTTAACAATGTAATACTTGAGCAATATCCAGGAACAGATGTCCACACAATCACACAAAATAATGTTATTCATTACTTTTGTTTTGGGGTCATTACCGTAAACCCTTCGGCCATTGTTAGTATTTCACAATACAGTAGAGGTATCATCAAATTCGACAGTGAACTATCACCTTGACATGTGTGTCAACTAATTTTTGTTACTGAGGGACAAGTCAGGTAGGGCACTGTAGTATCAATTGCGCCTTTTGCACAGAAGATGGGCTTCAAACTTGACGGTGAGACGGCAATGGATGGTAAAATGTGTTATGGGAGATTTTGTTGTAAAGATTTGGATTAAATTACAGTGTCTGTGGGAAGGGACGTAGGGCTTGCAAGGTTGGGCTGTTATAAATGAATGGGCTGGTAATGACAATTTACAATGTACACATTTCGAAGTTACCTATTTATGTAAATTTACAGCTACTGCTGAACGTAGTGTGGCTGTCTTCATTGAGTGTCTTAGCAAGGTATAGTCACCAGCACGTAACTTGGTAAGGTTTTGGCGTAGTGGAAGTAAGTTCGCGTATGTACACAGTGCTTAGTGCAACAAAAAAATGGTCACTTTTACTGCTTGTCATTATTCTATGGTTATTATCATAATTTATTTTTAAACATGTCTGTTTAGAAGAGGGTTAAAAGAGAGGAACGACTAACAACTCTTGCCAAGTTACGTGCCGGTGACTGTAAACCTACTCCATTGCATCCTCATCAAGCTATGGGCTTTCCTTCTGTCTGCTAATTACAAAAAAATCCGTCAATTTTCATTTATAAAATAGGAACTTCCGACTTGATCTTGAAATTGTAGAAACCCTTTAGACCAGGGTAATGTTACAAATAAATTGGTCTTTCATCATTTTTGCCCAGCCATTTCAGAGTATTATGACAACACATACACACACACACACACACGCACATAGCATTGCCTTGCCTTTCCGCAGACGGTCGATTAACGCTGAATTTCTATATTTTACTACTACTTCCATTTAATAAAAAATAGAGACATTTATGTACATGTTAAGTATACAATAAACACAACACACACGGTATTAACGCGAGAGTCTTCAGACTTTCTCAGAAGTAGCTTTAACAGTCAAACGTACCTTTCTATAGGAAAAATTTGGAACCCCCAACTGCCACTCGTAAGCAAACCGTAGTTCCTCAATATAAGAACACGGCATCCGACCACATACTTAAAGTAACTGGCAAATCGAAGTAACGGACCCGCACAGATACCAATATAAACATGGCGGATTTCTCGCAAAAAGCAATACTCCATTAGACAGAATCGAATACTTACACTACACATGTTTTATACATTTCCCCCTTTAGTTTACACATTATTAAAATACCGAACATTTTACTTGAGCGTACAGGCTCAAGTCAGACTATCTACAACTGAAAACACACCCTTTCACCTAGTACACAAAGTTGCATTTTCATTGTCGCAGCGTTAAGACTTTCTTCGCAATGGAAATAAGGCTTTATGGAGTTAGAAATAGAAGTGATTTTATTTTTCCTTATACAGGACGTACTTTTATCACGTGCAACGACATGAAGCGCACACTGTATAATTGATTTTCTTTTGATAAAAAATCGTAGTGAACTCGCATACCATTAATATTTAACGTTTATAATTTGATTATTTCGCACCTGACGATATGGAATTATGTACTTTGCTGCTAAAAAGATGTAAGCAGAGTTGCAAACTGCAAAAAATGTACGAATATTGTTATACTGGATTTTCTTTCGTGTTGTCAGAAACGTAAACAATATACAGGGCTAAAAATGGCGCGTATTTTTTGTTGTTGTCAATAAACATTGTTGTATTTGAATCAATCTATTTTAATAATATACGCAAGTAGCTCAGAGAAAGTCATATAAAAGATAATTGTTTAGAAATATAAATCTTAATCCACATTTGATTTCATTTTAAGATAAAGATAAATAAACGATTACGTTTACCCGTAGCTTGTACTATTTATTCTGTGACGTAGGTCCCGGCTGTCATTATAAGATTTTGACAGTTGTTACGGGTAGTCAGAAGCCCAAAAGTCTGACAACCAGTCTTATCAAAGGGTGTTACCTAGTGACTGGGTTGTAGAAATGTAGAGGTAGGGGGAGGCGAAGTGAGGGGCCCCTTAGGGCTGAAGCCTGCCGGGTCAGCGGGATTGTCCGAAAGGGTTACCGCTACCCCGGAACATAAAGGGCGAAGGAAGGAACATGGGTGGGTTTTAGTCAGTAAGAGTCTGACACTCCCTTCCGCTCCACCCAGAGCGGGAGGAATCATTTGACGATTGCCCACCAGAAAAAAAAAAAAAAAAGGGGGAGGCAGTCGCTCCATGCAAAATACTGGTAGACTCCCAAGCCGATCCCAACATTTGCTAAAGGGCAGATGATGATGTAGCATACTTAGTTTGCAAATTTGAATACAATGCCCTGCCATTTGCTTACCAATTTATTTTTATTTTATAAGCAAGAAGTTAATCATAACATTCAATAAGAGTTTTATAACGTCTTCTGCCGTTTCATTAAAAAGGAGACTAATGGTGGCAGGTGAAAATTATTAATGGTTTTGAATTATGGATGTGGATTTCTTGTTAGTAAAAGGATTTGTTTTTGCGAGATTATTGAAGCTTACAGTATTGGTGGAGTTGTTTCTCATGTAAAATAGAACCTGCATTATGTAAATATTTAGTACGAACATTTTTCAGTTCTTTCATACCTACTTTTTATTAAGACCATGTATGGTAAGTTTACTGATTATTCTCTGTATAATAGGTGTTTTAAAAGTACTGAATAATCTCTTGTTTAGATTATTATTACAGTAAGGGCTGATTTTTTAATAGTCGGATAACTTTTATCTGAATAATAAATATGACAGTTTACAACATATTTTCTTAACAAGAGCTGTCAAACCGCAATATTTATTGCACATATACAAATTATCTGACTATTGAAAAATTAGGCCTAAGAGAAATAAAAAACATGTGCATCGAATTTAGAACGAATGATTTTGTAATTCTGAAGGGAAGGGCACCTTCCCTTCAGAATTACAAAATCGTTCGTTCGGGTTTACGAATATCGAATAATAAAATAGAATGTGCATTTTAACGCTCCTCAAAACAGCTGCTCTTAAGAATATCTTAAAGCATCACACTGGCCAGGAAGAAAAACAAAATCAGCATACGCATTTTAAAACAAAAAAAGTTAGTGCTAAGCAGTTTCAAGTCGTACTTTTTGCTAACGAACTTTTTGCGTAACTAAAAGCATGTTGAACTCATCATATGATGTTTTGAACTACTTAGAACTGGTTCTAACCTGGGTCACCAACCTTTTTGATCGCTTAGGTGAAGGTAGGCTGTAGGCATCAGTTTAATCTTGGAGAGGCCATGTCCAGGGGAATGTAAGATGCTGTGCAAATTTAACATGACATTTTGTGGACAGCTCTAATACTCAAAGGGTTAGACGAGGCGAAGTAAATTCGACTATACGATAGAATTTAGGTTTTTATTTTTCCGTTTTACTTGTCTGTACTGAGTATCTACGAAGGTTATTGTGGCGCGTGACCAAAGTCGGAATTAATGGCGCCATCTTGTTTTTTCAATACAATTTCTGTAACGATGCCCTCCGTCAATGTGATCTAGGCGTCAAAATACCCTTCTAACATTCGTGCACTTTAGATAAAACTAATATATTTGACATAAGTAATACAAATGGCAGCCAACAGGTTACATTATTTATAACTAAGTAACTAGCAATAATAAGTAAAAAAGTTGCACATGAATACGCCTTAAAACAAAATCGTTGTTGCGTCATTTTTACCTTGAAAACTGCATCGACTGTTCCTAAAATAAAAATGCATTTAAAAACTAGAGATAAGCTGATAACATAACATAACGCCTGTAATCCCGGAAGGATTAGGCAGAGGTGTACCTGAAGTACAACCATACACATTTCGCCAGTTATGTTTAAGTCCCATGTAATAGGCGAGGGGCGAGTCTTTTGCCATCAATCAGGCACAAATCCAGACTCCGGGCTGCTACTAAAGAAATTCCTGATGGAAAAACCCCAATAACACTTTGCCTAACCTCGGAATCGAACCCAGGACCTCATGCTCAGCCGTAGCGTTTGCGACCACTAGACCAAAGAGGCAGTAAACTAAACAACGCGGTAATTGCGTAACAAACTATCAGTAACAATGGCTTTAATTTTGACAGTTCAACAACATTCATTGCGTTATTTACGTTGTTGGGCAGACAATTTTTTTCGAACATATGGAGAAATGGGTTACCTTTAACCTTTAAAATTATTCAGATTTTGATTGATAGTGCGCTACACAATTAGGGCGCTGATCAGTTAAAAGAAAAAAAAAAACTTTTTATTAGATACATTTTAATTTCCGCTTCCCTTCTGCCTGATACATGAAACATGAAGTTTCATCTAGCAAGTTAATATTTCAATTATTTCTGTGTATTGTCGACACGTTATGTTTAATTATCTAACTCCCCTGCCCCCCATCCCCCGTACCGAATGCCAGGGGAGACACATTTCAGATGTTTTTATGCCAAAGGATGGGGGGGGAGCCCTTGTATGAAAATACCGGGTAATACGTGTGGGGGATATCTATTTTCCTATTTTCTATGCCGATATTTGAATGGTGTATTGTTGTTTATCAGCGTTCCGTGGAGATTTTGGAATATTTCATGGTGAATTGAGGAGATTATAAAGTTGCGTGGCTATTACAAAGAGTTCTTTTGATATGTTATCGCGGACCAGAATAGTTGTTATCGTAAGAAAGTTATACGATAATCGTTTCACGTAGAGGCAGTAACGTGATAAAAGAATTCGCCGTGTCCTTTCTGACATATGTCAGAAAACACGGCTGTTTATTTATTTATTATGTCGTTTATTTATTTATTTCCTAATTTATACATTTCCTAAAATAGAAAAAATAAACATAATAAATATTAAAAATAGTGGTCGGCAGATGTGAAACGGTGGTTAGGACTCCAGTGTATCCAGGAGTACTGCCTTCTGAAAAAGTCCCTTGGTCCAACCGCCTAACAAGAGCTCAGAGAGATTTTTATCAAAATTTATACATTATTAGGCTTTTCAACAATGAGTAATGTTACTTTATAATTACTACATTGTAAACTTAAGTCTAAGCGCCTCATTTCTTATAGAAAAGCACAGCATGCACTCATCAACTGCCTAGCCTTCTCCCAACTATGTTGGAGTCGGCTTCCAGTCTAACCGGATGCAGTTGAATACCAGTACTTTACATGGAGCGACTATCTGACCTCCACAACCCAGTGACTGGGTAATACGAAACCCCTTGGTAAGACTGGTTGTCAGACTTTCAGGCGTCTGACCCGTAACGACAGTCAAAGATCCACGAATAACGTGCTTTCCGAAGTACGAAGGGGCCATGGTATGTAAAGATGGTCACCCATCCATGGACTAACCGCGACAAGTGTAGCTTAACCTGATCGCTCGATCCGTGTGGCTGTTATTACTTAGCCACAAGCCCCTCACACCCCCACTGCATGCACTACACCACAATATTAAAGTACACTTTTAATTCCATTTACATTTACAAGGCGCGGCTGTGATGAAGAAAATGCAACTGTATTCTACATTCGTATAAAGATGATTAGATTAAACCCCGCGGCGAAGCATCGCAGGTTTTTGATTTATTTGTAAACAAAACTTAGGAGGTGACTAATAATTTAGGTCTGCGCAAAAACGCCTGATCATCCAACTAGTATCATTCTTAGAACGCGGCTCCGTTTGCCAATCGTCACGCGTTGAACCATCGGTTATAACTGCACATTTGCAGAAGGCTCACTTCATTGCATGCAGTTATGCAAGAGTAACTGCAAAAGAAAATATACGAAAGAAAAAAATAACACCCAAACTAAGCGACCAACCAACCAACTTTACCCAGCGTACCTGTAAATAATATTCCAAAAGTACACACGGCGACACATCAAGCTATACATTTCTAGTTTTAGCTGACCTCGCATTGTATACGTTTTTCGTACGATCAGAAGTCAGCTTATACTGGTTATGTGTAGCCATGCGTACCTACACTTTACCTTGAACTCTCAAAAGTATCATCTCTTTAATACACCATAAAGTAACTAAGACTTAACAGTGACTTAGTATTCAGTTCATCATCAGTCTCCTGCCTTTATCCCAATTTATTTGGGGTCGGTGCAACATGTCCTCGTCTTCCATACTTCTCTATTAGTCGTCATCTCGGTAGTCACCCCCATTCTAACCATATCATCATTCATACAACCCACCCATCGTTTCATTAGTCTTCCCTTACTCTTATAGCCATCGCCATTCATACACAAAACTTTCCTCACAACCTTTTTTAATTTTTTACCATAACTACCGATTGCGGCTTCATAATAACCTGTATTCGAGAATTCGTCCGTACGTCTTTCTCAACTTATTAAGTTACGTATTTCCTAAAAAACACCACAATCGATTTGGCAATTTAACCTTGAAAATGACCGCCATAATAGACAGACAGACACAGACAGATTCACTTTGCCAGTCAAAATAAGTGAAAGATTTGTTCAAGCTTACGCACAGCGGCCGCTCAAACGTAATCTCAGACGAAATCGATTGCCCGCCCTTGCACGGTGTTTTTGTTTTGTTACCGTCCAATTCTGTTTGTAGCCTCTAGGGTTTCTAGAAAAAAGGACGTCAGAAGTGACTCAGGGATTATATCGAGAGGATGTACAGCGTCCTATTATGTGGTAATCCAAACTAAGATCACTAATCTCTTTGCCAAGTTTGGGAGACTGGTGACTATAGAAATATTTATCTTTGGCCCGTGTCTACTCATTTAGATACTTTATTAGAAGGTTCAGGCCCAACTTGACTGCCTTATTCGATCTCTAGGTTGGAAAAAGTGTTATTGAGTTTGTCTGTGAGGGAATTCTCAGCCCGGATCCTACAGGGTAACTGCGTAATGCACTATCAGTAGCTATAACTTTCATTTTGACGGATCAACAACATTCATTGCGTTATTTACATTGTTGATCAGACATATTTTTCGAACATATGCAGCTATGGATTAGCAATATCCTTCAAAATCAGATTTTGATTGATAGTATGTTACACCATTAGGGTGAGACTCTATTTTCGCCCGGTTGATGGGCGCCCCTTTACCATGGGACTTACAATAGATGAAGAAACTTTCTTCAACCTTTGCTGTGTAACAACATTGTGTGAAGTGGTATTTCTGTCCATGTCTTCCTCAGTTTAATCAGCACAGGTGAATGATCTGTCCGAATTGAAGGCCGACAATCGTTTGGTCAGTTTTTTTTAATAATATTATTAGTACTTACTTATTGCTTATACGTGTGTTTGCTCGGCCAACGATCCGAGACAAAAAAATTGTACGTATGTAGTTCGGCCATTAGGATTTTTATACAGCCCGTTTTGGGGCCTTTTTAGGTAAAGCGTTTTTATTATATTATGTAATGACATTTGTTATGTAGTTTTGTAGAAGATAGAAAAGTGAACGTCTTTTTCTAAAGAAATTTCTCAGGATAAAGTATAAGGTATTCCACTCAGAGCACTGATTTCAACAGCACTTGCCCGGACCGCACCTGAGCACTTCCACTAAGCGCACTGAAACAAAATTTTGTAAAGTGCGGTATCTGTAATTCACCTGTGTCCATTAGTGTAGCTAGGGATTTTGTCTAGGGGGGCAGACGTCCAGCTGAACTAACCACAGTTATCTAATGAGAGATCATAAATGACGCTTCGTAATAAATAATCCCACCAAAAACATTTCAAGTGAAGACTTAAATAACACTTACACTGTTAAAAAGTTATCAGATCGAATGTACAGCCAAGCTCAAGATGTCAGGTTTGTAGAGTAAAGTTGTCTTGGTCAAAATGTACGGCTCTAATAAAAACCCTACTAAAAAGCGATTAAAATAGTAAGTAATTCTTCAATGCTGTTAATTTTTCTAGGGTGGGCAAAGAAGTTTCTAGGGTAGGTATTGCCCACCCTTGCCCCCCTCCCCCCCTAGCTACACCCATGCCTGTGTCTTAGGCAGAGGTTGACTGTATGATCCACTTGTCTCACCAATGAGAAGTCTGTTATTATTCCCCTGGATGACCAGGGTAATAATGCTACGCTCAACGTTATCATAGCGGCATAGACCAACACACAGGTAGATGGACACTTAAAAACAAATGACGCTTAGGATGTAAGTGTCATACCTGATGTTTTCATTTGCGGTTTGCGTCTTTGTGAGAGCGGTTAGCACCCGAACATTAATTTATTTAATGGTGACGAAATAACACCATATTTATAAAAATCTCGCTAATCACTGATTAGCTACTGTTTACCTTACTCATGAGTTAGCTCTTAACCCTTCGTATGAACGTGGATCCACGCGAGACACAATGGCTTTTTAATTGTTTCTGAAATTCAACCGGTTAATCAATGATTTACTTTTCTTCGTTTATGAACGTTAGTTAGTAGGTGGTTAGTGGTGAAACGAAATAGAGACGAAGAGATTTCGATAGAAGACGAAAAGTTTTCAAACCACGCTTTTCAAAACTCCTGAATTCATTATTCACACGTCTTAAAATGTCTTCCTCACACGCTAATTTTTTGTTTTTCAAACTAGTCTGAAAATCAGCACTTTTTGAATGTCCAAAATTTACATAAGACAGTCCCTCATAACGCAATCTAACGATATTATAAATAATCTATTTATAACTCATGTTTACTGTACCTAGCTGTATAAATCGATTATTACCAACACCTACATCAATGCGGCAATAAAACAAAGCGAAATTAGTCAACGTCATTTTCGGCTCATTCGCTTTTCGGTAAACGGTATAGCGATAGCGGACGTCCCAGAAAAAGGAATTCCCTCGCCCCTCAAGAATCCGCATATTACGGTTAGAATTGAATACGTAATAGGGTGGTACTACCCTCTGAATTTCAATCGTATTGCACGTTTGACGATTGTATATCAATTTTTTCCCGCGTTTTTATCGTCCTATCAGGTGGCCATGATGAAATTTTAGTTTTGTTTTTTGAAAGGTATTCGAAATTTGAATGCAACATTTGAATTAAGGGCTTAGTTTTAGATACACGATTGTTTTTTATTTTATTAACAATAAAATTAATTGAGAGTTTACAACTTTCGCTTGCAGAGTTATTAATATTCAAATGTTAATGCATTGAATTTACTCTGTCAATAATTATAAATAGATAAAACAAACAGAGTGCGTTTTAAAGAGGAAGAACCAGGGTAGCCCGGGAATTCTTTTTTTTTACGTTTTTTGCACTTTGCTGGTGAATGACTATTTCATGAAATATGAGTATCAATCAATAGGATTGTATGAATTTACAGGGTTGTGTTGATGATTTTAACGATTTTAATTCTGTAAAGTCATTCTGATTACGATCGCGAATCATATTTTAATGAATATACAACCAGCAACCTAATTGCGTAACACACTATCAATCGGAATCTGAATAATTTTGAAGCAAATTGCTAATCCATGCTTCATAAGTTTGAAAAATTTGTCTGCTCAAAACGTAAATAACGCAATGAATGTTGTTGAACGGTCAAAATTTAACCGATTCCGATTGATAGGTAATGTGTTACGCAATTGCCCCGCTGACCTACCTGCAAATCGCAAAAAACGTAAAAAAAATTGAATTTCGGGGCTACCTAACGCACCCCCCTTAATAAGAAAGGAACCAACCAAAAGTTAAATAAAGGAGTTGATATCTCTTTCTCATTATAAATCTATTCTGATTTCATGATGAACCTCTTTAGTTAATTGCTTCCTCTGTATCTTTATTATTCTGTTTGAAATAGACACATAAAGATTGTTTAGATGTTAATATTATCTTAATTAATGGTTTTTTTTCTTACATTTTAATCTTTAATTTATTTTACGATGTTATCTGCATCATTCTAGATATTTAAATGTTATAACTGAGATGCTAATGTAAAATACTGGTAGCCAGCTGCATCCGGTTAGACTGGAAGCTGACCCCAACATAGTTGGGAATACGCTAGGCTGATGATGATGGTGACTCAGATGCAAATTTTTATTTGAAGTAGATTCAAAACAACTTACAAGTTACACTTTTTCACTCCATTTGGCGTAAAATCTAAGCGAAAGGTGAAGCAAAATTTACTTTTGTTTCGCTTTTCGCTTAGCTTGGCTTCGCTTTTTTACCAGCCTAATATTCAGGGTAAAAAACACAGATGTTTATACGTATAATGGATATTGATAAATAAGAATAATTTAATATTGGTGTTTGTGCAATGAAACAAAACTATTATGAAATTAAAAAAGGGTGTAAAAAACCGCACTAAAAATAGGTAAAGGTAGTAGGTACCTAAACGACCTATAAAATATTAATAATGACTATAGTATTTAATTCAATAAATTGCTACAAAAACAATACAAATTTATATTATTATTTATGCGTGTGATCGCTAACGATTAAGTTCAGATCACGACTGTCGATGAATTAAATCTAATTGCGATGAAAATTCGTGTCGTGCGTGCGATTAACGCGCGCTTTTTTGGCGATCTCCTTTTAAGGCGGTAAGGTTCGGTTCTGAGGGTACGACAGTCGCGAACTGGTTGTTAATAAAGCTGTTAATAGTTTATCTTTAATCACTTAACGTTAATTCTTGGGCTTCTGATTGGTTCATTGGTTACTTCCCTTCAAACCGACCGAACATTTTTTTTTTTAAATTATTTTATTTGTTTTATTCTCAAAGGCCTCTTTTTCCAAATGCCTTGCGGAGTAATTGGTGAACACACATAAAATGACAATTGACCGCAATTTGTTTAATTTTGACATTTCGACCATATTCATTGCGTTATTTACGTTGTCGAGCAGGTCGAGTAGGTTCTCGTGTTCTGTGATATATAAACACAAGAAACAATTCATTTTAGACCACACTTAAAATAAGATACAAAAAATCAAGTTATCCATCTACATGTTGTACTGAAAGTACTGTAATTTACTGCTGAACAAAAGCTTCTTCTTCTTTTTCATTGTGTATAATAATAAGTATTCTAGAGATATATCTTTAAAACACGAGTAAATAATAACAGCTTATCACATTAATACGACTTGCAGTAAAACATGAACAGTAACAATTAAAGCTAGAAAAACACTTTTACTCGAATGATCGATATTTAACCGTTTTTTTTCCCGGATGGGAAATCATCAAATGACCCCTCCCGCTCTGGGTGGAGCGGAAAGGAGTGTCAGACTCTTACTGACTAAAACCCACCCATGTTCCTTCTTTTGCCCTTTATGTTCCGGGGTAGCGGTAACCCTTTCGGACAATCCCGCTATATTTAACCGTTAAGGCACATTTACACAACTTTCTTGATTGTATACAATGATGTATAAAATAAATCTGAAGCAACAATTGATTTGCGTCGAAGAACAGTATTTAGAGTTAAGACGATGCAACTTTTGATCGCAACTTATGGTATGCCACAGACAATTTAATCGCATCGTGTAAATCAGTCTCATCGATATGGATGCTAAAATCACATTAAAATCCACATTTTATATTGCCAATTATATGTGTAGCTGTGCTTGCAATGCTTTCATTTTAACTACTCTGCTTTACGGTAAAGTTTTACCGGTCTGTACCGCAATTAATCACTATAAATTTTCTTGAAAGACAATGAAAATAAATGGTGTTATGAGCTTAGCGAAGATACTGATTTGATTTGATTTTACTGTCATACTTTCCGGAGATTTCACCGTTTTTTTTTTTAATTTTTGTTTAACACAACCATAACTAATGTTTAAAAAAAAATACGGTCATCATCTGCCTAGCCTTTTCCCAACTATGTTAGGGTCGGCTTCCAGTCCAACCGGATGCAGCTGAATAAGAAAATTGACTGTACTCTGTAAATAGCCAGTAACATCCAACGGGGTGATTGCGTAACACACTATCAGTAGCAATGGCTTTAATTTTGACAGTTGAACAACATTCATTGCGTTATTTACGTTGTTGAGAATTTTTTTTCGAACATATGAAACAATGGATTTAACTCTATTCTGATGACGATATCCTTGGTCTAACATTAGACTCTGACGGCCGTTGGGGTCCATCGTACGTATGTACCGTAAATAATCCATTCTAGAACTTTTTGATCTAGAGTGGATTATTTACAAAAAGATTAAAAACTGTCGTATATTAATTATCTCCTCCTTTTAACTAACATTACAGGTTCATTACCGATTGCGATAGTGCAGTCTCTTATAACTTATATGTTATACAGGGTGGCCGGAACATTGACGTCCAAAAATAAAATTTAGGTCCCTCGTATCGTGGGGTATCCGAATCACCCCCATGTATGTTCCGCGACTTTTCATAGTTTTCGAGTTACGAATTTTTTTCTGATTTTTTGAGAATGATCGACCTGACCAATCTAAAAAATGGCTTTGTCGAGATTTTTTTTTTGCAACTGAATCTTCGTGAGTAGTACTTTTATGCATAAAATAATCAGCTTCGTAACTGTGATGAAAGTTATGAAAAAGTTGGTCTAAAGTGAAAAAATTACGTTCGGTAAATTATGGCTTAGCATTTTAACTTTAAATAAAAAATTTAAACAGGAAACTTCATGGTTCCTAAGTAGGCTTCAAGAATGCGCCAGACTCTCAGCTTTCATAATCATAAAAAAATTAGCACTTTAGACCAACTTTTTCATAACTTTCATCACAGTTACGAAGCTGATTATTTTATGCATAAAAGTACTACTCACGAAGATTCAGTTGCAAAAAAAAAATCTCGACAAAGCCATTTTTTAGATTGGTCAGGTCGATCATTCTCAAAAAATCAGAAATAAATTCGTAACTCGAAAACTATGAAAAGTCGCGGAACATACATGGGGGTGATTCGGATACCCCACGATACGAGGGACCTAAATTTTATTTTTGGACGTCAATATTCCGGCCACCCTGTATATTAAAACTAGCTGATGCCCGCGACTTCGTCTGCGATCTGGGATGAAAAGTAGCCTATTTATTTATCCAAATAATGGAACGCCATATGGCAATTACACCAATGGAGCAAAAAATCACTTGCATGCGCTGCTTTCCATCCATCCACTCTTTAACGGAGGCACCGTTAAAGAGCTGTTCCTTAAAAGACGAATGTGTGTATGGTGTGTCTATTAGAAGGTATAATTTCATTAGAAAATCAACTGTAATATATTTATCACCATTTCTCTAAAAGAATCACCTGTTCTCATAACTCGTAATTTATTAACATGTTCCAAAAATGAGCTTTTTGTTGCCATTTTGGGTACATCCAAAGTTTGTAAAGTTCATTGGCATATGACATCAAATTAACAATCATTTATCAAGATTGGGACGCGGGATATTAGAGTAACCCGACAATATTCACCTTTACCTCTAGCCAGGGTTGTTAAAGCAATAAAGTATGTTTTTTAAGGCGCAAATATCGTCCTATTTTTGAAGGTAACAACATGTTTTAGTGCTTCGTGTCAGTGTTCTACTTAGCTGCAAAAAATATTATGGCTAAAAATCGATTAACTTAAATGTAACTTCAAGGAAACGATAAAACAGCCTCAGCCAGCAAGCAGGAAGTATTTCAACCAGCCAACATCAATCAAAACTAATAACATCAAATCATGTTTGCCAAAAAAATTTAGGGACAAATTCCTCAGGGGCAACCCTACCTGTGCCGCTGACAAGCCGATTTTACAATGATCTGGTCTGGCAACACCGAGATGTTATACAAACAAAACATTGTACGGAACCCAAATAGGATTCCCCAACCGGAAACAGTATGTATTAGCATAATGTGTGCCACGGAACGGGGACAACTGAAATTAAAAGTTGTTTTCAGACTAGGCATTTAATTTGAGACGTTTTTGAAGCCGGTTTGGCGAGTTAAACACGAAATAGACAAATTGTGTTTGGACAGATGTCGCATAACCTGCTGGCTTGGATGTAATGTGGATTTTTTTGACAAAATTCAAAGAATTATGTGAGGTAATATTTTTTTCGGATGTTTGGAGCTAAGTTTGGATTAAGTTTGAAAGTTTTTTAGTATTTTTTTGTTTTACTTTAGTATAAATCTTTTTAAATGATTAGATACTTAAGATTAAAACTTATATGATATTATGTAGTAGTTTTTTTTAAATAATTTACTGACGCGAATTTAAATAGAATTAAAAGCTAAGATTATTCAAAACCGGTTAGAAAAGACTGTTTAATTTTGACTTTTCGTCTCTTCTAGAACATCCTTTTGACGAAATATTAAAATATCGATGACGATCATTAAATCGACATAATTAAGCAACTGATTCGGATTAATTTAAGACCCCAATGATTGCGTATAATACAGCCCATAAACTATATTATTACCTATTGAGATTAATTTTATAGTCTAAGGTTGTCATCGTGTTTGTTAACGAAGGTTCAAAGTCTTAGAGGTTTCCTATAGGTCAATAATAAATATAAGTTTGTTATCTTTTCTCATCTTTGGTGGGAAATTCTCCCATAAACGATAGGGATTGGAAGGTTCTAGGCCTATCGATATTTTCAAATGCGATTAGAATCTAAAACATTTTATAATGTTCGAGTTTGTCGTGTTAATTTAAGTAGTTGAATGAGATTTTTGTTTA
Organism: Apamea monoglypha; assembly: GCA_911387795.2. Lineage (NCBI taxonomy): Eukaryota > Metazoa > Arthropoda > Insecta > Lepidoptera > Noctuidae > Apamea > Apamea monoglypha. The sequence goes on from OU426927.1 coordinate 19,532,609, forward strand.
TGCCAATTACGATTAGAATTGTTTTAAACTTTATTACTTTTAGATGTGTTGATCTTGTTAGCTTTTTATGGTTTATTTTATAGTTTAAAAATGTTGAGACACAATCGATTTTTTTTAGAAATAATAAAAATCCGTATTTAACCTATTGGAGGCCCTGGGCTCTTTAGGACGATGGGGCCTATGCAGTATGTACGATGCAAAAGCGAGCGAAGTGAGCTCGAAATTTATAGCACTCCACCTCGGATAGTTAAGGTTTAGGTTTTCTTTGACAGATACAGAAATAGAAGTAACTTTATTGATTTATGCGGAAAAGCTGGAGAAATGAAAGAATGTAGGATGCAAGAGCGAGCGAAGCGAGCTCGAAAATTTGTGGCAGGAATTCAATCAATTTAATTCAATATCAGAGTCAATATCAATTGAGTTTTTAGCGTTCTCTATGGCTTTTGTAGGCTATAGAGTACTATACTTATTAGAGTACGGTTATCAACTCTAGCCCTACTACAACTAATTGTTTTTAGTCTTTTCTATATACATAAAGATACGAAATGCATACAACAAAATCTTATTCTTATTGTGTAAAACCATATAAATAACAAATTCTTAGGCTAACTTACCTTTACAAACATTTTACACTGAATTTACTATTCATATTGTAATTACACATATATACGGGGGACTGGTAATTAGTGACCGATACTTAAACACATGATTGTACACTTTTTTTTTAATTTACCAAGCGCTTGACCCCAATCACTCCAAACCGACCCCAAAGTGTTTGGTAAATTAAAAAAAAAGTTTCTATGGGATAGTTGTTTGTTAAGATGAGTACAATCATCTGTAGTCATCATCATCTGCCTAGCCTTTTCCCAACTATGTTGGTGTCGGCTTCCAGTCTAACCGGATGTAGCTGAATACCAGTATTTTACATGGAGCTACTGTCTATCTGACCTCCACAACCCAGTTATTGGGTAATACGATACCCCTTGGTAAGACTGGTTGTCAGATTTTCGGGCTTCTGACGACGCGTTACGGCTGTCCAGATCCACGAATGACAGTCGGGACCAACGGCTTAACGTGTTTTCTGAGGCACGGACTGTCATCAATCACGTTTAAGTATCGGTCATTAATTACCATTTACCCTTTATCACTATTACTACCAACACTGCTGACTGACTATCTATTCCATGAGCTTTTTTCGTATAGAACAAGAAGCAGACTTACTCGCAATCTAAAACTAATTAAAAATCAGATCACAATCTGCGACAATTAATTCATGTCGCGCTAATGGGACTCCACCTTAAACACGTGCAAACTGTCACACAGTACAACTTAAGGTGTGTGCTCAACACATGGATCTATTTGGCATGGACATCACATGAACAATGACTTGTAATTCGCTCAATTATGGTCGCGATTGTAATCGTATGTTGACCCTTGTGAGATGTGATCTGTAGACCTATTCATAGATGGATAGGAAGATGACGGTTAAGTGAAATTAGTGGAGTTTCAAGTGGATTTTGCTTAATAGATTCACTGGTGCAAAAGGCAGCCAATTTAATGAAAAAAAAGGGTTATAAAAAGGGAAAACAAATATTCTATTCTTAAATACGTAATGATTAATGGCGGTATCATCTTGCTGTTTTAAAATACCAATACATTTTCATTTTGACCCTTTGTCTAATGGACTGAATGAGTAGTTCATGAAATATCAATCAATAGGCTTATATGAACTTAGAGGGTTGATTGATGGTTTTAATTATTATCCTACTAATATTATAAACGTGAAAGTTTGTATGGATGGATGGATATTTGTTACTCTTTCACGCAAAAACTACTGAACGGATTTTGATGAAATTTGGCACACAGATGGTTTATAACCAGGATTAACACATAGGATACTTTTTATCCCGATATTCCCACGGGATCGAAACTTATGCGGGTGAAACCGCGGGGCGCAGCTAGTAATTCTATAAATACATACTTGTTACGATCGCGATTCCCATTTTGTTCAACATACAATCTGACACTGACCTTGAATTTCACGGGCTACCCTGGCACTTACCCCTTAAATTAACTTAAAAACGGAATCAACAGGCTGGTAGGATTGAGCGATTAGCGCCAAAACATGCGATTATAAATAGTTTACTTACGACCAACATTGGCCATTCACATGATCGCGATTACTTGCGTCATGTCATCATGTTTTGTCGTATGATCACGCGACCATCCCAACGCATGATTTTCACCCACTTTGACCCCTTTTCAACTAAGTATGTCTTCCTCACTTAACACATCTGTCGATATATATTAGAGCCAGGAATTTGAGATAATTCTCAAGTTATGGAACAACAAACTGAATCTCTCGCTCAACAAAATTCAAATTCCATTGCAACCAAAAACTTAGGAACTTTTTGTTACAAATGGTCACTCAAAAATCAACTTAAAATACATTTCATTAAAGTACTCGTATATAACTGATTAAGTGGCGATGGAATGTAAATTATCTGAGATTATGATAACTGCTATCAAAAAACTGCTCATCTAAAACAACAATGTAAAGTTGTCAAAAAAAGGCCCGTTTTGACATTTGAGAATGCGTTCTTGACACCTGTCAGTTTCATACAAACGAATACATGTTTTGCGAATTTGATCTTTAATTAAAATTATAATTCATTTATTGTTTGCTACAGGTGGAAAAGCAGTTCTTACCATAATAATATATCGATCGCTGTAACATACCCATAGAGTGTACAATATCTAGGAGTCATTCAAAATCCATTTTATCATTTATGTTAAAATACATATTACAATTAATATTACTCATGCCAAAATACATTATAACTAATTAATACTATCATTAGTGTCAATATACATTAACATTCATTAACATTATGACTCATTTTAAAATATATTATCATTAATTATTTATGTCAAAAATACACATAGACAAATTTTAATAATACACATAGAATATGTCAAAAATACACATAGACAACAAACAACAACGATTTATTAACTACTAGAACTGTCAATGTCAAAACGGGCCTTTTATTTTTTGACAACTTTAGTAAGCGTTTTATTCACCAAGTTTATAAATAAACCCTAAGGTTTAACTACCCTAATAGAGGTAGGGTTAGCAGCAGAAAAACTGTGGCACAAAGATTTGCTTAACTTTAATGTTTTTGCAGCAAATGAATTACCTTAATTAAAAAAAAAAGAAATCCTAAATTATTTTAGATTAGATATTTATTAGATATATCTTGAAACCAGCTGCTGAATATTTTTCATTTGTGTAGGTGACTGCTCCTTGTCAAAATGACAAAAATATTAGAAATAGCGTCATCTATTTTTCTAGTGTCATAACGGTGGTGACATCATGAAAATGACTTTTCATTTGGAAATATTTATGCATTTCATTAACGTGACAAATTAAAAGAACTTTATGAAGATTAATATGGATCTTTCTTTCTTTCTTTCTAGACTGCAATCCTTAATCCTTTCACCACGATAGTAAATCGAATAAAATGTTGCATATAACTTACCAAAACTGTTTTGCCTCACTGTACCAGGGTCACAGTCCCCGTAAGGTAAAGGGCGACGAAAACGACCACTGAATACATAAGGGGTCAATGTACACAATGTACAGATCTACATATACATGTATAGTATATGTGTACCCACTACCGGTTGCGTAACATCCGGTCCTAGTTTGTACATACAACGTCTGATATGAATTTTTATTCGATATTTTTCCTTTCGATTTTTCGCAACTGCCATTTTGGATGCAGAAATTGTGCTTGTTGAGTTTATAATGTGTTTTCAATGCGTCATTCGGTTTGGGCGGTTTGATTGAAATACAACGACAATAACACTGTTGTTTTTTTTTTTTTGGCTATCAACCGATTGATTTGTGACTGCGTGGTACTCTCAACCGGCGAGCGTGTATGTGCAGCACCCTAATTGCTAATCCATTGCTACATATGTTCAAAAAATTTGTCTGCTCAACCACTTAACTACGCAATGAATGTTGTTGAACTGTCAAAATGAAAGCCATTGCTACTGTTAGTGTGTTACGCAATTAGGGTGCCGGTCATCGGTGCATCTTGTGACTGCCAAGTTGGTGTAGTCGTCGCTAGCGCTAATACTGAGCGTGAGGACCTGGGTTGACTCCCAGATCGGGTAGTGTTATTTTTTTCATCTGGAATTTTTAGCAGCACGGATTCTGGATTTGTGCCCGTTGGTGGCAATAGGGTCGCCGACTATTACATGAGACGTAAACATAATCTGGCAAAATGTAAGTGTACTTTAGTTACACCTCTGCCTAACCCCTTCAGGGATTACAGGCGTGATGTTACGTTACTTCTACGTTAGCCTTTGGGTAATACGGAAACATGAGACCAAATATTCCTTCATACCTAGGTCCTAATCCACTATGACCACTCAACTCAATGATTCCTTCGAAACCACGTCAATTCCTTAGCTAATCACGCCAATTTCGCGTTCATTTCGCGCGGTTTAGTTCATTGTGTCCTAGACCCCCCGCCCCCCTGGCCCTATGGCCCCTGTAGAAATAAAGGCCTTAAAACCTTATTTATTATTTTATTTTATTTTATTGTCTTTGGGTGGCTTACAGCTATTAAATACAGAAGTAGTTACTACACCACACACACACACAGAAGACACACAGAACACAGAACACACAGAACACAAAACACAGAACACACACACAGAACAGAAGTGGTACAGAAGTGGTTACTTATCACCATAACACTTCCATATAACAAGCATAACGGACAGTCCCTTGTGCACAGGCGTGGCCCAGATAAGGTCAGAAACGCTCGGGACACCCACATCTTACACAGATGTTCTCAACTGGAGACTTAATCAACTTCTGGAGGGAGGTGGGCTGGTTGGAATAACCACCGACTGCTGCCATGCCCCACGCACAATGGTCCACTTGAAGGACTAAGTGCGTAAACCAAACTTATAATATAAAACATAGAACCTTATCACCATAGTAACTGAGTTTATCCCGATTCGCGGCGCACGATAAGGATTTGTTTCACTGCACCAATGTTTCTATCTTACTCTAATCGCCGTGGAAATTGCAATCATTAACACATTGTTGCATAACGTGGCAGCCAATCATAGACTGTGGTGCCAAGGCTACCGACATTCGCGTTTATTTTCTTTTGAATGCCTTTATTTACTTTGATTTGGATAGGACTTGCTTGTGTCAACCTAAGACTTAACGTAACAAACACAACTCAATCGATTCTCGATGGATTTTTTCTCAATCGATTGCGTACGGCTCTTAAGGAGTTTTATTACTGATTCTAATGATTTTAATTCTTTTTTTTTTTGTTAGCCTATTTTGTGTCCCACTGCTTGCCAATGGCCTCCCCTATTTTTCTTCCAAACCTCCCTGTCTTGTGCGATCTCTGGTCACGTTGACCCCGCAAATGATATTAGATCGTCACCCCCGTGACGGCGGCCAAAATGATTGTGGAGGGCCGAAGGCTCCTGGTGGGCTGGGTTTCAGCGCAGGTAAAACTGCTGGAACCCAAGCCTCTGAGGTGCTACCGATGCCATGTGGGGCACCACGTTGGCGTCCAGTGCACCTCGGAGGTAGACCGCAGCACACTGTGCTTCCGCTGCGGTCAGCCCGGACACAAGGCCGGCTCGTGCGACGCCGCGCCGCACTGCATCGCATGTGCGGCAGCTGGCAAGCCGGCCGATCACCGGGCGGGGAGCAAACCCTGCGCTCCGCCCACCGGAGCGAAGTGGAAGGGCAGGCCCTCTGCCGCCGTCGCCACCGCCACCGTCGCCGCCGCCGCCGCCGCCGCCGCCGCCGCTGCCATCTCTGGCGAGGGGCCCTCACAGGGGGCCCGGGAGGGGGCTGAAATGGAGGAGTAATGGCTCCTCCATTACGCCTCCTCCAGGCGAACATCAACCACTGCGCCTGCGCTCAGGACCTGTTGCTCCAGAGCGTGGCGCAGTGGTCGATTAACATCGCCGTGGTCGCTGAGCCGTACTTTGTCCCGCCCAGGGATGACTGGGTGGAGGACCTGAGCGGCTCAGTGGCCATAATTTCGTCGGCCGCCGCCGGCACCCCGTCCCTCGAATGCGTCACGAAGGGACAGGGGTGCGTAGCAGCACGGTTCGGAGAGATTGTAGTAGTGGGAGTGTACTTCTCTCCGAGCCGAACTCTCGCCGAGTTCCACAACTCTTTAATAGAGTTGAGTGTCGTCGTCGCCGGAAGCCATCCCTTCCCCGTTCTAGTGCTCGGGGACTTCAACGCCAAGAATTTGGCCTGGGGTTCCCGTTGCACGGATGTGCGGGGCAGGATGGTGGAGGACTGGGCTCTGGAAACAGGCCTGGTCGTCCTAAATCGGGGCTCTGTTCCCACGTGTGTGCGGATGCGGGGGGAGTCGGTGGTGGACATCTCGTTCGCCAGCCCCGCTCTGTCACAGCGTGTCATTGACTGGCGCGTCATGGAGGAGGTGGAGACCTACTCCGATCACCGGTATATCCGGTTCGACGTCTCCACCCAGACCTCTAGCGCGCTGGTCCGACAGGCCCCGAGTGGTCCGCGGTGGGCGCTGAAGCAGCTGGACCGGGAGCTCCTCCTGGAAGCCTCGATCGTGCAGGCCTGGGTGTCATCACCGGACAGGCCTGCCGATATCGACGATGAGGCGGAGTGGTTCCGGGAGGCCATGTCCGACATCTGTGACGTGGCAATGCCCCGAGTCCGGCCGGGACGCGCCCGGCGTCGGGTGTACTGGTGGTCGCACGAGTTAGGGTCGCTACGCAAGGCGTGCGTCGACGCGCGACACCGGTACACCAGGCACCGCAGGCTCCGCATCCGCCCTCCGGATGCGGAAGCCACGGAGGCGGAGCTGTACGAGGGGTACAGAGCGGCGAAGACCGCCCTCCGAGAGGCTGTCCGGCGGGCCAAGGATATGGCCCGCGAGGAGATGGTGGAGACTCTGAACAGAGATCCGTGGGGGCGCCCTTATAAAATGGTGCGGAATAAACTCCGCACCTGGGCCCCCCCGCTGACGCAGAGTCTCCGCCCCCAGCTGGTGGAGGAGGTGGTGAGCGCTCTGTTCCCCTCACGGGGGGTGCACACACCCCCGCCCATGGCTCCGCCAATTGCGGTGCCCGAAGCGGACCACGCGGACGACGACGACATCCCTGAAGTGACCGGGGTAGAACTGAGAGTGGCGGTAGGAAGGCTGAAGGCCAAAAATACCGCCCCAGGACCCGACGGCTTGCCAGGTAAAGCCTGGGTCCTGGCCTCGAGGGCTCTCGGGCCTCGACTGGAGGCGCTCTTAAGCGCATGTTTGGAGAGAGGCCAGTTCCCGCTTCGTTGGAAGACGGGGAAGCTGGTCCTCATTCGGAAGCCAGGGCGCCCAGCGGACTCTCCGTCCGCATACCGGCCCATCGTGCTGCTCGACGAGGTGGGAAAGCTCTTTGAGAGAGTAATTGTAAACCGCCTCGTCGGGCACTTGGTGAGGACGGGGCCGGATCTTGCGGACAGCCAGTTTGGCTTCCGCAAGGGGCGCTCGACGGTGGACGCCATCATGCGCGTGAGAGCCCTCACGACGGGGGACGCGGTGTCCCGGGGTGGGGTCGTCGTGGCGGTGTCACTCGACATCGCCAACGCGTTCAACACCCTGCCCTGGAGCTGCATTGTGGAGGCACTCCGGTATCACCGAGTGCCGCCCTACCTCCGTCGAATAGTCGAGGCGTATCTGACGGACAGAGCCGTCAGCTACCCCGGTCGCGATGGGGAGTGGAACCGGCGAGAGATGTCGTGCGGTGTCCCGCAGGGATCGGTTGTGGGGCCGTTCCTGTGGGACATCGGCTACGACTGGGTGCTGCGGGCCGACCTCCCTGATGGCGTCAGCGTGGTTTGCTACGCTGACGACACGCTGGTCCTGGCGCAGGGGAGGTCGCATCAGGCGGCGGCCGACGCGATGACACGCGGGGTTGCGATAGTCGTGGAGAGGATCCGGCAGTTGGGTCTCGAGGTGGCATTGCACAAGTCCGAGGCCATGACGTTTCATGGGCCCCGGAACGCGCCACCACCGGGATCCCAACTAACGGCAGGAGGGGTTCACATCGGCATCGAGACGACGATGAAGTACCTGGGTCTCGTCCTCGACAGCCGGTGGAACTTCGTCGAGCACTTCCGACGTTTGGCCCCCAAACTGGAACGGGCTGGGGCCGCCTTCAAGCGGCTCTTGCCCAACCTGGGGGGGCCAAACGCCTCCTGCCGGAGGCTTTACGCGGGGGTCGTGCGGTCCATGGCCATATACGGGGCCCCGGTGTGGGCGCGTTCACTGCGGCGGCGAGCCGCCCACTACCTGAACGCGCCCCAGAAGGTGGTAGCCGTAAGGCTAATCCGGGGCTACCGCACGATCTCGCGCGAGGCGGCAAGCCTCCTTGCCGGACTGCCGCCATGGGATCTGGAGGCGATAGTCCTCGCGCGCCTGTATGAGTGGCGCGCGGAGGCACTACGCCGGGGGGAAAGTCCGCTCCCGCGGCAAATTGCTGCGGAGCGGACGGACCTCCGGCTCGATCTCATGGCGACATGGAAAGAGCGACTGTCGCAACCCAGCGCAGGGCACGCCGCGATAGCGGCGATAAGACCCCTCTTTGAGGAGTGGCTAGAGAGGCGCCACGGCGCCCTCACCTACCGCCTGACGCAGGTCCTCACCGGACACGGAAGTTTCGGGAGGTTCCTGCACATGATCAGGCGGGAGGAAACGCCCGGGTGTCACCATTGCCAGGATCGCCCAGAGGACACGGTGGAGCACACGGTGGAGGTCTGCCCCGCTTGGGCGGAGCACCGCCGTGTCCTCGTGGAGGCGATCGGCAGCGGCGGCGGCCTCTCGCGCCCGGACCTGGTGCAAGCCATGGTCCGGAGCGAGAGGGAGTGGGAGGCAGTCGCCTCCTTCTGCGAAGCAGTCATGCTAGCGAAGGAGGTGGCGGGACGGATGAGGGAGAGAGCCTCCCGTCCCAGCCGCCGCGGGAGACGCCCCGGGCGTCGGGAGTCCATTGGAGATTACCGGCCACCGTAGGCGCGGGCCTGCGGGCGGAGAGCAATGGGTAGCTCACCGCCCGATCAGGACCAGGCCCGTGCCGGACGGCGCGTAAGTGTTCCACGCGCGCCTCAAAGAGATGTCAGCATAACGAGGGGCCCCTCAGGGCCTAAGCCTGCCGGGGCAGCGGGATTGTCCGAAAGGGTTACCGCTACCCCGGAACATAAAGGGCGAAGGAAGGAACATGGGTGGGTTTTAGTCAGTAAGAGTCTGACACTCCCTTCCGCTCCACCCAGAGCGGGAGGAGTCATTTGATGATTTCCCATCCCAAAAAAAAAAAAAAAACCCCACCTTCGCCTTAGTCTGCCTCGAAGGCGAGGTCCTCCTTCAGGTGTCCAGTGAGTGACGATCTTTGCCCATCTCTCGGGGTGCATTCGCGAGACGTGTCGGGCACACTCCCACTTCAGCCTGGCTGTTTTTTCTCCAACATCCGCTACTTGAGTTATGGAGCGCAGCGTGGCGTTTCTAACTCGATCTGTACGCTTAACACCTAGTATGTTGCGCTCCATTGCCCGTTGGCAAAATCATGAGTTTAATTCTATAAATAATTTTTTGTTGCTCATATTAAGATCAACATACAACCTGATGAATTTTGCTGGCTACCATATGGCTTTCGCATTAAAAACGATCAAGTCGCTATCTCATCTCAGCGATAGTAAAATGTCAAAAACTTGTCAAAAATGAAGGGAATTTATGATTATTTTTGACAGATTGCGACTGAGATTAGAATGGAAACGTTTCTATAAATACCGTCTGCAAATATTTCCAATGCGGTAGGCAGGAGTATGCCAGTTATAAATTTCATATACTTAATATGGGCAGGCATAAATCCAGAGGACTCTTGAAATAAACTATGTCAAAAATGTCATATTAACCCATAAAGACGATCACCCTGCGGATCATGGGAATCTCATTGGCCACTACTATCTCGCTTTATTACATTTTTGGATTCAGTAGATAACTATCTATATTAATATAATACTAAAAATAAAACTGAAGACTTTATGCTTTTTTGGACACGCTAATCTCTGGAACTACCCGTCAGATTAAAAAAAAAAAAATTTGGATTTGATAGCCCATTTCTCCAGGAAGGCTATTTAACATCATGCTAGGATTCTTTGGAACCGAGCAAAAGAAAGAACGCGAAGACTGACTATAGCACGGGTTGGCGATGCGATGCGACGCGGTGGGTGGGGGAGAAGTCGCGGACAGAAGATGGTCTTTGACAAACCTTGTGCTCAAGCTGCTCAAAGAGACAGGCTGGACTGTTTCCTACCTTCTTGGACGTACAAAAGAAGCTAGCATTGATTGCATAGATTCATAGACCCGCCTACATTGCTCAGACATACGCCATTTTTTTATTGTACCAATATCACTTGCAATTAAACATATCCCGCACTGACACATGCGTGATGATATCTTGTACCTATATTAATGTTAATACTAGGCTCATTTTTAGGGTTCCGTAAGCGTTTTGTAATATAGTCGGTCTATTCGTGTGGGTTTTTGACCAGGTTTATCAATAAATATACTTTAGAAGTAGGTTCCTTTGGCTCCTTTTATGTAGAATCAGGGAAATTGATTGATTAGCAAAATTTGATTTCCAACTAAATTGTCCGTAAACTGAAATCACAATTGTAGGTAGGTAATTCTTTGACAGTTGCATAAAATGGCTATAACACGGCAAATTGACGTATTGTGACAATATGATAAACAATTAATATCCCAGGCCGTATATATCTGTTAAAACCTGAAACATTTTGTAAAATTATATACAAAAAATGTCACACTAAAGGTAGAAATAATGGAAATTAAAGTCTAGTGTCGTACGGAACCTCCAAAGGCACAACAAAGATTCGCACTTATCCAGATTTTTTAACAACTACCAATCTAATTCTTCTAGTTTATCTTTTAATCAGTTTCAACTTTCAAATTATGAGAAGCAATGTTATAGCTGTTAGTGGTCATAGACAAAAAAATAGCCGTTACTTCGAACCCGGACCTGCGAGACCTCTTAATACAATGTCTATGTATACCTACTTCTTATATGTCGTACGGTGAAAGAGCTTCGAGACAAAACCATAGATATGTAGATAGAGCATAGATATTATGTTGATAGAATACCTACTCTTTATGGTTTGTAGGTATAATAGATAGACAGTCGCTCCATGTAAAATACTGGTATTCAACTGCATCCGGTTAGACTGGAACCCGACCCCAACATAGTGTTCGTGGATCTTTGACAGTCGTTACGGGTCGTCAGAAGCCTGAAAGTCCGACAATCAGTCTTACCAAGGGGTATCGTACTACCCAATAACTGGCTTGTGGAGGTCAGATAGGCAGTCGCTCCATGTAAAATACTGGTATTCAGCTGCATCCGGTTAGACTGGAAGCCGACCCCAACATAGTTGGGAAAAGGCTAGGCAAATGATGATCCACATAAATATATCAGCGAACCCTGGTAAGCAGTAATATAATAATACTTAGTATAGTTTGGAAGCTGTTCAATGCATTTGGCGCCAATTTAATAATGCACCAACGGACTTGACACTAGAATTGGCGGCAAAATGATACTATCAATGAAGTACTGTGTACAGGAAAATGCAATAACAAACCATTAGTTTAATTGATGTAATTGTTTATTTATAATTATTATTCCTATGTTATGGTTCACATGCTGTTTCCTTGTTTATAATATTGTCATATTGACTTTACAAATTATAATTAGTTGTTTAGTATTGTATGAGTTATTTATATACGTAATCTTTAGCGCAGTTTCTTAGTTGGATTTATTATGGTCTTAGCTGTGTCATGAATAAGTGATCACACTAGGTAGATGAATTGATAAATGCTATTGCCCGTTTTTTTCTTTCATCACCACTGTTCTCAAAACGGTGAAGGAAAACATCGTTAGGAAACCGGTATGTCCCAGAACCAAAAATTCTAATATTTGTGACATTTACTAACCCGCACTGGGCTCGCGTGGTGGATTACTGCCTATCTCTCTCACCGAAAGGAGGCCGGTGTCCCAGGAGTGGGAACATTATAGCAGATCATGCTATTATAAAATTAACATCTGGTTCCAGATTGACTTAAAGAACGCAAAAAGACTGTTCACAACACGATCGTGGTTATCAGAGAATACTAATTATGTATGTGTTGAGATTGCATTCAAAATAAACACGTCTAGTCGGCACCGGGGGTGGAGCGCGATTTAGCAGGTCTTTCTTAAGGCGCTACCTTTGAGGTGTGTGCTACATTTAACTGTATACCACCAGCAGCACAGGTCGATCGATCAGGTTAATCTAGGCTTGCCACGGTTGGCAGTGACCTGTCGCTGCTGGCCGTGGTCGAGTCGATGGTCGGCAGCGAAGAGTCCTGGGACGCGGTGGTTTCCTTCTGCGAAACGGTCGTCTCGCAGAAGGAGGCTGCGGAAAGGGAGAGGGAGATCTCGTCCTCTCACCCGGCCCGCAGCAGGCGCACCGGCCGTCGGCGGAGGGCGGACAACGCCCTCTTCCAGCCCCCCTAAATGGGTCCAGGGGCGACGGACTCGGGGTCGTCCGTCGCCCCCCACATATCTGGACCCGCGGTGGCGGCGCGTAGTGTTCCACGCGCGCCCCTCTTAGACGTCGCGGGGGGAGTCAAACACCTCACTCCCCCCCCTGACCCGAGGAGGCCCGCGGTGGCAGGCCGGCACCAGTCGGGGGTTGCGGAAGGACGTACGTTCCCGCGACCCCCGGCGTAGGTGTGAGATGGAACACTGGGGTGGTTTTTAGTCAGTAAGAGTCTGACAGACCCCGTCGCCCGCCCCAGGGCGGCGGACATCCATGAGGATTTTCCACCCCGGAAAAAAAAAAAAAAAAAGGCTTGCCACGGTTGGTCTGTGGATGGGCGACCGTCTTTACACACCGAGACCCCTCCGTGCCTCGGAAAACTCGTTAAACCGTTGGTCCCGACTGTCATTCGTGGACATTTGACGGTTGTTACGGGTAGTCAGGAGCCCGAAAGGTATTACCAGTGACTGGGTTGTGGATGTCAGATAGGCAGTCGCTCCATGTAAAATACTGGTATTCAGCTGCATCCGGTTAGACTGGAAGCCGACCCCAACATAGTAGTTGTATAAAACTTTTAATCGATTCCACTCTCACATTCCAAAGCTAAAACGCATTTTCTCACCTCTTTAATCGTGCAGTCCAACTCCAATAAGCCTCTAATATTCATTACTCAGTAACCGAAGAACAGTTATCCCTAAAAATTCCTCACTTTGAAGCCCTTTCCATACAAATCGCAGTTACCTTTGAATTCCTTCGAGGCATGTGGTCGCACATAATTGCATAATGAGAATGTTCTCGTATGAGGACGGACTCGTATGAGTATGTACTTGTTTGAGTACGGCTGAGAGTAAACGCGCAGAGGTGACTGATTAAGACGGATTAGCGTTTGAGTGGCCATGTTAGGTTGGAGGCTCGGATAGTCTTTGTTTTTGTTGAGTGCTTTTTCATTAGTTTCTCCTTTGTTTATCGCTCTAAGTAGATTGAATTATGTACTAAAAATACACACATCAACAGAATCTAGGGATATTTTATATTTCATCAAAAATATCTAAAAATCTATGAAGAATTTTCTGATATAGTAAATGGAAGAATGATAGGTTATTTTAAGGTCTTTAATAAAAAAATATAAAACAATCGTGTTTTTTTTTTGTTTTAAATATAAATGTTAATTTTTTTTAATCGCTGTAGAAAATTAGTATGATAAAAAAACTTCATTTCTTCTTATAAAACTATTAGATTTAATTAAAATTGAAAAAAATCTTATAAAATCTAATTCTTAATAATCAGTGTTGCCACCTCTTACATTAATTATACATCGAGATCGATTGTTCACACTTAAAATTAAATTGTTAATGTCTTGCTGCGGTATAAGGTCTCATGTTCTTTGCAAGTGTTCGTAAAGTTGTTATTCCGTCGTCAAATTTGGCGGGAAATCTCTAAGCTTTTCGTTGTAACATGTCCCAGGCATGCTCGATAGGATTTAAGTCGGGCGACTGTGCAGGCCAATCCAAAACTTGAATATCGTGGTCTCGGAGAGCGGCCGACACCAGCCACGCCGTATGGGAAGTAGCATTATCGTGCATGAGTAGAAATTCCTGGCCCATTTGGATTCTGTGTGGGACAATAACAGGCTCTACTACCTCCTCGGTATTTTTGTGTAGTCATGCTGCCTTGGATCCAAACGAGCTAGGTTCGTCCGCCAAGTCGAATTCCTGCCCACACCATGATTGTCCCGCCTTGGTATGAGTGGACCTCCTGAGGGTGCCGTAGACGGCTAATTCCCCTGGAGTTCTCCAAACGCGTGTTCTTCGTGAATCCGGATGAAACCCAAACCGGGACTCATCGGTGAACAGCACCAAAGAACATTGTTCGTCACTCCATGTTAAATGCTCCTGAGCCCACGAAAGCCGCCGACTGCGACTGCCACGTCGCAATGCTGGAACACGTATCGGTCTTCGAGCATGAAGATCAACTTCATACAACCTCCTTCGCACGGTTTGGTCGCTTACCAGCTGCTGGTGGTCCTCCTGGAGCCTTTGTACTAGTTGCATCGCTGTGATATTGGGTTGTCTTCTGGCGGTCATTTGGAGAAATTGATCTTGTCTCTGCGTAGTAACACGATATGTACTCGTGTGCCGTTCAGCCACATCCCCAGTACTGCGATAACGTGACCACAATTTTGATATCACGTTTTGGCTGGTGTGTAGGGCCTCAGCAACGACGCGTTATTCAACGCGTCGTTGCTGAGGCCCTACACACCCACACCTTTCACCTACACTTTTCATTAATTAATATTAATAAAACAATTTTAATTTTCCTTAACGTAACGAATTACTAACAATTTTGCCGCCATATTTTGTTTTTTCTTTTGTTTTTATTACTAAAATTTTTAAATTTTGAAAATAGAATAAAAGAGGTTACAATCTGTATATAAACTTTTTATGGAAACTAAAAATATTTTAAACTATAAATTCGTAAATAATTTAGGATTAAGGTATCCCTAGATTCTGTTGATGTGTGTATATCTAAATTATAGAGTACCTACTTAGTTGTGCAGAAAATATAACTTTTTTGTGCTTATATAGAAGCTTTCATATTTTGAATAAAAATCTTCTAATTACATACTTACCTACTATAACTATAACATTTAATCAGCATTTCATTTACTTTCGGGTGTACAAGTGCACAATAAAACCGTACCAATAGTGAAGACAACAGCACTTCACCTTCAAAACATAAACACAGACTTATCCCCGCTCCTACACTCGCCTGGCGACCGTCGCCTCCGCCTCGGTCATCGACTCTAACCTTGGCATTGACTACGAAAGACAGATCTAAAACCGAACGTGTACACGCCCCACTATAACTCGATACGCGGCTAAAAATGGAACTAAAATTTAAAATGTACCGAATTTGACGTTTGTTCTGACAGTTCCCTTGACGAGCAGCGCCACCCCTAGGAATCAAGTTAGACTGGTCGTGTTTAGTACGTAGCCGAATGAAATTGAACAATTATATAAGGAATATGTTATTATATCTGTCAGTTTATTGCCGTGGGATACTTACTTTATTTGTTTTTGATTGATTTCAAAGGTGTTATTGTTTTTTTGTGTTCTAAGTGGCTCTGTTAGAACGCCTTGTCGGCTAATGACACGATAATTACGTACATTGCTTCATTTGACTTGAAGAGGTTGGTCTATGTTAATGGTAGGCGAGCAATGGATGTTGTTATTTGAAACTTATGTACAATGCATCAGCTGATTGTAATCACACGCATGTTTTTAAGGCATTCAATAGGAAATTGAAATGATGGATGATGTTAAGTGATAGCAGGGCTATGAACTAAGTCAACTTTCAGGTCACTAACCCTTGCCTGTTAGGATTTTGGTTACACATCTGATTCTCTGAGATGCCTTCAATGCCAACATTGTTTTGTTTTAGAGCTTTCAAGACCTGCCGATCTATTCTATAAGAATCTCACCGTAAAAACTTAGGTGCAGTGACCTGTCAATAGTGTTAATCCCTAGCGAGCCTAGCATCAGGTGGTATAACAGCTCCCCTCACCGAAGTTTTCACGGCGCGATTTTACAGAATAGACCGGCTGTGTTACTGGTAAATACTGGTATTCAGCTGCATTCGGTAAGACTGGAAGCCGACTTCAACATAGTCGGGAAAAGCTGTGATAAGCCCTAGTCTATTATGGTAAACAACACATTATGACCACCAATGTCGTTTACCAGCCATTGTGAAAGGGTACATTTCAGGATGAAAGGAACGTCTCCCTACCTCTTCCTAGTTTTGAGCTGGAAATAAGTAACTCAACAAACTCCTCAGCAATATCAATTATGATGAAGTTGAGCTTAGTCAGTGCATATTAGCATTGGCCCCAAAATAATAATAAATCATTGTCCTCCAGACAGAATTTCGGCCATGTTGACCAATCTCAGCAGAGATGAGCATTCGGCGCGGGAGATATTACATTGCACAAGTGTCTGCGCAGACACAAGTGCACTCTCTCTTCCCTCTCATAGTCCGATGGGACGGCAATTCGACACGACCGGGGAGGAATCAGGCTCCAATATACATACATATTTGTCTACATTTCATACGTATTTTGACGAGTTAGACGAACATAAATGTAGGGAACAGCTGTTTTTTTTTCGCGATTTCTGGTTTGGTCCCATAGTAAAAGTTGTTCATAATGATGAGTACAATGACCTCTTAAGAGGTTGTTGGTGTTTTACCAATAACCCTGTATAATTAGCCTATAATGTTCCCACTGCTGGGACACAGGCCGCCTCTGGGTGAGAGCGAATGGGCTGTAATCTACCATTGCGGGCCCATTGCGGGTTTGTAGATGTCACATGTCTTCGAATTTTTGGTACTTGGACATGCCTGTTTCTTCATCATCGTCACTCCATACGTAATATCTCCAAATAGTGCGTAGCAACATACAATTTGAACACACTGTCAACCATGAAGTCCCATTCGCGCACTTTGCATATATTACAGTAGTTACCACAATGGGACATTAGGAATTATCAGAATACCATTTACTATTATAAAGAATCTTAGTAGGTACAATATTTTACTTCGTTAATTTCGTGAGGTCATTGAACTGGGCGTTTTTTATATAAGGTGGTCAAGGTTTTAGTTTTTTAATTATTAAAGTATGAAAGGTCAAACATATATTGGCTCCTGGCTACAAACAAAAACACGAAACGATTAATCTGTCAGGTTAAGCTTAGTTTGCCGCGGTCATTTCGTTGATGGGGTGAATGTGGACGTTTCGTAGGTAGGATCGTTCTTAGCCCATAAAGCAAGATCACTGTCTATCCTAAACTCAATGCTTTTGAAATAAATTCTTCTTTTTTTCTTATCGATGGTTTTCCACTTATATAAAGAAAGAAAGAAAGAATATACATTTATTTAGCACAGACACAAAATACACCAGAAGGCCAATTTCCGTAATTAAAAACGTTCAAAATTTAGTCGCAGTCTCGTCTAAGCGGAAAATAGAGGTATTTTTGACAGATTGAGACTGAGATCAGACTGTGAACGTTCTTAAAATTACGAGAATTGCCCCTCTGATCTGTCTCATTCTGTCAAAAATACCTCTAATTTCCCTACATTTTGACTTACGTTTTAAATTACGAGAATTGGCCTTCTGACTGTGAACGTTCTTAAAATTACGAGAATTGCCCCTCAGATAAAAACAAATAAAAATTGTAAAGTCCGCTGTAAGAAAATAGCAGGAAAGTGTGCCTCACGGCTGCACCAAAAAGGCCCAGTTCAGCAAAAATGCCAGACAACTAGTGCCTGACGCTGGTTTTCAACTGGACCTGATGTGTGAGGTGACGGATGTAAATATAGTGTGGAAATAAGCACACAGCCTCTTCTTTTTCGTGAGATGCTTACTTTGTTAAGTAAAAATGCTCCTTATACAACTTCTCGTGAAGTTACTTAGGATTTCAGTGTTGGTTTTATCGTTCACTTTATAACTTTGTAGTTCACTAAAGGATTGTTTTAAAGTGCTGCCTTTATTGTAGAATAGTTTAAACGATTGTTATGTAAATATAGTTTGGTTTGATTTTATTTCTGTTTAATGTTAGTTATTTTTACATTTTCCTGGTTTTCCGGAATTTTGCTCTTATTTAAAGACTAGCAGCGCCCCGCGGTTTCCCCCGCGTATGTTTTGATCTCTTGGGAATATCGAGATAAAAAGTATCCTATGTGTTAATCCTGGTTATAAACTGACGACACGGTTGGCGCAGTGTCTGAGCGATCGTGCGTGTCGCGGGTTCGATTCCCGCTCGGAACAAATATTTGTATTGCCTACAGGTAGTTGTTCCGGGTCTGGCTGTTTGTGTATGTGAGTTTAAATGTTTGTAAACGCACCCTCGATACAGGAGTAATTCATAGTGTGGGGCAACGTTTGTTTTATGCATATATAAAAAAAAAACTATCCGTGTGCTTTCAAATCCGTTCAGTAGTTTTTGCGTGAAAGAGTGACAAACATCTATCTATTCTCACAATCTTTTGCGTTTATAATACTTGTTAGTAGGGAGTAGGATAGTAGGATTAAAACATAACATAGGTATTATGTTTCCTGTAATATAATTGTTTATACTCAATATTTTTATATAGTTTAACGAACTTTCAATTTATAAAAGACATATTTGGGCCCTGTAAAGTACAGAACTTTAGTCTTTTATTTTTACTTAGCCTCCGCTGTCACGTTGCTGAGCAATGGCTTTCCAGAAATCCTTCCAGGCATCCTTTTCTGGAGCCACCTCGATCCAACCCTTGCGGTACGCCTCTAGGTCGTCTCGCCACCCCTTCCTATGCCGGATTCGGCGGCGCAAGCCATACTCAGTCACCCACCGTGTGGAGTCTGTTGCCCAGCGGTCACTATACATGAGGCCGACGTGACCCGCCAAATCCCATTTCAGCTTGGCAGCCTTTTTTGCCTACGTCTGGGATCCCCGTTTCGGAGCGCAGCGTAATGTTTCGTATTCTGTCGGTTCGTTTAATGTCTAAAATGATGCGCTCCGTTTCTCTTACGTAGGTCATCAGCCTATAGCAGTCCACTGCTGGACATAGGCCTCTCCTATTGCACGCCAGTCAAATTTGGTTGGAATTTCTCAGTCGCCAGAGTCTATTTAAGCCCGGTTGGCGGGAACAGGCTGGCCCATTACATGGGACTTGAACATAACTGGCAGAATGTGTGTGTACTAGGTACCTACACCTCTGCCTAACCCTTCGGGGAATACAGACGTGGTGTTATGTTATGTGTACAACCTAAATATTTTGCTGTCATGGATTTCCGCAAAGCCATAATTCTTTTACAACATCGGATCGTCAATGTCAGTATAAACCACAACCCTAGATCATAACTGTGGAAAACAAACCACTCAGATCGAATCGATTTCCGGCAACTCTCATTCAGCTGCTACCAGCCATCCTGCGAAGACGCTTCATCTATCCTGAGGGTGTCCCACCTTACGTTTACCGATTCGTGGTCTCCATTCAACGTAGGTAAAAATAATAAAAGCCAGCTGTCCTATTGGAAGGTTTCCGTAGTAAAAATTGTAAACCTGTCGATCACGTTTCGCTCGGACGTTCGGCGATCTTTAACAATCATCCTCTTGTCCTTGAACGATTAACATTAAAAATTAAATAATTTATGATAATTGTCATCCATTTTATTTGCATACTTGTCTTTGTAGCTCGTTCTTTTTATTGCTTCATGCTTCTTTTCTTAATGGAGTCACACTTTGACATTATTATGTCATGTCAATGATTGTTAAATTTGACATAAAATGTAACACATACCTAACCTATGTTATACATTAAATATGGCAGGTAAAACAAGCGTCAACTGTCCTAAAAAAATATTTGTTCCGCTTTCGTCTCACAAAGTTCGCCCCATATTTCAAACTCAATCTCAGAGCTTTTATTTCTAATAAACCAATTACAGGCATTGTCAAGGGGTCGGTCAGTCAGAAAGATGAAGCTAGTTCCCTATTCCAATGCCAAATTGTATTTGGTACCAGCTCCGGCCCGCGGCTTCGCCCGCGTTTAATTTTTTGTTCCCCGACCCACCCGTCGCATCGCATCACATGCCCGCGCTACCACTTCATTTTCGCTTTATAGATTCTTTCTGACTTTCTCTCTTTCTGCTCGGCTCCTAAATGTCTTAGCGACTGGGCTATCGAATGCAAAAATAATTTTTCAAATCCGGCCGGTAGTTCCAGAGATTTGCGCGTTCAAACAAACTAACTCTTTACCTTTATTATTAGTACTCATATATAGTTTCCTTGCTCACCCTACATTTAATTTCTACCTACTGCTTCTATTTTACGTACCTACTATATATGACGCATTCTGGGTGTTTAGCCTCGCTACCATCTTGCTGACTAGCTCACATTTTTACTACGACATGGGCTATTCTCATACCTACCCATATATCTGTCATATGACAGAAATTTGTAGAAATCTCACCGTGAAAACTTAAGTGAAGTGAGTGTCATTTTGTTAATAGTGTCATTCCTAGCATCAGAGGGGCAATTCTCGTCATTTTTAGAACGTTCACAGTCTGATCTCAGTCACAATCTGTCAAAAATACCTCTAATTTCCCTACATTTTTGTCAAGTTTTTGACATTGATTGTCGCCGAGATGAGATTGTGACTAGATTTTGAACGTACGTTTTGAATTACGGGAATTGGTCTTCAGAACTTGTAATGACAGCTCATGTCATGCTGACTGTGCCTTGGTCTAGACCGGTAGATTTACAACACATCACAATCCGCATTTGTTTTAGAGGAATAGATGGTAAAGAGGTGACCGGTGTATTTCTAGTGTAGGATGTAATATAGGTATCATTGTTTATGTTATGCTAAACTTATTCTAAATACAGTTCACAAGGAATTCTTTAGAATAAGTTTCTTTCTAAAATAATTTTTAGATCCTTGCTAGAAGGAACTAGAAGAAATTAATTATTTACTATTAATTATTTACGGCGCCGCCGAGGCCGGCCCAGAAAGAGATGGCGAGACGATCTGGACGCGTACCAAGAGGGCTGGTTCGATGTGGCGCGGGAAAAGAGTTCCTGGAAGGATTTGGGGGAGGCCTTTGCCCAGCAGTGGGACAGAGAAGGCTAATAAAAAAAAAAATATTTACATACTCGTCGTAGCAGACAACGGAGTTGTTTGCTAATAAAACAGTGTCTAAATAAGTATGTAAATCTTCTAAAAAAATCTAGACATAGCAAATAGGTGTGAGCATATAAAACATTTTACACTATTTGTTTAATACTATTAAACAAATGGACATTATACTACATTTCCATAAGCCCACCTGCGGGGTAATTACGTAAGTTGCTATCAGTAGTAATGGCTTTTATTTTGACAGTTCAACAACACTCATTGCGTTATTTACGTTGTTGTGCAGACAATTTTTTCGAATATATGAAGCAATGTTTTTTTATTTTATTTTTTAAAAACGTTGCCACCCCTAGGAATTTCTCCTGTGTCGTGGGTGCGTTTACAAACATGTAAACTCACATACACAAACAGTCAGACCCGGAACAACTTTGTAGGTCATACAATTCCGTGCGGGAATTGATCTCTCGACACGCAGCGCAGCAGTCAATCGCTCAACCACTGCGCCAACCGTGCCGTCAATGTATTAGCTATATCCTTCAAAATGATTCAGATTGTGATTGCTAGTGTGTTACGCTGCTCTGAAAATTAAAGTTGTAGCTTTCGACAGTTATCGAGAAATTAACTGAACTGAAGTTGATTCTGATCACTGATCGCGATCCAAATTAATGCCGAATGACCGATTGTCCCCGAGTTCTATAGCTCTAATCGTGTATGAAACAGCCGTTCAAACCCGCCATTTTTATTCATTAAAAATCATTTAAAAACAGAACAACGGACTAATTTCGTTTTCTTTTTTTCCAGGTACACCGGTTTTCAAAAATCGAACACAGCAGAATGCACGAACACGTGCCAGTTACCACACTTCACGTAATATGATGTGCGCACATTCGTTTTGTCGGCCAAATCGTCAATAATACCAATTACGACATTGAATTTTATAATGTAGGCGAATTCTAGCGTGTTAACAAACACTGGCGAAATTCTTGATCAGCATTTTTTTTGTTTTTGTATAGGTATTTTTTTAAGGGATGCCGGTTAGGGTGCGTTTATTGATAATGAAATTCTAGCATGATTATGGCCATACAAAGTGAAAGAGTGTACCCAAAAAATCTGTGTTGATATTCAGCGGAAATAATTTCTGACTTCACGAACTATTTTCATTATGGTTTCTATCCGTTGACTGTCTTGTCTATAGATAGACATTCAAGTTTACTGGCTGAAATGATAATAAGTACCTCAATCTTCTCACAAGGTCCTTGTAATTATTCATCCTTATGTTCCACATATGCAGGATGATAAAAGACAACATTAATGAAAATATACGATGCAGAAACATCATAAAAGTGTGTACAATTAATGGTTTTTGTATTGCTATAGTTTTACGACAGTGAATAGCGCCATATGCCAGAACAGTCATTATACGGTGTTGTTAAGACAATGCAATTAATTATGAATACGTGTAACTAGCTCAGTCTTACGGCTTTGCTCGCGTCTAGAATGAAATAAACCTTTATAGGTTTACGTATAAGTTAATACTTATGCAACTTTTACACAAGCGGAGTAATTGCGTAACACACTAATTAGGAATCTCTTTAATTTTGACAGTTCAACATCATTCATTGCGTTATTTACGTTGTTGAGCAGACATGTTTTTGAGAACATTTGAAGCAATGGATTAGCAATATCCTTCAAAATGATTCAGATTACGATTAATCGTGTGTTACGTAATTAGGGTGCTGGTTTGGTCGGAAATCCGTTTGGTAGTTTAGCCATGAAACGTAACAGACTCATTTTCACATTAGCTTTGACGACCATACCACCATGGTGATAATCCATGACGCCATCTTACTTCCTGTCAAAGTTAACGCTGTCATCACTTTACTTATTAGGTACATCCGTACATATGTTGATTATTCAACATAAATGTATTAAATATGTTGTAACATTTTTTATTTATTTATAAGAGTGTCCGTGGAGTTTCTTGCCCGTTCTTCTCTATAGGAACCTACTGCGCTTGGGAATGGGCAATTAGATACGAACTAACTTCATCTTTCTGACTAACCGACCACTTGACAATTGAAAAGTGCCTGTCATTTGTTTAATTGTAATTAATGCTTTGAGTTTGAGTTTGAGTTTGCTGATAAATAGCTGTGCCTGCGCCTTTATATAGGTAGCGTTTATGAATATAGTACAAAACAAATGCCCACTACATATTTAATTGTTGCTAAATCACTTGTTATTAACATATTAAATGTCATTACACTTTGGTCATAATTATATATATTTAAAATAAAATCTACCGACTCATCGGCAGGGGCTGATTGGCAATCAGTGTTGTTTGCGAGGTCATTGTTCTGATGGGTAGGCTGAAAATGACTTTGTTTGATAAACAAAAGTCATTGCTTAGTTCTTCTTCTTCTTCGTGTCGCTGGCACAACTATATTTTAAATTTTGTTTTCCCAAAACTTTGCCACTTCCACGGCGTTGTCGGTGGCAGTGCAGAGGTCACTTTGATTGCATTTTTTGGGACACAGAGGGCAGGATAGGAGGTTGAGCATGTTTTGTGACATAGGTCCACAATCACACCCTATTGCCGTTCCGTCAAAGTAGCCCCACTTTACCAGGTTGGGCTTACATCTTCCCACTTGTGTCCGGAGACGGTTATGAGACTTCCAAATGGACCATGGAAGGTTACACCCTGCAAGAAGTCGCTCCTTCGGTGGTAGGTAGTAAGTAGGAGGGGGAAGAGTATCCTGCCACAGTTTGCAACCGGCCATCGGCCGGGTTTCCTGACAGAGACGCTGTCGATTTTAAGAAGCTGTGTCTGCTTTTTAGCCGTTGCGTTGGTAGCTGTGCTCCACATAGTGGGTGTCTGGTATCAGATTCCTGTTTGAGTTTCACCACTACGCATGCAACTTCTCTTATATTGCTTAGCTTATATATAAGTTTACGGTTAACCATGAAGACCATTATCTTCTTCGTCGTATCGATGATTCCATTTCCATATTTTAAATAAGATAGCTGACGTGGCTCCAAAGGTTGCCCAATTTAAATGGGACTGGGCGAGACATGCCTGGCGCACTTTTGTGCTATTTGGGCTCAAAGTTTGTTCGGCGACAAACTGTGCTCCCAAATAGCTCAAAACTGGTGCCCTGAGACAGTGAGGCGGCGTCGCGGCAGACCACGTAGGAGATGGCGGGACGAGCTGGATAAGAATTTGTCTCTTTTTTAGAAGACAAGTTTCAGCAGATACAAGGTGTAACAAAACTTGTATCGTTTTGATAAATAGAACATAAAGAAAGACACTTCTATCTTTCCGTATAATTTATAACACTAATAAATATTGTTGTAAGTGATATTAAATATAATCGCGATTAAATTACAAAACATTTAGGTCGAAAGGAAACCTCTTCTCCTCTCTCTAAACAATTTTTGAGAGACAGTAATTTCACTCGAGTTTTATTGTTGATAAAATTTTCCTCCGTTTTCTGGAATTACTTCGTACCTTGAATTTTAAAAGGTAAACGAGGTGGCGAGGCTTTCTTACGAAATAAATTGAAATGTAATCAATTGAGGTGATATTTTGAAAAGTTTAGAGTTGAGTTGAGTTTGAGTTTGGGTTTTGGAGTTTTTGAGGGGCTTGTGGCTAAGTAATAACACCCGCAATAACAGTCGATCGATCAGGTTAAGCTACGCTTGCCGCGGTTGGTCCGTGGATGGGTGACCATCTTTACATACCAAGACCCCTCCGTGCCTCGGAAAGCACGCGCACGTTAACCCATTGGTCCTGGCTGTCATTCGTGGATCTTTGACAGTCGTTACGGCGACGACTGAAGATAACATCAGTGTTGTGCGGCGTATGATAAGAGACTGACAAAAGAGTGACTTATCAGCGGATTCGGATAAGCTTAGGCATCGGTATGATTCAAGTGCACAAAATCCTCCATGAACATTTAGCAGTCAGGAAGCTTTGTGCCCGGTGGATACCTCATAATTTGACAGAGGCCCAAAAGCTCCTTCGTGTTGATTGGTGTCGTGAAATGTTACAAAGATTTTACGGAGGTGACTCCTTCTACCTATTTCTGTCCAGAGCCGCCAGCAACCTTCGGTAAAAATTTAAATCGCCTTAATTTATTCAAATTTAACTGAGAATCAGCATTTTTTTAACGTCAGAATTACATAAGACAGACCCTCAAAAAGCCCGCCCTTCGCCACTTCCTAGTGCACTAGGAAGAAGAAGCGGCGCAACAAACTTCAGAAGTCCAGCTCATCTCCGTCTGGGAATGCCGCGATGTCGCTTGCTATTAAGTGGGACTCGGTCGTGAATTTGGTCCATTGAACGTCTGACATGCGGCACATATATGCAGCCTAATTCCATTCAAACCACCAGCCTTACTGGCTGGATAATCGTTTTACCACGGCATGACACTAGAGAAATAGTAGGACGTCTCCTTTTTTTTTTTTTTTTTTTTCTGGTGGGAAATCATCAAGTGACCCCTCCCGCTCTGGGTGGAGCGGAAGGGAGTGTCAGACTCTTACTGACTAAAACCCACCCATGTTCCTTCCTTCGCCCTTTATTTTCCGGGGTAGCGGTAACCCTTTCGGACAATCCCGCTGACCCGGCAGGTTTCGGCCCTACGGGGCCCATCAAATTATGCTGACATCTCTTTGAGGCGCGCGTGGAACACTTACGCGCCGTCCGGCACGGGCCTGGTCCTGATCGGGCGGTGGTAGGACGTCTCCTGACTTCAGTAACGCGTTACTTGTTTCTGTACTCCAAATACGTCAGGGAGCAGTGAGCTTCGGCCCTAAGGGGCCCATCAAATTATGCTGACATCTCTTTGAGGCGCGCGTGGAACACTTACGCGCCGTCCGGCACGGGCCTGGTCCTGATCGGGCGGTGGTAGGACGTCTCCTGACTTCAGTAACGCGTTACTTGTTTCTGGATTCCAAATACGTCAGGGAGCAGTGAGCTTCGGCCCTAAGGGGCCCATCAAATTATGCTGACATCTCTTTGAGCGCGCGTGGAACACTTACGCGCCGTCCGGCACAGGCCTGGTCCTGATCGGGCGGTGGTAGGACGTCTCCTGACTTCAGTAACGCGTTACTTGTTTCTGGACTCCAAATACGTCAGGGAGCAGTGAGCTTCGGCCCTAAGGGGCCCATCAAATTATGCTTGCATCTCTTTGAGGCGCGCGTGGAACACTTACGCGCCGTCCGGCACGGGCCTGGTCCTGATCGGGCGGTAGTAGGACGTCTCCTGACTTCAGTACCGCGTTACTTGTTTCTGGACTCCAAATACGTCAGGGAGCAGTGAGCTTCGGCCCTAAGGGGCCCATCAAATTATGCTGACATCTCTTTGAGGCGCGCGTGGAACACTTACGCGCCGTCCGGCACGGGCCTGGTCCTGATCGGGCGGTGGTAGGACGTCTCCTGACTTCAGTAACGCGTTACTTGTTTCTGGACTCCAAATACGTCAGGGAGCAGTGAAGTGGTGGCCCAGTGGTAATGGCCTCGAATTGCGAGGTTGAATTTCTCTATTCGAACCCAGACAGGCGCTTTACTTTGTGTAAATAATTTCATCGCACTGCTCTCAAAACGGTAGAGGAAAACATCGAGAGGAAACCGGCATGTCTTAGAACCAATCATTCAAAGACATGTGACATTACCAGCCCTCACTGGACCCGGGTGGTAGAGCAGCCCACTTCCGAATAGAAGAGGCCTGTGTCCCAGCAGTGGAAACATTATGGGCTGATTTAGCAAATACTTCTTCGACGGGTCATGGGGTAAACAACTGCAGATACTGCTATCACTGCCGCAACAATAAATTATCCTCAAGTGTCAAGCTATCGGGGTCAGCAGTTGCTGAAGCTTCGTTATCAATGCATTTTAATTATAGTTTTTTTGGGCAATGTTTATACTTAAACTCGATAGATTAGCTGGTTGACGCCTGGTGGTCAGATATGCACTCTAGTTAAAGTTAAGAAGTGATTTTTTAAAGATGCTTTGTTTCTGTATGATGTTAGGACATAACTGTAGGTATATGACGACTAAAAGATAGCAGGTAATCTATTGAAAAATCGTAATGACAAGTCGTTACGGGTCGTCAGAAGCCCGAAAGTCTGACAACCTGTCTTACCAAGGGGTACCGTGTTACCCAGTAACTGGGTTGTAGAGGTCAGATTAGGCAGTCGCTTCACGTAAAATACTGGTATTCAGCTGCATGCGGTTAGACTGATAACCGACCCCAAAAATAGTTAGGAAAAAGGCTTGCCATATATGATGATGAATTGCAAATTGGAATATTTCTAACCAATGACAATACTATGCAGCAGTATTATTAGGCTTTTGGAAGACGAGGGTTGGATTTAAAAATGTTTTGTACTTCATTTCTACTTTGCTACGAGTTCTAAAAGTTGATATAGGTAGCAACAAAATTGTCGGTGTTTTTCTATACATAAGTATACGTAATAAAATGATAATGAAGTCAAAGCCGCACATCGAATATTTTGAAAAAAAAAAAAAATTGTTCAAAGTTTGGGAACGAGTCTGATGCCGAAAATATAGTTTTTAGAATTTTAACCGTCTGGATGTATGATCCGGATTATAGCAAAAACTACTAAACGGATATGGACGAAATTTGGCACACAGCTGGTTTATAACCTGGATGGACACATAGGGTACTTTTAATCCCGGTGGTACGTTCCCGTGGGATGTGTTCCGACATGCATGCAGGCCGAGCCGCAAGCAAAAGCTAGTATAAAAATAAAGTAAATATTTTAAACGACCCCTTTAGTGCAAGTTTTCATTCTTATTGTGTCGCTGAGCTGTAACTAATTTAATCGAATTTACTTACATTTTGTGTGCGCATTGAAAGGAACTCTACACTACATTGTATGTCGCTTGTTGCCAGCCGGATCTAGTCTCGCAGATAATGTGCAGGTCAAGCGCAGAATTCAGAGGCGCTGTCTATCTGAATCATGCCTACTGACGCATGCCTATATACTTAAATTAATAATTACCTTATGTTCGTGGTCCAGAATCGGTTAGTGTTTTTGAGGGTGAGATAAAAATGTTGTATGATTTTGAACCCTGTGCTTGATTAATTAGGACAGTAAGACCACGATTCTCAAAAAAATTGGTGATCGAGGTGCTTCCCACCTTCTTGACCTGTAGGAGTGTAGGGGTACACATGTATTTCACAAGGGGAGTGACCTATTTTTTGTTTAGTAACACTTGGCCAATAATGATAATAAATACAACCTCTTCTGTACATACGTAGTTCAGTAGGTAACTGGCTGATTAATTGACTGATTGACAGCCAACACTTAGTCCAACCTGCACTGGGCCCTCGTATGGCCCACTCCCTCCCATAGGGAGGAGGCCCGTGTCCCAACAGTGGGAACGTTATTGACTGATTAACGATCTTGCTACTTAGGGCTGATTTTACCAAAGTCCGTGGAATAAAATTGACGTCTGACAGTTCTAGTACCTACGGGAAAACTTCAACGGCCGAAAATTCAAGCCTTATTCTAGGTATAAAAGTTTTGTGAAATGCGCCCTAAGTCTGAACTACAGTGGCTCTAATCTGTTAGTCTGTTAACAAAGATACTTGCCCGCCCATAAAGGTTTCCTTTGCCTTGCCTTACCTTCCCAGGGCCCCAATTCTATATTATTCCCTGCGAAATCTTACCACGTCAATATCGTGTCTTGTTTACGGCAAGGAATCGAAATGTCAACCGTACGGACGACATGTATTTTGACAGTTCAAACCACGCCATTATGTCATAGAGAATACGGTAATAGCAGATGTCGTGATACGGTAAAGAATTGACGTGGTTTCGAAGTAAGGAATCGTTAAGTGGTCATAGCGAATTAGCGCCCTGGTCGGTAAGTGTTATTGGGTTTTCCATCTGAAATTTCTTAGTAGCAGGAGTCTGGAATTTCTTAGTAGCAGGAGTCTGGAATTTGTGCCTGATGGTGGCAATAGGCTTCTCTCTACATGGGACTTAAACATAACTGGCAAAATGTGGGTGTACTATGGGTACAACCTCTGCCTAACCCTTCGGGGAAACGAGACGTGATTATGTTATATTACCTTATCTATGAAGGCGTTTTCGCGTGCCTAAACGATAATTATTCTATCATTTGCACATCTTCATCATATCGCTCTGCGGGTGTATTGCATGCCTGACGATAGTTTTGGCCAGGTCAAACGTGGCGCCGGTAATAATATAAATTATAATAATATCATATCTGACATACATGTATAATCACTGATTCTGAAGGACGTCTCGTTTTTGCCTATTTTTACAGCTAGGCAGAATATTTGAGAATAAACTGCATAAGCATGTTTTTTTTTTTTCCGGATGTGAAATCATCAAATGACCCCTCCCGCTCTGGGTGGAACGGAAGGGAGTGTCAGACTCTTACTGACTAAAACCCACCCATGTTCCTTCCTTTGCCCTTTATGTTCCGGGGTAGCGGTAACCCTTTCGGACAATCCCGCTGACCCGGCAGGCTTCGGCCCTAAGGGGCCCCTCAAATTATGCTGACAATTCTTTGAGCCGCGCGTGGAACACTTACGCGCCGTCCGGCACGGGCCTGGTCCTGATCGGACGGTGAGCTACCCATTGCTCTCCGCCCGCAGGCCCGCACCTACGGTGGCCGGGAGTCGTCACGCGGCTCCCGACGCCCGGAGCGTCTCCCGCGGCGGCTGGGACGGGAGGCTCTCCGTTATCCGTCCCGCCATCTCCTTCGCTAGCATGACTGCTTCGCAGAAGGAGGCGACTGCCTCCCACTCCCTCTCGCCCCGGACCATGGCTTGCACCAGGGCCGGGCGCGAGAGGCCGCCGCCGCATATAGCATGCTTAAAATGCAGCTTGAAATAATGACTGGCGACTTTGTCAATTTTAAGAACTCTTGCTACAAATCTGTATACAGGGTGGCCGGAACATTGACGTCCAAAAATAAAATTTAGGTCCCTCGTATCGTGGGGTATCCGAATCACCCCCATGTATGTTCCGCGACTTTTCATAGTTTTCGAGTTACGAATTTTTTTCTGATTTTTTGAGAATGATCGACCTGACCAATCTAAAAAATGGCTTTGTCGAGATTTTTTTTTTTTGCAACTGAATCTTCGTGAGTAGTACTTTTATGCATAAAATAATTAGCTTCGTAACTGTGATGAAAGTTATGAAAAAGTTGGTCTAAAGTGCTAATTTTTTTATGATTATGAAAGCTGAGACTACTTTAATACTGTCTTCACAATGGTTGTAACCATTGTGAAGACAGTATTAAAGCATAGTTACCATATTGTCATACAAATAACCCACATTTCATTACTACACACAGCAGATATTATTAAACTAGCTACGCCCCGCGGTTTCACCCGCATAAGTCTCAATTCCGTAGGAATATTGTGATAAAAAGTATCCTATGTCCTAATCCCATGTGCCAAATGTCATCCAAATCCGTCCAGATGTTTTAGTGTGAAAGCGTAACAAACAAACATACAAAAACTCATCTTTTTTTGTCACATTAGGTTAGATGTCAAAAAAAAAATCATTATGCACGACCCCCCGATACCGATTGATCCTTATTACTTATTAATTCAGGTATTTTCATAAATACCCGCTATAACGTCGGTCGTCCCAGGTCGGGACATAAAATTTTAAGCGCCAGTACATTTTATATGAGAACGTACTCGTTATTTATTTATCTTCTGTGTTCTATAATTGCAGATTAATTGATTTAATTTTTTTTTGTTTCAACTTTAATGGTACCTATTGTAAGGTTAAATGAAGTGAAAAAGTAAGTCAGGATCGTCCGAAAGGGTTACCGCTACCCCGGAACATAAAGGGCAAAGGAAGGAACATGGGTGGGTTTTAGTCAGTAAGAGTCTGACACTCCCTTCCGCTCCACCCAGAGCGGGAGGGGTCAATTGATGACTTCCCATCCGGAAAAAAAAAGTGAAAAAGTAAACAATGACTTTAGATACCTAATCGTTATAATTCCCACTGCTGGGACACAGGCCGTCTCTCGGTAATCGGTCTCATTGAGGTAGATTTCACATGTCCTCGAACTTTTGGTTCTAGGATATGCCGGTTTCCTCAAGTAAATATGAAACTCAGACAACTAAAGATGAATGAATTATTTGGGGACCTAATAAATGCGAAAGGTGAAACCTTTGAAACGTGAATCCTCAGTATGACAAGATCAATAGAAGTCAAGTTAACACGAATATCCAGTATGACAAGGTCAATAGTCGAGTTAACACACTGTCTGTTACATTGTCTTGGCATAAAAAGCATAATCAGCCCATAATGTTCCCACTGCTGGGACACAGGCCTCCTATCTGTGAGAGGGAGTGGGCCGTAATCCACCACGTGGGCTTAGTGCAGGTCAGTAGATGTCACATGTGTTCCAATTGTTTTACTCTAGGACAAACCGGTTTCCTCGTGATACATTCCTTCACCGTTTTGAGAGCAGTGTTGATGAAATGATTTACATAAAGTAAAGCGTATGTCTGGGTTCAAACCTACAACTCATAAGTCGCGGCCGTTACCACTGTGCCACCACTGCTCTCAACATTGTATTCGCGAAAATAAGAAATTTGGTGAGTTTGGGTTTTGGTTCCATTTCGGTATGTGGTACGTAGTGCTTAAAGAGATGTCAGCACAAACTGACGGAGTCCGCTAGGGCCAATGCCTGCCAGGGCCGCGGGTTGTTCGAAAGACATACCGTGGTCCCTCTTTTTTTTTTTTTTTTTTTCAGTGTGGGGAAATCATCAATGACTTCTCCCGCTCTGGGCGGAGCAGGAGGGCGTGTCAGACTTTTACTGACTAAAACCCACCCGTGTTCCTTCAGTTGCCTATGCCAGGGACCACGGTATCGGTATCCTGCCAGGGCCGCGGGTTGTTCGAAAGAGATTTTCAACTTTATCGCTAAAACATTAAGGTTGATTGGGAAAGAAGAATGACCACTTTCCATACATTTCAAAACCTGACAATAAAAGTTTATGTATAGTTATAAGGTATAGTAGACAGACTACCTGTAAGTTTAGAAAATAATGTCTCATAGTCATTTTTACGATTTAAACGCTACGAAGTCGAAAAATATTAATGTTACTTTTTAGGTTAGGATTTACCGTATAAAAATAAATACTTACGATTACTGGTGATAACCACTCGCTAAGAAGCGAAATAACTCTTGTTTTGAGCTCATAAATGAGATAACGTCGAAACGTATTTAAGCAAACGTTGCAGTTTATGCGAAGTACACCTCGACTCTTTGTTGACGGCGGCATTATCAAGAGGGCTTTACAACAATATGGAAAGCAAAGGTCGTCAGATGAGGAAGATATCGAGGTCCAGGGTGCAGCAAATAGGGTCGTAAAAAGAAGTAACACACACATAATGGCACAGTACATAACGAGACGCAAACGCATCAACGAAGGACTGCGCCCGCCAATTTCAATCGTAGAACTGTCAAATGTCAAAAAAAAAACGGTTCAGTCACCGAACTCAATTACATACTGAATGATTAATTTATTTAATCAATATTTTATTTTCAATGAATCTGTATTATGCACGGACTAATAAAGAAATACATAGTGATTGAATGAAACGTAAAGTAATGTATAAAACTCAGAAACAGAGATGAATAAAGTCAAGTAGTAGTACGTAAAATGGAACGTCGTAGAAAAAGGTAATTAAGATGCGTTCAAAACATGGTAATATGTGTACCATACGTAAAATAAGCTTATAGAAAAACTTAAAAATATTTTTTTCCAGCGTTTCTTTTAAAATTGTTATAAGTGTATTTGATACATAATCCAATTAGCTAAATTTTAACATTTATTTCATTACTATACATAGTCAGGTGAAAAATGGTCATTATTCTTTGACAGTTTCGGACAGCTTGACCTGCGATGAAGATATGCGCTGGCATATCTTCATTGTAAAAAGAACACTTGTGCATTGCAATTTCACGCTTCTAGACCCAGCGGTTTAGGCTGTGCGTTGTCTGTCCGTGAAAGTATGAAAGAATTTAATATATCGACGCTTTCAATCTTTTCATTGCCGAAATCTTCCTACTTGAATGTCAGTGCTCATTGTCTAGAGATATGTATCTCGATCGAACCGTTACCTTTGACACGAGTTACAGTACAATAAGAGTAGTCCACTGGCTTATCGGACCCCATGGTGCTTCTATGAAATCTTTTGATAGATGCTTGACTTGCATTTGGATGGGTGTGGTGAACTTACGAAAGTAGTGTGGTTCACTAGTCTTGTTTGCCATTTTTTGGGAGAGAAAGAAGCGGCTATTTCTTAGCTCTTCGTTTGGTGCAAAGTATGTATTTGTTGATGTTCCACAGTGAAAACTAATACAGTGTCAACATTGTCTGGAAGACTGAGGGTCTACTCTGAACTGGTATCGGCCGAATGTTCGGCCGTTTCCTGCTACGAAGTCACTATTTGGTTCGGTCGGTCCCGATCCTACACTACTACACTCTTTCGAATATTGACTATGGTCCCGACCCAATTGATCCGATCCGAACTTTTTTCGCATTTTTCAATAATATTCGGTTCGGCCATGTGTCGGTCCGATCCGAACATTCGCACTTTGCACTTCGTAGTAGACCCCCAGTATCTATATCTGTATATAGTATGAAACGAAGTCGCTTTTTGTGTCTCTCTGTGTGACCACTTAGTTCACTAAATCATCAAAATCCAATACTACACAATCGATTTTGATGCAGAGCATTTATTCCGGAAAGTTTGTAGGTATGTCATACATATTTAACTTGGATACAGCACTGATGTCTCGATGTTTTGACATGTCGCCATATTGGTAGATTACACTAGTGCAGAGCAAGGCCTCACTAGTGATTGATAAAGGTGTAGGTAGGTGAAATTGTCGCGAAAGGATCAGCCTAGATGTTTCAGTTTGTTTCGACCATCATGAAGATGAGGACTGAGGGGTTATATTACGCTACGATGCGAAAAAGATGCGCCTGCTTGGTGCGCCGGTGGCGGGTCAGCCCCAACATTGTACATTGGTGTTGAGCTTGTAGCAGGGTTTCTCATAAGTATAATTATGGCTTTGTTAGGTTAAGTTTACTAACATAGATGTTAAGAAATATTGTTACTAACATATTTGAGTCCATTGTTACTTGTATTAACTTCCTACTATAATATTATACGAATAAACGCGAAAGTGTGTATGGATGGATGGATGTTTGTTACTCTTTCACGCAAAAACTTTATAGTAATATAGCTTATACATCAGAGTAACACATATGATACTTTTTATCCAGATGTTCCCACGGGTTCGAAACGTATGCGGGTGAAACCGCGAGGCGGTGCTAGTTAAATATAAATGAATATTGTATTGGTCAGATGGGCAGGAGCAGTATCCACTTTAAATACTTACATAGTAACACTATAGGTAGACTCCAAATCGCAAAAGATAAAGAGGTTAAATACCAGTAATTCTTATAACAAAACTCAATATTTTAAAATAGGCACTAACTTTATCTCTACATGGCAACACAGAACTTGATTCGCTGAAATGTTTCGGTCAAGCGTATATCTAAACGGGGTTAACTACTTGAACTGTTCCGGTTAAGATAACGTATCGGTTACATTACATTTGCGACCACGATTTTTTTTTGTTTCTTTTTGGCTCCTGCGGTCCTTTAATTAACGATGACAGAGGACTCGGCAAGTTTCATTTGGAAAAGGCTGTTGAAGTCTTTAATGATTTTGATGCCGGTTTGTGATAGAAATTAAGTGTTGAATAGCGTGTTATTTGAGAGATGACTGATCTTAAAAATTTGGCTGTTGAATGTGAAGAGGACAAAGGATGTGAGGAAAAAGTTGGAGAGGATTTTTGAGCATATTTGTATGAAGAAGTATTTGTGTGCTGAAATGCATGCGAGCTTTAACAAATGCACAGCTTCCTCCTAACAAAAAGACAGATCACATCTTTTTACGACATTCACTGAAGATAGGAAAAGTTTCCCGGAAACCTTTTTAAATTCGGGAATAACTTAACGTCTTTTTTTTCTATGGGACTTTGTATGAACTCAACTACTCAAGGTTATAACAGCTCACCATTCAAACGATGGATGTGCGTAATTCTTTTTTTTGTTTTGTTTGAAACGTTATCTGGAACAAATCGGGAGAATTTAGACCGGACAACGTCTGTCAGATCAGCTGGTTTAAGTATAAATGAGATATAAACTCCCATTTTATTTAACTTGGTATGACTACAATCAAATCTGACGCATCTATTGGCGCCATCTGAAATTTGACTCATGCGATAAGGACAAAAAGATCATGGTAGGTACGGTACCACCTAGTACCAACATATGCCCATAATTAATTCTATACCTAAATCGCATGAATCACTTAATCACAACACTAAAAGCATTATCTGTTTACAATTCCACTCACGCGCATGAGAAATGTCACTTCGCGATTCAAATATAGAATTTGTAATTCGTCATCTGTCGGGGAATTCGGAAATGGAACACATTTTTCAGTCTTAATATATTCGTATGTTTGTCCGTATGTCTGTTAGTGCACTCGTTAGTCATAATTTGTTTTTAGAAGTTTTCAGCAAATGAAAACATTTTGAGAGATGGGTTTGCCAACCTTACGATTTGAAGGAGAGAAATATGATATCGGTCACATCCAATTGACCGTTAAGAGCGGGAAAGCTTCTACGCATTTCATAACGCCTCCTACAAATAGAAGTGTTTATGAAAGCTTGTGTATACTATATCTAGCAGGACTGTATATTGGTGTCAGGAGACTGTCGAATCCATCTACTTGGGAACCCTCAACTAATAATTAGTCAATGGAAAATTAAGATGGCATGCAAGACCTTCATTGTCAACATTTACATTAACACAATCATGATGAACTATAGACGATTTTCCCTCTGCCTGTTTGCTTGTATGAAATTAAATGAAAATGTATTTTTCATTCACGTCAGGGTGAAAAATACTTTCAAGCAAATATAATAATTTTCCGATAGAAACCCCGTAGAGCCTGTAGATAAATGTAGGTACTTACATTTCTTTCTCACCCGCCTACGGTAACACCCAAAAGGATGGTAATGTTTATGTATCTATGGATAATAATTTTCTGAGGTATGGAATTAGCTAGAAGCTCTGCCTATCCCATCCGCGCCATGCTCCCACGTTTCCTCGCCCACCTACTATGACGGAAACAGTATTTGTTTACACCGCAAGTTTAACTACTGGCGTTAGTCTAAAACAAACGGCTATTCCATCGTTTTATTGTCCATACACCATAGGTTTACTATCAAATTGAACCATACAATGCGTGCGACCTTTTTATAGATTTATCTGCTGCTCGTGATCGGGAATAGGGCTGGCACTACCCAAAAGCTGAGCGTGGTTTCAAGTTATGACACTTACCAAGGGTTATCGTGTTACTCTCGAAACTGGGTCGGTCCGTGAATGGGTACCATCTTCACATACTGAGACCACTCCGTGAAAGCTTGTTAAGACAGGTCCCAGCTGACATTTGTAGATCGTTGACAGTCGTTACGGGTCGACAGAAGCCTGAAAGTTTGTCGTGTTACCCAGTAACTGGGTTGTGAGGGTCAGATAAGCAGTCGCTTCATGTAAGACAATGGTATTCAGCTGCATCCGGTTAGAATGTAAGCTGATCCCAACATAGTTGGGAAAAAGCTAGGCAAATGGTGATGTATGTACAAGTCATGACTTCTCTTTGCTTGACTATCATCCTTGGCTATTGAAAAGACCAGCTTGTCGGTTTTGGTGGTTTAATTGACTTGGCTTGGCTATTTGAAATGGCTGTTGGTGCAATAATAACTACAATTTTGCTTAATAATCTTTCATTCAATTTCATAAGTTCATTTAAAAGATCTGTAAGTTCTTATTTCGTGCAAGTGGCAACCCTAGTGAAAACGAAAGGAAAATGTATTTGAGAAAGAAAACTCGAATAATATTTTGTAGATAAGTACTAATATTATGTTTCGTTTCGAGTACTTACTGTGATGATTTGTAATAATAGGCACGGCAATGTTGGGTTTCACCTATTTAGGGACATATTGCAACGGGTCATGGGATCCAAGTACTCGCCTTCTCTTTCGACAGTACATTGTTTCGTCCTGTTGTGTCTGGCCTGGGCCCTAATTCACTATGACCTCTTAACGATTCCTTACATCCAAACCACGTAAATTCCTTAGTTACGAGTAATCTCGCCAATCTCGCGTTGATTTCGCGCGGTTTCGTTCATTGTGTCATAGAAAATTCGGCCTTAGATTCATTTTTAGATGTTACGAGCGCGGTAATTCCGTAACACGCTAACAGTAGCAATGGTTTTCATTTTGACAGTTCAACAACATTCATTGCGTTATTTGTGTTGTTGAGCAGTCAATTTTTTCGAACATATGAAGCAATGAATGAATCATGAAAAAATCAACCTTATTGCAATGACCCAAAACTCTTTTTTAAACGCTAAAAATGTACTCTCCTCTCCGAGCCGGTCTGTGTAAATGGACACTAAAGGACCGATTTTTTGATCCGTAGTTAAACTCAACCAATTGTTAAAAATAGTAAATAGTGGTTAATTTATTGAAAAATGTGTTGTTGGTTATTTTTTTAACTAATAGTTAATTATTTGACCATTAGCAATGATATTATATCATTAGATAAACTAAAAATTGAACAAAAAATACATTTTGCAAAAAATTCATTAGTTAATATTTTTATATTAACTAATGAATTTAAATATATATAAATCGGCCCTATGTGGTTTTTCCTTTGGAATATTTCGTGCGGTTACACAATCATCCCTAGTTTCATTGTGTTAATGAGTTTTAGTTAATGCATTTGAAAACAATAGGTTTTCGTTTGATAAATAAATGTTTTACCAAGATTATATGAGCCTTGATGTCAATGGCGAATTTCCTTTAATTTAAACCGTATTTTTGTATGGTTTTAAGGAAAACCAAGGAAGTTAATGTTTGCGGTGGCTGTGGTACATATTATTTTGTTTTTGTAAGTATTCATTAATATCTCTCTCTAATTATAGAAATATTTTTTTCTTCTTTACCTTTTTTTCGTCTTGTTTGGTATTTTCAGACTTGTATGGGTATTTTATTCACTATTTGTTACAATGTACTTAAATAATTTAATTTATTTAAATATACTTTATTGTACACCAGAAAATACACAAGAAAAAAATGCAACTGTCATCATCCTAACCTTTTCCCAACTTTCTTGGGATCAGCTTCCAGTCTAACTGGATGCAGCTGAATGCAAATATTTTACATGGAGCGACTGCCTATCTGACCTCCACAACCCAGCTAAAATGTGGCTATATATATATATATGTTCTGGTACGATAGGTACCCCTTACTAAGACCTACGGGGTTCTAGCGATCCGTATCAACTGTCAAAGATCTATCAAGAACAGCCAAAATTTTCAGGAGCTTTCCGAGGCATTTTTATATATTATCAATCAATCAATCAATCAATCAATCAATCAACTCAGCCTATTGCAGTCCACTGCTGGACATAGGCCTCTCCCAGGCTGCGCCACAACACCCTGTCCTCTGCCTTCCGCATCCACTCTGTCCCAGCCATCTTCTTTAGGTCGTCCGTCCATCTAGCTGGGGCATAAATCTAATAATCAAATAATTATTTGCAATATTTTAATAAGTACACTTAACGATTACGTCATCATTCTTATTAACAGTATATGTTCAAAGCCATCGATCTCGGCGAACTTATTAATCATAATATACTAGAATCAACATAATCGATAAATAAATCGGTTTCACTTGACACTTTGCCCTAGTTGCAACAGTGATACTAGTGTACATTATACATTGAAATCTCAGAAGGCGCATTCGATTTTTATCTCATACTAGCTGACCGGCGAACATCGTTCCGCCATAGATTTTTTTTCGTGAACTTTTCCCATGTTTTATTAGTTATTCTGATATTCGGGTCGGAGATAAATCAATCATCATATATACCTATATATATATTAACATCCGAATTAAGAACTACCTCCTTTTCTTTAAAAGTTGGTTAAAAATCGGTCCAGCTCTTCTTCAGTTATAAATGGTGCTAACTGGACTTCGTTTTATTTATAAAGATGCTGTCATTTTCCGTAAAACCTCGACATTCAAACTTTCGTCCTGATTTGTCTAATGCGCGGTTCCTATAAACAAAAACAAAATCGTTTTGCTTACCAATCGTAGCATTTTTTATTGCTAAATTATTCATTATTGATAATAACATAGTAGGTAGGTGCAGACTGAAGTGAACTGTCATAGTTTGTGCATTTCCTGAACACATGCAACGTGGGCTAAACATATGTCCGTATTTCTTCGAATTCTTGAATGATACATATTTATCTCATCTAATATTATTCAAGACTAGCTTCTGCCCGCCACTTCATCTGCATGAAATTTCTTGTCCCCGTCCCACCCCGTCGCATTGCATCGCCTGCTCGCGCTGTTACCTCATTTTATTTTTGCTCAGCTCTTAAAGGTTGTCGCGTGAGGTGTTCTTAAATAAGGGCTATTTAATATTCCAAAAGAATTGGGCTATCAAATACAAAAATATTTTTTCCAATCCGCCTGGTACTTCCAGAGATGAGCGCGTTCAAACAAAGTCTTTATTATAATAAATTCGCAAGAACAGACATATTACAAATTGCATGCCTTCATGGTCCTTTCATGATAATTATGGAACTGTTTAGCTTATAAGGCTTCCTCAAGAGTTGATCTATCAAATGCAATTTTTTTTTTCAAATTCGTCTGGTCATTAGCGCGTTCAAACAAACAAACAAACTAACTCTTATTATTGATTCGCAAGAGTATGACACACTCCTCATCCCTCCTCCTCCTGTTCTTCCTGTACGAGTCGCAATAAATACTTTTTCTTTCTTTCTTTTACACATTGCATGCCTTCATGGTCCTTTCAAGATATGGATCTATTGAGATTTTCAAAACGTTGCACGCACTGGATCTTCTGTCCCTTTTCCGCTCACATACTCAGGTATGTTGCAACACATATGTATGGTACGTCCGGTGTATAGTTGCATTGCCGCCTACTGATTTATTTACTACCTATATGTATATATCTATATGTCCATGTTTACGATGCGATAATTTGAGTAAACATCCATTGTTAATCGAATGAGTTTTGGTCTGTGTGTGGGTCGTAAAGTACCTTCTTACCTATATATGAATGAAATTGGATGTGTGTCACGTTGAGAATCGGTTTTTTACAACGTGGATGAAGATTTTCTTGCTATATTACTATTGATTTTTATTAGAGAGCTGTGCCCGCGACTTTGTTTGCATGCATGTCGGAAAACCAATTGATTTCATGGGTTTTCAATATTAAAAAAATTAAGCCTTGTAATATTAGCTATCAGTCAGTGAAAGTCCCGTCAAAATCGGTCCAGCGGTTTAGTGGGAATCAAAGTCAAGACCTGACTCTCACCTGTATGCGCGCAGCGTGAGGCACTAGTTGCCGGGCTTTTTTGCTGAACTGGGCCTTTTTGGTGCAGCCGTGAGGCACACTTTCCTGCTATTTTCTTACATCGGACTTTACACTTTCTATTTGATTTTTATTTGTTGCTATCTGATGTAGGTATGTATCTGGTATATGTTGTGTCTTTTAGTCTGTGCTAATTAAATGTATTTTCTTTCTTGAAGCGCTTGGGCTTTTTCTTTGAATATGGAAGAATAGATGAACTCAAAGAAACATTTTTCATAATCCTAAAATACTAAAACTAAATGCAAGGAGTTGACACAGATAAAAAATAAAATAAACTGCATGGTGCTATTTTTGTCAATCCGCAACTTAAACAAACTTGAAGGGCGCCGCAATCCATACTCAAGATGAGCTCGAGTTCAAACAAATGAATGTTATCTTTCAAACGCTTGAATAAACCATCAAACATCGTCAGATCGACGTCACAGCCCTCTCGTTGACGTCACCGACACCGTATCTCTGGACGCACGCTAGAGATAAAACAACGGGATAAAAAGGTTTCTTAGCTGTTATACTGTTTCTTATCTATTGGAATCATAAATGCATTTAAAATTGAAATGAAACTGTTTATTCTGGAAATAGGATACCTATCGAGATCACTGGATTCTAGTTTGATGAGTATGTCCTAGAAACGATAATTCGAAGACATGTCACATCTACCAACCCGCACTGGGCCCGCGTGGTAGATTATAGCCCACTCCCTCTCACATAGATTCTCCTGTGTCCCAGCAACTGGAACACTAAATGAAACTGGAAACAGGCTACCTATCGGAATCACATTTACATGTCATATTAAAAAAATAAGCTAGATGGAGTTGACATTTTCTATCTGATTACCCCTGAGAAGAAATGGCGAAAGTAACTCAGAGGTCTAAATTTTTTTTTAAGTACAGACATAGTCTTGGTCAGATCATGTGAAGACCATGTATATTATTGTCTGAAATGGTCTTTTGAGGAAAAAAAAAACCACAAAAATTTGAGTGGACCTGTCCAGTCAGTGCAAGCATTTGTCAGTAATCGTGTAGCTCAGGACTTCAGCCTACAGCAGTCCACTGCTGGACATAGGCTTTTCCAATTGCACGCCATTTTAACACAGGTACATAGTACAGACGCCAGCAGGTCAAGCTACCCGAAACTGTCAAATTTTCCCAATCAACCTTGAACCTTAATACTTTAACGATAAAGTTGAAAATCTATTAAAGAAATTTGACAGATTGCAGTAGCTTGATGTGCTGGCGTCTGTACATAGGTTAAATAGGTATCTCGAAAACTGACTAGTTTTTTAACTACATTTACAGGAAAAGCTACCGTTTACAAAAAAAAAAAAACGTCGTGTTCACCAAAGCCAATTTCGGTCAACGGAATTTTTGTTGTTTTTATCGATTTGAAGGACTTCCAAGAAGCTAGCTGCATTTCTTGGAAATCTTTCAAATGGCAAAATATGCAGTTTGGCAAAAAATATAATGATTGCAGTAATTCCCCACATCGTTTAGTATGCATATACACCCACTTCTAGCTTTACTGCTTCGTCTTTGGACTTTTAAGGCTCCAGCAGACAGGAGCGATGCGACACTAGTAAAATAATTTCTATGAAAACTTCGTGGAGTTTTTTCTACCAGAATCGCGGCGCACCGTTGCGTCGCACCTATCTGCGGGAGCCTTTATGGGTGTGTTTTGAATGATTAGATGATTTCATACCTAAATCAGACATTTTTTGCAATTATGCACTAGGTATAGGTATGAACGTTTTTATACGTGATGCAGCAAGTGGCGACGTCTAGTTTTATAACGAAGGAACCACTGAATAGGTCGGATAAGAATGACATTAGCTGATTTCTGCACTCTAGCCCTGCATCGCGATGGTTGCGTCGCGACTGTCTTCAGAGGGGCAAACTCGTTCCGAAAGGGTTACCGCTACCCCGGAACATAAAGGGCAAAGGAAGGAACATGGGTGGGTTTTAGTCAGTAAGAGTCTGACACTCCCTTCCGCTCCACCCAGAGCGGGAGGGGTCATTTGACGATTTCCCATCCGGAAAAAAAGGGGGCAAACTCGTAATTTTAATAATGTTCACATTTTAGCCTCTGAATCTGTCAAACATACTTCCAATTTCCCTACATTTATGATAAGTTTTTGACATTGATTGTCGCTGAGATGAGATTGCTACTAGATTTTGAGCGTTTTTTCTGGTGACAGATGATGTCAGGGGAACCGCTGTCGTACCACGTCCACGACGAACTGCTATAATACGGCAGATTCCTCATGATATTGAAGCTGCTGAACCACTTATACGATGACCACTTCGGGTAAAGGCAATGCAGCGCCAGTATACATATAGCGATCGTAGCATTCAGTTCAGGTTCTATTAATATAGTAAAATTCCACACCACGCCTCTTCACCGAGGGGTGAAAAAAACCGTTACCATAAACAACTGCCATTAAAGACTTCGTCGTAATTTCACACTTCGACAATAGATTCAAATAATCTACTCAAACACAAATTTTCCCCGAATCTCAAGTTCGAATATTTTTTTAAGAAAGAACGTCTATCCGCCATTTTATCAAGGGGTTCCAAACACGCGCATACAGGGTGTAACTAACAATTTTGTGTGGAAATCATAACATTACTCGGGGTGCTCCCGAGAAAAATATTAGCTTTGGAACCGAGCGAGTTTATAGAGATCGTTTCGGATATTTGTGATATTGTAAAACAAGGTTTTATTTCGCTGGAATGCTGTTCTTTACGCTCTGTCATGTGGAACTGTAGAATTGTGGCTGTAAAGGGGTGAAAAAGTAAAAATGTTCAAAGCTGTGAACCCGTGCACAGTATAATCTATGATATAAGGATGTTGGATGTAAAGAAAGAAAGAAAAATATTTTATGTGGGACACGCACAGGAAGTACAAACAATAAAAAGAACATTCAATTTAACAAAATCATGAAAACATTTTAAAAAAAAGAACAAATAAGAAGGCCAATTCCCGTAATTGAAAATATTCAAAATCTAGTCGCTTCCTCATCTCAGCGACAATCAATGTCTAAAACTTGTTAAAAACGTAGGGAAACTATTATTTTTGACAGATTTAAATTGATATTAGACTGTGATCGTTCTTAAAATTACGAGAATTACCCGTCTGATTTAATGCCTTTTAACTAGTTAATCTTCTAACTTGACGGTAGTTACTTATGTACTCTATCCTCTTACACGTGGCACAGTACGAGTAGAATTAACATTTGCTAGCTTAGCATAGGACTATAAATAACCTGATTCTCCGAACAACAGGAGATAAAGTCCTGATAATACACTGCATCACGATTTCAACTCAACAACTGCATAATAATCAATACAATAATTATGATAGTGCCCGTCAATTCCGTGTAACTACAATTTCCTGATAAGTTGCATATACAGAGTGTTTTGCATACTACTGGGGAAAACCGAACAAGTAACCGGTTTTACGAATAATATGGTGAA
Source organism: Apamea monoglypha (assembly GCA_911387795.2). Taxonomy (NCBI): domain Eukaryota; kingdom Metazoa; phylum Arthropoda; class Insecta; order Lepidoptera; family Noctuidae; genus Apamea; species Apamea monoglypha. The sequence goes on from OU426927.1 coordinate 19,576,995, forward strand.
TTATGGTAATACGAATATTTTCTGTTCCTGTAGACGTTACTGGTTGATAATACTGTTTCGATTTGCATAAAATATGTTAAGTAATAAGTGGGAAACGTTTTGCTTGTGTGGTATTTGCGGGTGGTGGTAGGTGGTATAAATCTTTGCGATTTATGGTGGTAAAGAGGACGCGTGGAGCGCTTGTGTGGTCGTGGGTTTATGGAGGTGCTTGTTTCGATGCAGAATATATGTATAGTGTTATATTCCCATAGACGACCGGCTGTCGTCTGTGGGAATATTTTCTAGAAATTTCTCGATCTTTTTGCTGAAACTTTATCTCTCGTAGGTTGTACATGTTTCCATGAAAATTATATTACGAGTTTTAGGGAATACCTACTTGAAGTAAAACCACGATTTTTTTTTATGGTACAGACGCCAACACATCAAGCTACTACAATCTGTCAAATTTCTTTAATAGATTTTCAACTTTATCGCTAAGCATCGCATTAAGGTTCAAGGTTGATTGGGGAAATTTGACATTTTCGGGTAGCTTGACCTGCTGGCGTCTGTACGTACGAGTACCCCTACCACAAAAAAGTGCTTTTCCGGCATTTATATAAACAAAAATTATTAAATTGGTGTAATTTTCCAAAACCTATAAAGCACAATACAAAGAAGAAAGGGGCTATACAGTACCAGTTAGCAGTTAACAATAAAAATACTCAAAACAACAAAACAAGACCATGCCCTACCCAACCACGAACAAACACAACTCCCTTGCTCGCCAAACTAATCAGAAAAATTTACCTTTGCTACCGACCCGTCACTTCCGGCCGGCCCGACACCGGACATTCCTGCCATAGCCTCTACCGGCCATCGAACCATAGCTTCATGGTAAAAAATTTACACATCCCTATAAAACCGGTTTCGGTTATTGCAATTATTGGTCTGCGATGAGGAAAAAAAGTGTTTATATTATTAGTTTCAATGATTGGGTAATTTTTTAGTCTGCGAAGGTTTTGTAACCGTTTTATTTGTGCGCGTAACTTACTTTGAAATATTTTAAGTTGCGGTAAAATTCTCACTAACTTGAACACAACATATAACATGACATCACGCCTTGATTCCCCGGAGGGATAGGCAGAGGATACAACCAAATTTCGCCAGTTACGGTATGTTTGCTTGTTTGTTTTACTAACTTTAACTTAGGGAGGAAACCGTATAAAGTAATAAAATAGTGGTAGCGAAGACTGGGAGAGGCACTATGTCCAGCAGAGGATAGCGATAGGCTGATTTGATTGTGTTGAGTTGTGTCAATATTTCGTAAGTAGTAACTTAAACCAAAAGAATACAGTCACATGAGCGAAGCCGCGGACACAAATTGTTTTCAAAGATTTTTTTGCCAAAATAATCGCATTTGGCCCCTGAGTAGACCTCAAAACAGTTGAAAAAAGACTAGAAAGATGGGCAAACTAAATTATAGTTAGACAACTAAATTGCCCGGAGGCACAGAACAGAACCTTAGATGAAATAAATTGCCCTAATTTTTTTCCTCTTTTTTTACCTTATTACAAAACTCTGTATTTGACGTTACACTAACTTTACCGTCAACTACAGAATTTATATTAATTTCAGAAATAAAAGTTAAGTATGATGAAGCTTTGTAGAACAACTAGGCCACGTAATGTATTATTTTTTAAATGAAAAGTTTTCACGAAAAGTATGTCATCATAAAATATTTGAGTACTTTATGCGGCCTACCCAAATATTCTTTCTCTGGTATTGTTCCGCGAGTCGTTGAGCTCCTTAGTAGTTCTGAGTTGAGCTATACGATTACTGACAAATGCCGACTCCATTTTGCTTGTTTTTTTTTTTTTTTTTTTGTAAGACGTAAAATTAAGTGATTCCGATATCTTATTTACGGAATAAACAATTTAATTTCTTTAAACTACAATCTAAATGCCCAAAAAGTGCAAAAGTGGTGTCGTACCTATGTATCAGATTCAAAAGTTTTATTAACCTAGACTGGGAGTGCCTTTTATATTAAAGCTACGCTTATGTGTAATATTATTTGTAGGTTGCAACATTGACATTTTTAAACATTTTATGCTTTTGAGTTGTGGCAACTCATAGATGAATTTTGATGAAAAACGTCGGGAATAGTGGGCTTGCACTTTTCTCTCAGCTAGAGTCGATGAAAGTGGTCTCGAGTTACAATTACTATTTTACTGTGTTCAGTACCAATACAGTGATTTGTACAGGTATTCGAGTGTATAATTCTTTCATATGGCACGCGTCAATAGCTTTTTTTTTTTGCAAAACCACAGTTCCTACCACATCAAATTTATTTCCAAAACCCAAAATGTATGTCTGAATTCGAAAACCGGTTAAAATATAAAACATTAGTCACCAAAATTCGTTAGAACCAGTCTTCTGTCAAACATCCTTCTTCTAAACATCTCCGTATTTTAGTACCAATGGCTGTATTACCGGTTTACCCTCGGGAGCAATCGCGTGTGGTCTAAATATATACTAAATATTATGCAAGGAAACCGACAACGGAAGGAAGGACGCATAAGGACCCGTCCACTTCCACGGTGCATTCTACGAATAGTACGAATCGTACATCTAGAACTGCAGTCTATCCGGGTACGATAGCAACGCTTAGTAGGTATCGATTCTGAGAAAAAACAATCGGAAAACCTGTGTATGTTAATGGGAATTTTGTGACATAAAACCCCGTTTAATAAGTTTTTAGAACGGATCTCTAGAAGGATCTGATTTTGCAGTAAAACGGAACAGTTTGTGACTACATTAAAATTAGATTAGAAGGCCCCCGTACATCATGAATGATGCCAATTTTTTGCTAAGTCATCAGACATTAGGTAGTCAAAGAATTCGTCCCCTTCTTCCATTGTAAACTGGACCCCCTCTTCGCAATAAACCTCTCCGCCAAAAAGGTCAATATATCTTTAGATTTTCTTCGTTTTACCGTAGCTTGAAACTCAAGTCACGAATGCGTTCAAAATAACGATTCGATTGTTGACTCATCGACGTCAGAATCGAAACGTTTTCCCGCGTAAAGTCCGCAAACTGCAAACTTATCAAACACTCGGAAAAGTAAAACATTAGGCTTTAAACACCCTTATCTGTAAGCAAATAAGGGCCAGTTTATAAGGCTTTCTGTTAAATATGATAGCAAATAGATTGTCAACGTATAAATAGTGCAACGGTGCGTTCCGCGAATTCGCTGCGTTCATTTTCCTCGTCGAATGGAATGCGCCTCCTGACGTCATTTGGAACGCACCTACAAATAACACGGGCAAATTAAATTGTCTTCATTCTATGTATAAATTAGAATTGAAAGCAGGCTCTAGGAATAAGGAGTATGTTATAAACCGAACCATTTGAAAAGTTCAGCTGTTGTATATGGTTTGTTTGGGTTGTATGTCTGTTTAATTTTGTTGGTTATCGAGTGCAGGATAACGGTTCTTATAAGGTCGTTCGAATGACCGATAGGCATGTTTTATTAGTTCTAAAAAATAAGGTGTTTTTATTACTTATCGCATGGAATTTTCGCTTATGGTGTATTTGGACAGGTGATGTGTAGACAGGTTACATGTTTATTATGGAGTCGTTATAATTTTAGAAGTATATTCTTTGTTAATGACGCTTAATGTCTTAATTAGTAACGCCATGTATAGCTTTAATTACATTAAGGTGCTCAGGAAATGGTTGCTGACAATGTCTGTCAGTTAAAAATCGCCTATAATGTTTTCGATTAAAGGGTGCGACCCATTTGTAACACCCTACGCGAGCTCATTGGACTATTAAGGGAATGTGGCCCCATGATTCGAAATGCCTTATTTTAAGGGGATCTGTATCCTGTTTGATAACAGGGCCGTTTATCGTAGCGATCATTGTGAGGCCAAAGCTCTGTTAACATTTACGGGACCGTGTTTTAAAATTAAGCCTTCGAGTAAAGACACAAGAAAAAAAATGCTTTTTCTGAACAAATATTATCTGCACATTATAAATTGACGACACGATTAGCGCAGTGGCTGAGCGATCGACTGCTGCGCTGCGTGTCGCGGGTTCGATTCCCACGCGGAACAAATATTTGTATTGCCTACAGGTAGTTGTTCCGGGTCTGGCTGTTTGTGTATGTGAGTTTAAATGTTTGTAAACGAACCCACGATACAGGAGTAATTCCTAAAGTGGGGCAACGTGTGTTACAAAAAACAAATTTGAAATGAAATTTGGCCTAAATACTTATCTGAATCAATAATTAAGACTGTAATAATTATTTTTCGAAAATTAGGTACAAGACTTAGGTACCCTTTTTGGTGGAAGCATTGTTGAATATTTTTACGGGAAAATACGAAATCTACGCGAACAGTCGCAGGGAAAGTGGTAGAAATAATGATAAAAACGAAAGGTAAATTAAAAGTTGGACAAAAAAGTTAGTACAATATTAGTTGGCTTCATTCGCGTCGCGTGTTACGTTACTAGTCTGTTCCAGCCTTAACCACGCCAATTCAAACAAAACTGCGATTGCCAGAAAACGGTAAAACCACTTAAACATAATTTATCAACAAAAGAAAGAGTATGTCAGACATACACTTTTCTTCGCAACGACATAACAGAGACAAAATGCTAAGTAAAGAAATATTTCCTAATCCCCCGAGTCCGTCGTAAAATAACGAATAGCCAATAATTAGTCGCCATTTTGAAAAGCCAACAATGCATTGTGAAACCGAAACTTTCCTATTTAAAATGTCTTCAAAATAACAAGGATAATATTTGCTTGTCTATCTCTAAAAACCCATTCAACTTTCAATCTTATAACTTTTCTGTTAAGAACTACGAGTGCTGTTATGTGCAAGCAAAACAAAATGACGTGTAAAATTATCATTTGGCGGCTAAAGACGAGAGTTCCCAGGTTTATCATTATTCTCCTAACGGTGATGTAATTGATTGCTTACATCAATAACTTCGCAGTCTCCACACAATGGGAAGAAAGGCAACGAGTAGGTAATTCTAATCAATCGTGTATTATAGGAACCGTATTTAAGTATCTAATTTTCTTTATGTAACTGGCAGAGGTTTCAAATCCTAGTGTTCACGTCATGTTAGGTCCAATGCCCCCTATGTCCATTGTTGGAAAGCGCCCTCTAATGGAAACGGATTAAAAAAAAAGACTATCTTGCGCAGATACAAATTATCATCATCATCAATCAGCTTAGGGCTCGTGGCTAAATAATAACAGACGCACGGGTCGATCGAACCTACGCTTACTGCGGTCGCTTCGTGGATGGGTGTCCATCCATTACATATCGAGGACCCTCGTTATTCTTCCTTTCATTCTAGATCTTTGATAGTCGTTACGGGTAGTCAGAAGCCCAAAAATCCGACAACCAGTATTTTAATGTGGAGGTCCGATAGGCAGTCGCTCCATGTAAAATACTGATATCCAGATGCATCCTGTTAGCCTGGCCGACCCCAAAATAGTTGGGGAAAAGCTAGGCTGATTGATTGATCAGCTTAGGTATGTCAGGCCGCTGCAGGACTCCACAACTGAACGCCATTTAACTCAACCCAGCCAGCAATCATTCAGCTACCAGGGTAGCTGGATGATTGCCAGAATGGCCATTCTGGAATAGTTGTTCCTGATTTTCTCAAGATTTAATTTTAGCTGATTAATTCCATTGTTGGTGTCTAAAATATGTCCGTGTGCTTTCTGGTAAAGAAAAAGCTACCAGTCTAGTTCGGAGAAGGGCGTAGAATATTACCAGTTTGCTCGCCATATTGATTTTGAATAGCAGTAATGTGGTTCTTATTTCCTCTCTCTCCTATCGCATTCTACGACAAGCCGTGAAGTTTAAGGTGTGTTCATTACACCATCATCAATACCTGGAAGTCTGCTAATCCCAGAGTGGTGACTCAGCACTTATAATAATAATCAAGTAAAGAAGACAAGTTCCAATAAATGACGGGTCATTTCACCGTCCACCATCGGATTATTCCAAACGCCATTAATACGTTCCGGTTCTCATTTCGCGATTTTCGATACTTTAGGGTACCGTGGATCGATATTGGAAATTATACTGTGACTAAGAACCATTTTAATTAATTAGAAATTGATCCTTATGGTATTAGGACATTATCATCTTGACTAGATTTGCACAAAGCTTCATGATATTAACAATGTCTAGAAATCAGCTTTTTTTTCCTTTTTTTTTGTACTAATCTATGCTATCCCACTCCTGGGCAAAGGCCTCCTCCTGCAACGTCTTCCATCTTTCGTAAGCCCGCGGATCCTCCTTTCAGTTTTGACGGAACCAATCCAGCAGCTGTTCTAAGGCCCAAACTGGGCTGCTTTCATTATGGACAGTACCATAATGAAAGCAGCCCAGTTTGGGCCTTAGAACGGCTTCCATGATCAACGATTCATTCATTCGAGTCTTGCAGAGGAGCCCTGCTGTCATCTAGATTGGCTCATTTTTTCTACCACGCTTTGAACTTTTCTCGTATACCAAACCTGGCGCGACAAGACAAAAAATGTTGACAAAAACCATGATGTTTTATGATATAGGTAACCATATAAGGAATATCATCATTAAGCTCCCAACTCACACTTGTCCGCGTTTTTTAATGCTTTCAAAGTCGAAATACCAGTTCGCGCGGTATTCCAAAAATTCGGACTTGTTTGCCGAAGACATGTACGGCATATATTATATTTGTATTACTCAATACCTAGGTCGTTGGCCTACCTGCAATCGACGTGTTTTTATCGCTGTGTTGCCATTTAAAATTCTGTACTTGTTGCTTTTTTGGTACCTACCTACATGTTTCTGTTTGCGTTGTAATGTTGTGTGCAGATGTGCAGGTGTGACTGTTTGTTTGTTGATTTGATAAGCTTCGCTGAGAATGGATAGCGGAGTGTTGATTTAATTTTCTCTGCTAGGTCCTGGGGGTGTGCTACGAAAAGTGATTAGATTCATCTTTATTTTATCTACATCAGCATTAGTTTAGTGGTTATTTCTTGTTTTTCAGGATAGGTCAGGTTCTTGATTCATCGGTATGGAAACAGACAATTTCGTAATTTTATCAATTTTCAGAAACGTCCTGCCGACTTGCTATTTTTATTATTGACTGTTACATAAAGCTCTCCGCCATCTGTTAGATATAGCGACTGCTGAGCGTGAGTTCCTGGCTCCATTCCCAGGTCAGGCAAAGTGTTGTTGGGCTTTTCATTAAGAATTCCTGAGTAACAACCCGGAGTTTGGAAGTTGCCGGTGGGATACCCCCGTGCCTCGGAATGCCGTGAGTCCTGCGCTAATCTCTCTCCGGTCGTGTCGGATTGCCGTCCCATCGGACTAGGAGAGTGAGGGAAGAGAGAGTACACCTGTATCTGTGCACACACTTGTGCATTATGATATTTCCGCGTACAAGGCTTGTCTCCGCTGAGATTGGCTGCCATGACCGAAATTCGGTCTGGAGGACTATTTTACTTTGTTTCAAGCAAGATTTCGCTTTCGACAAAGTCACGAACATTACCTAGTGTTAGGTACTGAACAACTTGTTTGCGTCGCATTGTTTTTCCATGACGTTCTCGTGCTAGATTTTTTTGAGCTCATTCGGATGTCAACGAGTGCCAAAGTATTTGTTTTGTATTCAAACAAATGTTGACAACCCCACTGTTTTATTTACTGACTGGTTTTATATTGAATTGATTAGATATTCAGCATTTATTGCAGCTGGTGTTTTCTTAGATTATATCGACATAGCAGAATAGTATACCTCATTATTTTAGCCGAAAGGCGTCCACTAGGCCTGGACCTACACTTCGGCTGGTTCTGTGCTTCCCGCATCCAGCGGATTCCTGCGGCCTTCACAAAGTCATGGGTTCACCTTGTGGGATTACCGACCGAATTTTAAATAGTATCCTCTACCTAATGATTTATAACATACTAGCTGACCAGACAGACGTTGTCCTGTTTCCTAGAACTCTATTGCAGCGCCACCTACCGGGTCCAATTGTGAACTTCTCTGATCTTTGACAGTCGTTACGGGTCGACAGAAGCCCGATAGTCTGACAACCAGTCTTACCAAGGGGTATCGTATTACCCGGTAACTGGGTTGTGGAGGTCAGATAGGCAGTCGCTCTATGTAAAATACTGGTATTCAGCTGCATCCGGTTAGACTGGAAGCCGACCCCAACATAGTTGGGAAAAGGCCAAGAAGATGATGATGAACACACACACATACACCAACTCACGCCTTCTCATGGGGGTAGGCCGCCACCACAAACCTACAGAACGCCCTCCACCCTGCCTACCTGCCACTATCCTTACATACTCCTTTTGTTTTGTTTACGTTCATACATCTGAGGGGCAATTCTCGTAATTTTAAGACCGTTCACATTCTGATCTCAGTCTCAATCTGGCAAAAATTCATCTAATTTCCCTACATTTTGACAAGTTTTTGACATTTGTTTGTCGCCGAGATGAGACTACAACTAGATTTTGAACGTTTTAAATTACGAGAGTTGGCCTTCTGGTCAATACCCGCACGCCGGTTGTGAGTACACCGCATATGACCTATCTGAAGAACAAATTATTTATTAGAGAAAGTGTGTATAAACAATAAGGTCTGTTACCCTTTCATCTGCAGAAGAGCAACCTCTGTCATCTAAACCAATTGAAACTAAAGTGCCTTCTTTAACGCAATTAATTACAGACATGCGCGAAACTATATACGGTACGGAACAATAGTACGGTATTGTTGCAAACTTCAAATACAAGGTGTTAATTTTATCAACGGCTGTCAAAGGAAAATTCTGGTCAAAGTTCCGCAAATAACTGGGTATTTTTTATGAAACTCACAGAAAAACCCGTACTACAATCTGCTGATTAATACACACCTTATTTTGTTTTAAACATGAGTGGTTGTAACCATGACAACAACACTGACTATTATATCCTCCTTATATATGCTATACCCATATTTCAATAAATAACCCAATGATACATTAATCCCTAAATAAAACCGACTCTTATTAAACTGTTATTTACAAATATAACAGCTAATCTTAACATAATATTGTTATTTTTGGAAGCGCCGCAACAAATAACTCTTTTTTTTATTTTCGGAACACGGATCTGGAGTTCTCCATATTAGATTTGGGGTGTAATGTTAATGTAAACATGGTACTCAAGGTTATTCTTTTGCGAAGTAAACACTCGTATTTTTGAAGAAACTATATTTCTTACGACTTTTTTCCTTGGCGATCCAGGAAAATTCGCGGCTTAGAAACTAATCTCTATTTTCTCTTTAACATCTTGGTGACTATAACAGGATTCTACAGTAGAAGGGGCTCCGGATTGGTCTTTTAAGAGGTATCGGTGCCCCTTCCCTGTGCAGATGGTGACCACCGGGGTAGTTACTCCCTGATTTTATTCCCAAAGAGCCCGTATATCCTAAGTTCCTAACCCAGGTTATGGTACCAAATTTCATCCAAATCCGTTCAGCCGTTTTAGCCCGGTCTTTGGGGATAAAACCAGGGAGTGTGGGATATCAAAATCAAAAGTCATTTATTTAAATTAGTCTGAGAATCAGCACTTTTCGAACGTCAAAATTACAAAAGACAGTCCCCCAAAAACGACCGCCGTTCTCCATTTGAAGGTTTCACCCCGAAAAAAAAGAGGTATATCCTCTGGCCTACTGCAGACTACGACAACCATTTCATCTACTAAATGCTGGTTTTTAGTCATTTTATCATAGGTCGTAAATGTGGTGGTTGTTCCACAAAAACAGACAGCAGAAATTCAGACAAGAACCGCTTAGCGATCGTATAATACCGGACCGTAGGAAGCGGCTCTCAGCATAAGCCCAGGAAACACTAGGATGCATAATTCTAGATACCTACCATTACAAGGAAAATGTCATCCAATTCTTGAGGAAGGTATAGCATGTAACAAACGATGGTAATAAAACAAGAGTAAAAATAAGTTCTTCAAACAATACCTTTGTCCCTTTAAGGACAAACACAACGAACTTTTCCTCAAAGCCCATAGCAACGACTGGGTAACCCATAAAACGGCTCACAGTTCTTTTAATGAACTATTATATTAATACAAAGGTTCAAAACACCCAATTAGCGGGTCTTTATCACTAACTTAGATTATACACGGAAGTAAGGTCCCGATACAGAACCACAACCTTCCTGCCGTTTTATCGTGCCTCGAATCCCGTGGGTACCGTGCTCAGGGAAACCCGACTAACGTAATAAGTGATAGCGTATCACTGTTCCGCTATAATCTAGAAAAATAATTAGCTTGGCAAATTAGCTTTTTAAGAAAAGACTGCTGTTCTTGTATTTCAGGAAATTCCCCTAAAATTGGGTTGAGGTACAGTCACGAGCATAAGTATGTATAAACTTGGCTTTATTCAAAAGCGATTTACTCCTTTATTTTTGAATGAAATTTTATGTTGCTACGAACATAGTATTTTCGAACCCATAGGTTTTTGCAATGTGTCGTATTTCATCGTTGTTTTAGTTATTTCGCGCAAAAATAGCTACTAGTAAAACGGGGTGAATAGGGATGCAGGGGGGAATCGGGACGAAACTTTAAAATGGATTTGTATTTTAAAATAATATAGTTTGAAGACTTAATCTTTCATTAAAAAACAGTAAACACATTAGTCTTTTCTGGCAACAAACTATATTATTTCAACGTTAAAATCCATTTTAAAGTATCGTCTCGATTCACCCCTGCATCCCTATTCACCCCGTTTTACGGTATTGAAAGTTTCCAATTGTTGACATATTAGTGCTCGTGATTGTGCATACACACGGCGACACATCAAGCTATACATCTTCAGTTGTAGCTGGACTCGCACTGTACGGGAAATATACTGTACTGTACTGGATACTATATTGGAAAATTACATTTTGATACGTCGTCGTGCGTACAAGGCGATGAGAAGATGAAGATGATACAATCAAGTTGATACAAGATGATGCGAGCCAGTTTAGATAAGGATACTTGAGCATTTTCTTAGAAACTCATTTCAGTTGTACTATATTGTTAGAATCACATAATTTACCTAGTCCGGTTCTAAGGGTGTGATTTCTAAAGAAATGATAGTTACAAAAGAGATTTGAAGTCCGTTCCACATTCTTAGCAGCGCAGCGTAAAAGTTCCTGTTCCCCGTTCCACCCCGTCGCATCGCCCATCAGCCCACCCGCGCTTTTACTTCGTTTTCGCTCACCGTTCTTTCTGGTTTTTTTCCTTTTGTTCAGCGCCTAAGGGCCGTAGCGCAATGATAGATAGCCTATAACCTTCCTCGAGAATTCGACTATCAAAAGCAATAAGAATTTTTCAAAACCGACCGGTAGTTCCAGAGATTAGCGCGTTAGAAACAAACTCTTTAGCTTTATTATTAGGGTAAATAGATTAAAAGTAAAATGATCATTGAAACATGTCCGATAGGCCCATAGGTACATATACATAATTCTATCAATACCAAATACATACCTACTCATGCAATATAGTAGGCATGTACTTCTGGTGCATTGACATCACCATATCCACTACATTAATGAATGGGGGACAAGGAAATTGCCAGAATCACCCCGCTTGTAGGCCCATATTACCTACAGCATCGTAAAATAGGCTATTTTGATGAATCATATAAAAAAATGTATTGGACAGCTGATTCTTACTATTAGTTCTGCTGTAGTGTTTATTATGGCTTGAACTATCCTTGTTATTTAAAGGATTTCAGTAGTCCAATTTGTCCTTTATTTATTTATTTAATTTATCATTTATTTACGATCACCAAAGGAGATAAGTAACCAGGGTCATCGGATATAGTTGAAGTTTAATTAAATTAATTTTTATTCGAAAACATCCATCGGTGTTTTCGAGTAAAAATTAATTTAATTTATAGAAAATAAGTAGTTCATTTATCAAATTAAAACTTCTAAACTTCAACTATATCCGACGACCCAGGGGGCCTACTACGAAGTGCAAAGTGCGAATGATCGGATCGGACCGACACATGGCCGAAACGAATATTATTGAAAAATGCGAAAAAAGTTCGGATCGGCTCGGTTGGGTCGGGACCATAGTCAATATTCGAAAGAGTGTAGGGGTGTAGGATCGGGACCGACCGAAACGGCCGAACATTCGGCCGATACCACTTCGGAGTAGACCCCCTGGTTACTTATCTCCTTTGGTGACCGTACACATATATACATATACACACAAGAAAAAACGGATCGGAAAAAGTAAGTCCTTCTTTTTTTACTGGAATGGGCGCGAGCTTTAACACATGTAGGTTATGAGAAAAGCTCGTGTAATGCCGTGGTAAAAATATTAGGCAGCAGTCAGTTAGTAAGGAGGCTAACTGTCTAGGGTGCACGAGACGTAGAGTGCTACAACGATCTTTTGGTGCCTGAGTGACATTGAGAGCGGATGAAAATGTCAGTTGGAAAATGTGACATGCGCCCGCTATGTGGGAAAGGAATTAGTTTTAAAATTTCTTGACATGAACGTACTTTAACCGTAGTTATGTTTTTTGTTTGTTTGAGGGGAAACATTTAAAAGGCGCTTGGGTTTTGGGGATAAGACCTACCTACATATCGCCACTCTTGTAGGTTATTTCATCATATACCTTAAAAAAATCCTGTTCCGTGTTTTTGTACGGACGCCAGCAGGTCAAGCTACCCGAAACTCAAATTTTCCCAATCAACCTTGAACCTTAATGCTTTAGCGATAAATTTGAAAACCTATTAAAGAGATTTGACAGATTGTAGTAGCATGATGTGCTGGCGTCTGTACTTAGTGAAAAAATCTGTTTTCCTGTTTGTGCTTATACAATTTACCACATTCAGACCAGTCGTTTTTGATATTCACCAAATCGTTCGACGGACGTGGTCAGAATAACATTCCTGCTTGGCGATAATACTTTTAATAACAAAATAACCATGAAGTCCTTGTGTGTTGTGTTTAGTATAAATAATAATCTAAAGGCTTTACCTTCCTTAACATTATTGTAGGTAAATGGAGGAAAAACTAATTTATCCGGTTACTAAATATGAATTAAGTTACCTACAACGATATATTTTGATAAATATAAACAGGTATTTAAATGCTATTTTGTACTAATACGGTAAGGAAAAGTGGAAACTTGTGTAAAAAAAAAAATAGGATATTTTTTTGGCAACGTTCTTTAAAACGCTTTTTCATGACGATTTCTACCAGTTTACTCCTATAAACTGGTAGAAATCGTCATGAAAAAGCGTTAGCGCTCCAAGCAGAGAGAGAGAGAGAGAGATAGTTTTCATAGTTTTCGAGAGTGCTGAAGTCAATAGTGAGGTCAAAATGAAAATCTAAGACGGCGCCTGCGAAATTTTCAAATACATCTTGGGTGTCGTTTTCATGGTTTTCGAGGGTGTTGAAGCCAATAGTAATGTAAAAATGAAAATCAAAGATATCGTTGATTTTCCACTTCGGTAGCTTCATAGCTGGTACCTATATCTAATTAAATCCTAGGGATTTCCTTAGAAACAACGTTTTAATAGTGCAAATAAACATTGCTCATATTTCGCGATGATGCGAATTCCAAGACAGCATGTTAATCAAAACTCGATATTGTGAAATCGTTTCCTATTACTTGAATTCCATAATTCTGCCGTTTTTATATATCAAACAAAATATATTTATGTAACCGCTCCATATATTTCCGTTTTAATGCTCAAAGAACACTCAACTTTTAGCTAAAGTCGTAAGATGCAATTCAGATTGTGTAGTGTATGGACATACGACTTTATGACATGGACAGGTTATTGTTGTATTAGTATGAATTATGTATTTAGTGCTAACGTCATAACAATATACGTTTCGTTAGGAAGTGCTTTGACATTTCCGTTATAAAAATTGTACCTAGTTGTTCTAGTTGCTTCGAAAGTTCATTGTTTTATCTTAAAAGGCGTTTAAACAGCCAGTCTATTCTGTAAAAATCTCACCGTGAAACTTAGGTGAAGTGAGCTGTCAATAGTGTCAATCCCTTGCATCAGGTGGAATGACAGGTCATTTTAAGCTAACTTCACCTAAGTTTTCATGGTGAGATTTTTACAGTATAGACTGGTCGACTACTTATTTTAAGAGGCAATTCGACTAATAGAAGATGCATGGATGATGCTGCACATACCTGAAGTAGATTGGGATAACGGCTGGAGAATGATGATGATTTTCAGTGACAATCATATCACGCCTTTAAAATCCATAGTTTCGTCAGTTATGTTTAAGTCCCATGTAATAGGGGTCGAACCAATTGCCATCAACCGGGCACAAATCAGACTCTAAAGCTGTTACTGAGAAATCCCTGACGGAAAAACCCAATAACACTTTGCCCGACCTGGGAATTGAACCCAGGACCTCACGCTCAGCAGTAGCATTAGTAAAGACCACACAACCGAGGCTATCCAGTGGCAAACATAACATGTTAATAAGTGTTCACCAACACCAACTGTCCGACAACCCGCATTAGGCCCGCGTGGCGGTTTACAGCCCACTCTCTCTCACAGAGAGAAGGCCTGTGTCCCAGCAGTGGGAACATTATATGTCGATTATGCTAAGCTGGACAGTAGACAGAATCCATAATACCTATCTTCAAACCAACAACCACCAACAAAATCTCAATGAAATATTCCCTTCAATAACGCAACTTGGCAATCAGACCGGTGATCGGCGACTGTTAAAACTAACTTGAAACTAAGTTTCCCGTGAATATAATTACTAGGTCAAAAGTTGATCAAGTTGCTCCACTTATGGCAGGGTGCCAGCGTTAACTAGTTCAGCGAACAAGTTTTGGGTATGGACGAAGTAAGGGCGAAGATTTTGTGAGGCGGTGCCATCCGTCAGCGTAGCATTTTTTACGTAAATGACTCAGATGGGACTTTAATAATGACTATAATAATTAAGACCTTAGATTGTTTTAACAAGCATAATCATAATCAGCCTATATTGTTCCCACTGCTGGGACACGTCCTCTCTTTGAGAGAGGGCGAGCTGGTAGATGTCGCTATTTTTTTCGGTTCTAAGACACTACGTTTTCCACACGATGTCTGTCGGTCGTCCCCGCGATCTTCTGTAGGTCGGTCATAGGCGCTTTACTTTGTGTAAACGGAAATGGTGAAGGAAACATCGTGAAGATACCAGCATGTCCTAGAATCAAAAATTTGAAGACATGTGAAATCTACCGACCCGCATTGTTCCCGCGTGGTAGATTACTGCCCACTCTCTATTACCGAGAGGAGGCCTGTGTCCCAGCGGTGGGAACATTATAGGCTGATTATGCTACTTAGATACTTACTCATGCTAAGGATAGCTAAGATTACACTGGATGGGTTGCTAAAGTTACTTTAGCTTAAAATTGAGCAAAGAGAAACTGACTCTTTTCAGGTTTAAAGACCCTATATTCTTAGTCGGGACCTTTACAAACGCTTCCCACATCCATTACCATCATCTCCCTAGCCTTTTCCCAACTATGTTGCGGTCGGCTTCCAGTCTAACCCGATACAGCTGAGTACCAGTATTTTACATGGAGCGACTGTCTATGTGACCGCCAAAACCCAGGTAATGGGTAATACGAAACCCCTTGGTAAGACTGGTTGTCAGACTTTCGGGCTTCTGAGGACCCGTAACGACTGTCAAAGATCCACGAATGACAATCAGGACCAACGGCTTAACGTGCTTGGCGAGGTATGGAGGGGTCTTGGTATGTAAAGATGGTCACCCATCCAGAGATCAACCGCGGTAAGCGTAGCTTAACCTGATCGATCGACCCGGTGCGGCTGTTATTACTTAGCCACAAGCGTCCCACAACCCTACAATAATTATGTACTTAAACTGTGACTTACTTCCATTTCCCGGTATCCATGTATAAATTAAGCAAATAATATTGTTTCGAAGAACATTATTCTAGTCAATATTTGCCGCATATAGTAAAATCCTTGGCGCAACCTATGCAAATATAGGGTTTCTGAGATGTTATATTCTATATAACCAATGCTAGTTTATTATTATTGTAAAGGACAAAAGCTTTAAGCTGGCTTTATGGTTGTATTAGAAATCATTAAGAATACATTTATTTAATTGCTTATTTAGAAGGATTTCTATTTTATTTTGTTTCATCAGTTTTATTTTTCCTTAAACCTTGATTAAGTGATTTAGCTAGAACAATGTTTCGAATAATGACAATACTAACCTCTTTCATAGAAATAGACATCACAATTCTTATAGAAGTGAAGATTTAAGGCCCGCTTGAACCACAAAACAACAAACAGAACCGCGAATCATATTTAGATCAACATACGACCCGATGCTGACCTGCAAATTGCGAAAAACGTACAGTTATTATAAAAAAGCCAATAACCGAAGTCCAATGTGATGGACCCACTGTAGATGACGTAATGGAAATCATCAAAAAAATGCGGAACGGGACGTGAGATATACAAAAAACCGGAAACGGATAGTAGCGAGAACTCCGACGATGACATTGAAAACAACAACATCTAAGACATCATAACACAGCAGAGCAATGACATACAAAAGAACCGAGAAAGCAGTAGAACCCGGCCAAAAGAGTCACGGGTGAAGCTCGACCTGAAACACCCGGCCGCGAATTCTTTAAAAGATGCCCATCCATAGACAAATATCACCCATCTCTCCACTAGTCCAATGCTTACTCTAGGGTACATATCCGCCTCTTAAATCCTACCCTTTCTACGGGCAGCTCTTCCCTACAAAAACCGCGCCCCCCGGTCTACTTCTTGATATACAATGGTCGCTGTAGCACCATGAACATGAGGCTACAAGAGCTAGTGTGAATCTTGGGGTTCATTCGATTAATCGAGTCTGGTCAAACCACGCTGGGAATGGTGCAATTTATATTCATAGTTTTTTGAAAATGACGTACAGACGCCAGCAGGTCAAGCTACCCGAAACTGTCAAATTTTCCCAATCAACTTTGAACCTTAATGCTTTTCGTAACGCGCGATAAAGTTGAAAATCTATTAAAGAAATTTGACAGATTGTAGTAACTTGATGTGCTGGCGTCCGTACATTGATGTATTAAATACGCAAGCACCTACGACTATAAGCGCGATTTTGAACGCGGTCGCGATGGAATACGAGGGAGTGAGTCTTCCGTATGAAATTGTGGCGATGTCTAATCTAATATTCGTATGCCAAAAATGTAAACAAATATGAGCTTATGGAAAAATAACTTTAACTCCTACACTATAAAGTTCAGTTTACGCTACAACTTCAAACATTTTTATAACTTTTTCAATAGTCATAGTCTAGTGTAGTCACTCTGAAATCAACTTAATTTCCATGCAAATAAAGTTGATATTTTTTTAACTTGAAATAACGTCAATTTGAAACAAATAAAATTTGAATGTACACACGGCTACACATCAAGCTATGCATTTCCAGTTTTAGCTGACCTCGCATTGTATAGGTTTTTCGTACAATCAGCAGGCAGCTTATACTGGTTTTGTATAGCTTGATGTGTAGCCGTGCGTACATCGCCACTTGCGAATTACGCATTATACTGAAGTCACGCTAGATCCTGCATCGTGCAAGTAGAGTTTACTGCGAAACTAACATATTATATACAACGTCCCGACATCAATTGTCGGGCAGTACAGCACCCGTCTGGTCGGAGGATCCTTCCTTTCAATAGAGGATGAGTGAACTTTAAACCCTGTTCCTCATACATCTATAAAGTATTTATTTTTATTTGCCTTTTGCCTACTATTTTAGTGTTGGATGTTAGTCTTACCAGATGTAGATCAACATCAGTATTTGATTTGAACCACAAATTAGACGCATGAACCAATTTTTGGGTCGGCCATAAACTATGTAGATATATATATATGATATTAGTAGTCTACTTTGAATAAACTATTTTTAGACTTCGTAATCTTTAGACCGGTTTCTGACTTTCGGTTACCAATAATAGTCCCAGGGTCCGACAACTATCCCAAACACGGAGGGGCTCCATTATACCCTTATCGCTATTGTAAAGAATAAGTAATAAAATCGGCCAGACACCGGAAGTGACATACAATAGTCATCGCAAATATATTCAGAACTATTTTCGGAATCATTTTCATAAATACATATTTTTATGGGTAGTAATAAAAGCTCCGAAAAAAAAATGAAAATATGAGCAGCATACTCAAAATATGAAATTTACTTTTTTAAATACTAACTTTTCGACAACTTACGAGGGCGACATTGAAAGTTTTATAGAACTGGCCACTTGTATACGATATAATAAAAAAATAAGTTCAAGTTTTGAAAACGGAACTCTTTGCTAATATTGTATGTATTTTATTCATTTGTCATTTGTTTACGATTTGGCGGCAAATTGAAAACTGTCTGCGTCACGTCAGCATGAATTTAACGCGAGGAAAAATTTTCGTACAATGATTTTTTATGACTTTCGATGTCATTTAAGTCAACAAGAAATTTATGATAGACTTCGATTGGCCTCTCACCATAAAGCCCCATCTCGTGCCACTGTTTGCAACTGGTTTAATGAGTTTAAACGAGGTCGTACTAATCTCACCGATGATCTGCGTGAGGGACGGCCTTCTACGGCGATGACTGAAGATAACATCGGTGTTGTGCGGCGTATGATAGAGACTGACAAAAGAGTGACTTATCAGCAGATTCGGACAAGCTTAGGCATCGGTATGAGTCAAGTGCACAAAATCCGCCATGAACATTTATACCTCTTAATTTGACAGAGGCCCAAAAGCTCCGTCGTGTTGATTGGTGTCGTGAAATGGTTCAAATATTTAACGGAGGTGACTCAAATGCTGTGTTCGACATACCTACCCCGACCTCGCACCTTGCGATTTTTATTTATTTCCGAAAATAAAAGAAAAACTTCGAGGAAAACGTTTTATGGACGCCGAGGAAGCAGGGGCTGCGTTTCAAAATGCCGTCGAAGAGACCCCTAAGGACGAGTGGGCAAAGTGCTTTTCTCAGTGGTTCCATCGGATGCAGTGATGTATTGATGTAAATGGACACTATTTTGAAAAGATATAATAAAACTAATAACTTGTTAGTTTGTTCAGTTTTTGATTTTCTAAGAACTTTCAGTGTCACCCTCGTATAAGCGAATACAAATAAAGAAAGGACCGAATAAAATACGGAAAATTCCGAAAAATTAATACAATATTTGCTGACGTAATATTTTTCCACCAGCTTAAATTGCGTTTTACCGAAATCTACAGGTAGTCATTTTTGTCGTTACTTACCTAGGTATTTTATTTTAAAATCAACCTTACACATTTAATAACTTACTGTGTTTACATTCAAAAATATGTTTCTGGCACTCGCCGGTCGCTGCCGCGGCGCCGCTCGCTTCGCTAGCTCGGCTCGTGCGTTGTGTGGTCACAGTTCTAACCTAACCTAACTGTTTCGATTTAAAAAAGTATTTTTTTGGGAAGTTTTGGAAATTTAGTTTATTATTTTAAAGTATACATTATTTTTCGTAGAATTATAATTTGAATAAGCTTTATGTTTGTATGTTAAATACCTACAACATTTTTTGTCGGTTAATTTTGTATCAATTTTCGGTAATTCATTTTAACACAGCTTAGTTAGTATTACAGTCAACCACAGATCGCTGGAAGTTAATTTGTTTTTCGGAAGCTTTATTATTTCCCTATTTTTATTAGATATAAATGTCTGGCGCGTTGAACTGTCAAGTTCTTCTCAACTTATTTCGTAGTCGCTTAGCACTTACAGCATCTGACGTCTTAGCTACTATTCCAAAAAAGTCATACGACCTTACTTATAATTTTGAAATCTGCATATTTCCTGTACCTACTGCAAATTTAGTTATTTGCAGGGGGCATTTCCTAACACAAAAGTCATATACCTACTAATGAGCTGGTAATCTTAATAGTCCTAGCTATTTCTTCTTCTTACCAACTCAATCATGTCAGTAACATCGACTTTGTCGAAGATACTTACAACATTTCGTACTTTAGCTACTTACGAAAACATCGTAATAAATATAATAATCTATATCTGTATTCAACACACATTTGCTATATTAGGGCCTAGTCGCTTAGGGGTGTTCACAATGCTGTCATCATTCAAATATTCCGACAGCTCAACAAGTGAGTGACAACCCTCGACATCCAAGATGGCCGCCGTCTGGAGGCCAAAAGGACTGGTTGTAGTCTCTTTGTTTGGTTTTTGCGATGTACCCTGACCTACCGTTGTGATTTACTGGGGTCCGGAGCGAGTATTTTTGTTGCTATGGCCCCGAATTGTAGGTACACCGTACATTTCGATGTCGGTGTCTTTGAGGTGAGATCGTTATGAGAATAAAAGGGATAACTGTTTAAAAGAAACTAGCCGTTGACGTGAACGTGAAGGGTGATGACCTTTTTAAAAGATCTTTGCTTGATTACCATAAAATAATAACATCCCAAAGAAAATTCGTGACAAAAATGGGTAAAAAATATTTTACCGTAGGCGAATTAGGTAGGTCGTGCTGTGACGTCATCTAAGTTGATAACGAGGTGGAAAGGGCGTCATCATCGTGTGAGCGGGAAAACTTTGAACTCGCTCTTGTGTTTGGTAATGATAAGCCCTATTTTTGTGGCGTAAATGAAAATGATAGGCGGTTGCTAATTAGTTGTTTTTGAGAATCCGTGTAAGTAAGTTAAGGATTGGCATTTTTACTGTAGTATTAAATGATAAATGATTTATTTTCTGTTAGGTTTGCACAAACACTTTAACACGTCAATCATATTTCAAAAACTAGATGAGGTCGGCGTTTCTTATCTGACTACTCTGAGAAGAAAGGCCGAAACAAACTCAGAGGTCACAGTCTCTTTTGAAGTCCAGACATAATCTTGGTCAGATCATGTGAAGACCATGTAGATCGATCTCTTCTAACCGGATGCAGCGGAATACCAGTATTTTACATGGAACGACTGCCTATCTGACCCCCACAACCAAGTTACTGGGTAATACGATATCCCTTAGTAAGGCTGGTTATTAGCGTTAATAATATACCAAAATCTGTAATGTCTTTGTCATTTTATAAACCACTTTTCCAACTTAAAATCAGAGTCATTTATCATGAAACACTTTCGAATTGTTACAACTGAATAATTCAATCATTTTCGTGAAACAGTTTGACGTAGATCGACATCTGTTTGGTTCCCAAACATACGTTGAAAGAGGGTTAATTAAAAGGGTGTGAAGGGTGACGGAGATCTAAAAGAAACAAAAATGTGTTTCTGGGAAACATATTTTGGGAACCCACGACACTTGTCGTGTGCTGTCGCGGGTGCGACTTTTGTCTCAGTAATCTAAATAAGAACTACTACGCTGGATAGTTAAAGAAATATCACTTATAGGACCTGTAAGCATACTTAGGATATTTCTATCTCGCAGTATCATTCAATGGTCTGGCTTAAAACACCTTAAAATACCCAAGAACAAGGTCCTATCGTGCACCTAGGTAATAAATAATATACAAAATCAATATTAGGCGTCAATTTGACAGATATACCATATTCGCAACACCACACTGCGCTCCAAAACACAGATTGCTGACGTTGCCCAAAAAGCCGCTAAACTGAAATGGGACTGGGCTGGCCACGTCTGCCGTATGCTCAATGAGCCTTGGGCCAAAATAACCAATACGTGGAGCCCTGACACAGCCAGAAAGCGTCGCGGCAGACCCCGTAGAAGACGGCGGGACCAGGTGTAGAAAACAAACGATCAGTGGTCCACTTTAGCCCTGGTACGAAACAGCTGGAAGTGAGAAGTCTTTGCCCAGCAGTCGGATGATGCAGGCTAACAGTAACCAATAAAAATATAATTTTAAGGAACTGGATGTTTTCAAATAGTACTTTGTAATAACTAGACTTTTTGCCAATAATATTAATTGAATCTGTCACTAATCACTTTTTTATCTTACGTGACTTTCAAAATGATCGGATATGTTTATTTACTTCTACGGTCCTTTGTCACTCAAGTACAATATGGGATATTATAACATTGTACTTAATTTAAATATATTTTATCATTTCCAAATGATATGGTACCTTCTAATTTGACAAACAAACAGATTTAATAGACCGGGTTTCATTTTACCCTTTGAAAAGTCTAAAGGACAATGCTCATGGATGTATGGAATCCCGTACCATGCTGCATCAAAGTCAAACTTTGTTTTTTATAGACGACACTTATCATATTAACTCCTACAAAAGTTCTTTTTGTAAACAAAACCCGGGTGACGGAGATTTAAAAAAAAAAAATCCAAGTAACCTGAAAACTAGGTACTTAATTTTGTTTGACATGTCATACACGAACTGCCCATTATTGCTCTAAAAGGAAGATAATCGTTTAAATAAAAAATCTATTCTGTTTTATTCTAGTTATTTCTATTTAATGTAGAATCGGCAAAGTATAATATTTTTTACATATTTTCGAAAGACATGATCATGACACTTTCAAAATTCAAGGTTATATTAGGTAAATTTTTTTTACTTTAAATTAAATTCCCTGTTCAAAAACCAAAACGCGTAATGCCACAGGCGCGCGCGCGCGTTGTGTCACCCTTTGTAAAATTTTTGTATATTTATGTTTTATAATTGTATGGTGTACAATAAAGAGTATTCGAGTATATCTTCTATCTATCTATCTAATGTCGTAAAAAAATATGAAAATAATTACTGTAATATTTTGAACCTGATGCATGAGACTTTTTAGTACGACTTTTGGTCATTGTCTTTTGTTACCTTTTTATGTTATAAATGTCATATTTTTTCAGTCAACATTAAAGTATACCATTTTGTAACCCTTTTCAGGAAACAAAATATTAGCTTCACAGTTTAAGTGTTGGTCCTAAATCCGCCCACGCCGGCCGCCCACGTCCTGGGCGGTAGTGTTACCACGCAATTATAATTACCGTTCCTACATTTTATTACTTAGGTCATACTTATTAAATACTGTTATTTGTAATGGCTGGATAGTTTTGTGAATAGTCATGATGTGAAAGGGAATATAATTATGGAAACTAACTAAACATTCATTTCATTTAAGTATCGTAGTGGAATGTTCTAGGAGATTCCGGTTTCCTCACGATGATTTCCGTCACAGTTATGAGAGCAGGGGTTATTAAATAATTTACACAAAGTAAAGCGCCTGTCTGGGTTTGACACTACGATCTACAACTCGTGTGACGCGGCCGTTACTACTGGGCCACCACTGCTTGTGACATCTTCTAATCCGCACTGGGCCCGCGTGGTGGATTACGGCCCAGTCCGTCTCAACGAGAGGCCTGTGTCCCAGCAGTGGGAACATTACAGGCTGATTTATGTATCGCAGACGACAAAGTTTGACCCTGAGTTTGTTTCGCTAATTCTTTTCAGGAAATGTCCACGAAGTTTACATTTCCTGAAAAGCTTAGCCTGGCTTATTTTTTTATTATGACGTGTAAAAGAGATTCCGATATCCTACGAGTATAATATATAGAACTAACTATCCTACTATTTCTGCTAATATTATAAACGTGAAAGTTTGTATGGATGGATGGATGGATGTTTGTTACTCTTTCACGCAAAAACTACTGAACGCATTTGGATGAAATTTGGCACACAGATGGTTTATAACCAGGGTTAACATATAGGATACGTTTTATCCCGATATTACCACGGGATCGAAACTTATGCGGGTGAAACCGCGGGGCGCAGCTAATATAGAATAAACAATTTCATTTCATTTCAAAGAATTGTTCACAAGGGCCGTAATTCTGTAAGACAATGAACGAAATCGCGCGAAATGAACGCGAGATTGGCGTGATTAGCTAAACAATTGACGTGGTTTCGAGTAAGGAATCAAATATATGTAGTTAGAATTTTTTATAAAAAAAAATCACAGGAAATAGAAATGTCAGTAAGGTTGAAACTGCAACTATCACATAGACAAAAAGACCTTGTCGTTTTATGACGTGCAGGTAACATTCAACCTTAGGGTACAGTCCGGTCACAGTTATTTTACTTCTGACAGCAGCAACCTAACAGCGACCTTATTGTATCGAGAATAAAGATCACAATGATTTTGACAGAAATGTCTGTGGCAGCAACCCAACAGCAACCTTGTTGGAATGAGAATAAAGATCACTGTGATTTGGACAGTGATGCAAAATCAGAAGTAAAATGACTATCTTAATAGACGTTACGTAGACGAGGTATAGTCGACCTCGTAATTGCTTTCCACTTTTGACAACACTCCTACCAACCACTAAACTGAAACTTCACTGAAGTTGAAACCATCTACTATTTCATAAACAAATAAACGTTATCGTTTTTTAAAAGTCCTCCAGACCGTATTTCGGCCACAGCGGCCAATCTCAACGGACAATAGCCTTCGGCGCGGGAGATATTATAGTGCACAAGTGTGCGCGCAGACACAGGTGGAGTGCACCACTTCCCCCACTCTCATAGTCCGATGGGACGGCAATCCGACACGACCGGAGAGAGATCAGGCGCAGGGCCAACGGCTTAACTTGCTTTCCGAGGCACGGGGGTATCACACCGCCAACTGTTGTTGTTACTAAGAAATTCCCTATGGAAAAACTCAATAACACTTTGCCCGACCCGGGAATCGAACCCAGGACCCCGCGCTCAGCAGTCCCGCTTGCGACCGCGAGACCAACGAGGCAGTTAAACCGTCGTTAACCGTCGTTTTATGACGTGTAAGTGACATTCAACTTTAGGGTGGTAAACAAATTACGAGGTCAATAAAACTTTCTAAAATTACAAATCTGCTATACTTAGTGATTATAAGAATCCCTATCATTATTTGTAGAAGAATAATTTCGAAGCCGCATGCTCTTCAGTGAAATGTCAGCCTCGCACCTCCTGGCGTGACTAAAAACCATACTATTATATGTGGAACCATATTTTTGGACTAATTAACTAAGTAGGAGAGTAATTATGAATATATTATAGAGTTCAGCCACAATGATATCTTGGTAATTACGTACTCTAGGTACTCCCGCTGAGAGTACCGAGTGTCACCAAAAATAAAATATGTCACTGGACTGAATAAATTCGTGGCACGAAATGTATTTTCTCTACTTTCTTTCTCGTTGTGTTATTTGAGGCCAATAATAGACTTTGCCCTCTTACTTTTATTGAATATCTAAGGTGACTCAGGTGTTACGCTGAAATGCCTCATACTTAGTTTGAACCTACCCCGAGAGAATCGTTCCTAACACTTGTCAGTGCGATAACTATTGTAGCTAATAAAGATCAAATTCGCAAAACACGTATTCGTTTGTATGAAACTGACAGGTGTCAAGCTATGCATCCATTCTCTCGACGGCCGGACATCAACTGCCTAGCCTTTTCCCAACTATGTTGGAGTCGGCTTCCAGTCTAACCGGATGCAGCTGAATACCAGTATTTTACATGGAGCGACTGCCTATCTGACCTCCACAACCCAGTTACTAGGTAATACGATACCCCTGGGTAAGACTGGTTGTCAGACTTTCGGGCTACTGACGACCCGAATCGACTGTCAGAGATCCACGAATGGCAGCCAGGACCAACGGCTTAACGTGCTTTCCAGGGCACGGAGGGGTCTTGATATTTGAAGATGGTCACCTATCCACGAACCAACCGCGGCAAGCGTAGCTTAACCTGATCAACCGACCAGTGCGGCTGTTATTACTTTGCCACAAGCCACTCTCGACGGCCGGACA
This sequence comes from Apamea monoglypha, assembly GCA_911387795.2. Classification (NCBI taxonomy): domain Eukaryota; kingdom Metazoa; phylum Arthropoda; class Insecta; order Lepidoptera; family Noctuidae; genus Apamea; species Apamea monoglypha. The sequence goes on from OU426927.1 coordinate 19,602,807, forward strand.
GTAGTTAAACAAATAGAAAGACCTTTTTTTTTTTGTTTTCGGGGGGAAACCTTCAAAAGGCACCCGACCTCCGGGGAGTGTGGGATTTTTACCTCACTAAAACCACCCCGGTGATCACCATCCGCACATAGGGGTGGTCCCGGTTTCTCTAGACCTGCAAGACACGGAACATTTCGTCCTTTTGGGTAATAAAAATTAATTCGCAACTCAAAGCGCTAATACAAGGCAAACCCCTTAGTAACCACCGTGCCTACCAACCAACCTGTCAAATACATAACCTTTTATCTAGATACAATTTCCAAATTCTCACAGCAGCGACATTCAAACTGAAACTCAAAGCATTTATTTCAAATAAACCAATTACAGACACTTTTTAATTATCAAGGGGTCGGTCAGCCAGAAAGATGAAGCTAGTTGCTTATTCCCAAGCGTAGTAGGTACCTATGGAGAAGAACGGGCAAGAAACTCCACGGACACTCTTCTAAATCATAAAAAAAGATAAAAACAATTCAGAAATTAAAATAAGCCATGGCATTGAATCTGTCAGCTAATTAATAATAATAAACTGCAATCACTAATCAATCAATCAATCGTATACATGCGAGATTCGCAAGCTCTGAATCCACGTCTGTGTCCAAAAAAAAAACTACGAAATACAATCTCTATAAAAAACGCAATGTTTATTTATAATTAATCAGTATTGAAATGATTGCACTCCCTTGAACCCAGTCTGCTTAAACAAGGCCTTGGCAGTGAATGGAACTGCTGCCGACTACTACCTTTGTCTACTAGTCTTTGACCTACGGTTTAAAAAACCAATACGTCAAATCATACATTCACTGAGAAAAAAAATGTTTGAAAAAATGTATCTAGTATACAAAGACCAATGTACGGACGCCAGCAGGTCAAGCTACCCGAAACTGTCAAATTTTCCCAATCAACCTTGAACCTTAATGCTTTAGCGATAAAGTTGAAAACCTATTAAAGAGATTTGACAGATTGTAGTAGCTTGATGTGCTGGCGTCTGTACGTGTACACTTCTGTTAATAGATTTTTAACTACAGTTCCACATAGAAATCAAGTGATTTGAAAGTTACTGACAATTAAACACTTTTTTTTATAGCTTTATAACATAACTGCGTTATCGGATGACCGTTTGGGTTAGACGTGTTCTTGAGTGGTGACTGCGAGTCGGCAAACGTAAGGTAGACGCTCTCAAGTTAGGTGGAGCGACGATCTTCGCTGTTTAGAGGTATGAGAAACAGGGTGTAAAGTTCACTCATCCTCCATAGAAAAGGGAGGATCCTCCGACCAGACGGGTGTTGTGTCTGGCGGGCAATTGCCCAACGATTGATGTTGGGAAATTGTATCTATGTTAATTGCGCGGTAAACTCTGCTTGCGAGATGCAGGATTTGCGTGACGTCAGTATGACGTGTTGTTCGCATGTAGCGTTGTAGATACCGCTACAGCTGGGTGGCTGGTAGGAGCGATTACCGAGAATCGAGCTGAATAGCGTCCAATTGAAGAGGCTGTAGGCTGATGGTGACCCAACTGAGGCGACTCCCATAAAGAGGGTTATGTTTTTGGACAATGGATATTAGTTTTATATCGATTATAGACAATCGAGAAATGGCGGTCAATATTTCATAAAAAAAAAGCAATGGATCGCGCACTGAAAAAGAACCTAGTTAATTAAATACGTAGACATTACGTACATAAGTAATAAGTAACTAAGGACTAGGTATTCTGTGTCAATATCACAAAAACATCCAACCCAATTACTAGGAACATAAAAATTAGAACTGATATTACAGCTCCATTCATAAATCTCACAAGAAAATACTATAATAAAAACACAACCCACCCACGAACAAAACTACTTACACACTTAAAAAAAAAATAAAAAAAACATCTACAATACTACGCTAGCTTTTCCACAAATCTAGCTTACATACCAATTATTAGAACTTCGCTTCGGGGGGAGCGCTGAAAATAGCCTCCTACCTAGGGCATAGCGTGGCGAAGCGTGGGCCAATCGTAGCCTGCATTGCATTGCGTGGGCCCGTTCATAGCTTGTGACGTCACGTACTACAGATGTCGTGTACTGCAGTAGGTATTACGTTTGATAATATCGATATTGATAACAGAATGTCAGACGGAGTGTGTTAGGAGGAAAATTGCGTGGGTGGTCTGTTTGTCTATGTATGTTTGCGTGGCCTTTGTAAGAGTTTTCTTGATGGAAAATAACATTTGTTCATTTTCTCTCACAAGTATTAAAGTTTACACATATTATATTTCAAAAAGTTTGAAGATGGGATACAAAACTGATTGATAAAAGAAGGAAGGTTGGTTGTGTTGCGTTTTGAATTGACTTAATTTGATTTGGTTTGCTTTGTGCGATTCCTGGCATAAAGTGGTTTATCTTTCTCCTTCATTGGATGTCTTAAGAGCACTAAAGTAGTGATCATTTACGTATCTCGGATAATTTTCATTCCATCGCCACTTAATCAGTTCTCTACTTTAGTCGAATGTATTCTAAGTCAATTTTTGAGTGACCATTTGTCAAATAGGTCCTAGTAAGTGTTTGGTTGCAATGGAATTTGAACTTTGTCAAGTATGAAATTCAGTTTGTTCTTCCAGAACTTGAAATTAATCCCAAATTTCTGGCTCTAATATGGCGTTGGTGGCGTTAAAAAAAATTGAGTAACAGTAAAGAATGACTTCTCGTAAAAATGTAAAACAAACTGTGATCTGAACACCTATGTATGTCAACCGTAGTGATCAAGTTCCGTATGATTCCCGTCATTTTAAGAAAGTTCATAGTCTGATCTCAGTCTCAATCTGTCAAAAATTCCTCTTTGCCTACATTTTTGACAAGTTTCGACAATGACTGTCGCTGAGATGAGATTGCGACTAGATTTTGAACGTTTTTAACTATGGGAATTGGTCTTCAGGTCTATGACCGTTCAATGAGAATACTAGTCAAACAACATCACGACGTTTGATAATCTGACTACCAACACTGATCCATCAACACGCAACCAAAGTTAAGAAACATAAAACATGCAAACAAAGAATCACAAACTAGCATGCAAGTAACTGAATGAACCTTACGTGGGCACTCTTCGTGCAGATAATGATGATTGTATCGACAGCAAAGGTCATTCCTATAGCCATTTACCACTCGCAGTTACTGCTGCGGGTAGTAAGCATGAATGAACGCCTACGTCGCGTCGGTCGCTGTATTGATTAATAGAGAGAGATAATTCTGAGTGCATTGCGTTCGTTCTTTAGTGACATTGTGAATGGTAGTAGCATTACTTATTTAATCACAAATCGTGGTATCTTTAGAAGCTGTTGTGGCTTGTTGCAACGTCCAAGATTTACGATTTGTAGGTCGTAGGTCCGAATCCAGACAGGCGCTTTACTTTGAGTAAATTATTTCATCACAGCTGCTCTCAAAATGGCGAAGGAAAACATCGTGAGGAAACCGGTATCTACCAACCCGTACTTACCCCGCGTGGTGGGCGGCCCACTCCCTCTCACTGAGAGGAAGCCTGTGTCCCAGCGGTGGGACCTTTATAGTTAACCTAACCTACCAAAACGATCATGTTTATTATTGTTTGTTTGTTTACTATTTTTCTTACTTACATGTTTATTTTAAGATTGTGCTTAGCCTGTAAGTTTCCCTAGACCTTGTTCCCATCCTATTTTCTTGAATGTGTGCCAGTAATACAGGTCAAGACAATACAACGAATAAGTAGGGCAACTCTGTTTTATAGAGGACGTTTATGATCGATTGTTCAGCCTTTTAGGGCGAATTTCATCAATGAAACTGGACGCGTTCGGCACTTTTAGACTACGTTCAAGAACTGTCAGTGTCAACATTGTCATGGAGTATTGACGCTAGCAGCTGTTGATCGCATAAGTGCTGATAGCGTGCAGTTTTATTGGTAAAATCAGTATGTACTTAGAATCTCAGAAAGTAAACCCTATCTTTCTATACCGCAGTTAGATGCCATCAATTCTTTTAGATCGTTTCCATTCCATAATGTTGGTAAAAGTTGGTAGGTTTAAAATTAATGAAACAATGATGGAACCTGTCGGACACAGCATTGTACGAAAGAGAAGGAAGAGCGCTTACCTATTTATGTTTATATTACTTATGTATTCCTGCGGTCTGTGGCTAAATAATAACAGCCACCCAGGTCGGTCGATCAGGTTAAGCTACGCTTACCGCGGTTGGTCTGTGGATGGGTGACCATCTTTACATACCAAGACCCCTCCGTGCCTCTGTTCATTCATGAATCATTTGATTCGTTCGTGGATCTTTGACAGTCGTTACGGGTAGTCAGAAGCCCGAAAGTCTGACAACCAGTCTTACTAAGGGGTATCGTATTACCCAGTAACTGGGTTGTGGAGGTCAGATAGGCAGTCGCTCCATGTAAAATACTGGTATTCAGCAGCATCCGGTTAGACTGGAAGCCGACCCCAACATACATAGTTGGGAAAAGGCCTAGCCTTTTCCAGATGATGATAACTTATGTATTCTGGTATCTGCTATTTTATTACCACGTTTTCTTATTCTATTAATAACTGCTCTTTAAAACGTCTCCAGGAATAGTAAAAGACGGCTTTTACTGTGCTAAGTGACGACTAAGTGTTCTTACACCTACTCTCAATACCACGCACCCAATTATCTCTCCTACTTGCAGCAATATAACCTTTATTATAGAAACAACAATCTGTAAAATTACGTAATTTAAAACCAGTCGCTCTCAGAAACGTAGATTGTGATCCAAAAATACCGGAACGATAAAGTAATTTAAAACAATTATTTTCCATGTTGATTTATCGAGAATATCGTTACTACACGGCTATCGTAAGTACACACTACAAGCTTCATTTAAAACACCTAGTCGGTGTCTGTGGCTCGCGTGATCGGAACGAACGGATCCATTCATGAATATCGAACCGGGTAGGTCGTAACGTGGGAACTTACGTTGATAAATACTACTATACCACCTTTTCTGTTACCGTGGGCGGGGGTGTTCTAATACTAATGTAGAATTGTAGATGGTCTTCACGTGATCTGACTAAGAGAATTTCTACACCTTAACCACGAAGTCCGTAGATTCGGCCGAAGTTACGGGCGATTTCTACTCCGTATCACCTATGGACATAAGATTAGTTTGGGGCCCGACCAGAATGCACAACACCACGATTTGGCAGCTGTCCCTGTCTTCAATGTGTCAGTGTTGATGTGTTGTTAGCCGTTCGAAAAAGTTAATTAATCGGGAGTAGGGTGCGCCCCGAAGTTACGAACTACTTTCGGAGGAGCCTGTATCTTTGTAAACGGACTTAGAGAGTAGGTTCCCTAGACTATAAAAGAGACTGTGACCTCGTCGTTTCTTCTCAAAATAATCGAATAGAAAACACCGACTTATCTAGTTTAAACAATGGTAGACCAACTAAAATTGGGTCTAGAGTCCAGACTGGTTCATACCCTGCTGATATAACTCTCGCGATAAGCTGTTGTGGTTTAGAGCGTAAGCCCAAGCATAGAATAATCAGCCTATAACGTTCCCACTGCTGGGACACAGGCCGCCTCTCTGTGAGAGGGTGTGGGCCATAATCCACCACGCGAGCCTAGTGCGGAGTTGATAGATGTGTGTGGTCTAGAATAACAAAAAAATTATAAATAGCGCTCTATTGGATTTTTAACTCTCGGCGCTATAATGAATACGGTTTCAGCAACCTGGAAGTTGCGGTTGATAAGGACCTTCTTACAGTCATTATCTGCTTGTCTTTTCCCAACTATGTTGGGGTCGGCTTCTAATCTGAATAGACGCAGCGGAATACCAGTATTTTACATGGAGCGATCGCCTATCTAACCTTCACAACCCATTTACTAGATAATACGATACCCCTCGGTAAGACTGGTTATCAAACTTTCAGGCTTTTGACTACCCGTAACTACTGTCTACAACTACGACTGTAGTGATTTACAGATGACAGCCGGGACCAACGACTTAACGTTCTTTCCGAGGCACGTAGGAGTTTCGGTATGTAATACATGGTCAATGCCTTAGCCACGAGCCCCTTAAAAAAAACATCCTATAGTCTAGAAGAAAAACAAAATGCGATCACTACCTACTTCACTACTACGCACTACCGTTTGCCAAGCGGTGACGAAAGCAACTGTTTGACCGACTGCTCAATGTAGCGGTCATTGAGAGGCCCACATTCTTACGAAGTCTTGCACTACGGATTCTGGCGATAACCCTAAAATGCCAAATTATTTGTATCTTGTATCTCTCTTATCACTACACGTGCATCCGCGACGTACGTGATACCCTTGAACCTGTCTTCTTATCATCCATGCATTTTTATTGCAAAAGTATAAGAGACCGCACTAATTGTGCGTTTTGTCGCAGAGCTGTCGTTTGCGTGTGCGTAGTCGTTACGACAGACGTGCGGGACGCGATCATGAGTATACGACGCGCTTCGAGGTCCGATTTGAAAATATCGACATCGAACGTATCCATGAAGAGATTCGCAATAAAATCATAGTGTCCACCTTCCTCAGCGCTCACAGCAAGTCTGACGCTGATCTGTCGTATGCGACTGTTGTCAGGTGTCAGAAGGCCTATTCTCGTAATTTAAAACGTTCATAATCTAGTCGCAGTCTCATCTCGGCGACAAACAAATGTCAAAAATTTGTCAAAATGTATGGAAATTAGAGGTATTTTTGACAGATTGAGACTGAGATCAGACTGTGAACGTTCTTAAAATTACGAGAATTGCCCCTCTGGTATGCGCATGCACCGTGCGTCTAGTCGCTGCGACATGCAGCGTGAGCGTGCGACTCTCTGTCGTTGCGTCTCTGCAACTCGACGCCAAGTGTGCGGAGCTTTGAAAAAAATATATTAAAATTGTCGGCCGCAGCCTGTCGTTGAGTATAGTCGTCGAGCTGTCGCAGTCGCATGTCGCATTGTTCATATAAAAACTAGCTTCTGGCCTCGACTTCGTCCGCGTGAATTTTTGTTCCCTTGACCCACCCCGTCGCATCGCATCACCTGTCCGTACTGTCGCTTTGTTTTCACTTAGCGATCTTTCTCACTCATTAAGATTTTCGTTTTGCTCGGCTCCTAAGGATCATAGCGTGATCTTAAATAGCCTATAGCCTTCCTCAAGAATTGGGCTATCAAAAGCCAATAGAATTTTTCAAATCCGACTGGTAGTTTTAGAGATTAGCGCGTTCAAACAAATAAACCAACTCTTCAGCTATAAGTTAGTATAGATAAAGATTGCCCCCAATTGCATGTTGAATTAATGTTCTTCAAGTGCAGTGTATTCGTGATCGTGAATGAAAGATAGTGTTTATCTGCTGTTTTCTTTCTATATGTATGTAGTGAGTGCAAGTAAACGATTGTACTATTTACTACGGAACGCTGTGGAGCAAATGCCGCGTGGTTCCGGTGATGAAAGGACGGTACAGACGCTAGCACATAAATCTACTACAATCTATCAAATTTCTTAAATAGATTTTCAACTTTATCGCTAATGCATTAAGGTTCAAGGTTGATTGGGAAAATTTTACAGTTTCGGGTAGCTTGACCTGCTGGCGTCTACTTTCAGCTCCCTTTAAAGTCCGGAGTTTTGTTCTATTAGATAAAAATTCTGTATCGTCGCAATAAACTCAGTAAAATTGGTCAACGATACAATTTACTATACCTATACTACAATTAAATGTCTATAGTTTTGTCAATGACACTCGATATCAGGATTGCGTCCGCGTGTGACATTGCTTTAACTTTTGATAACGTAGCTCTTAAGCGTGGTACAAGTAATCTTGTTCGTTTTATATCGCTTTATTTAGTTTATAAAAGGAAAAAAGAACTTATTAATTTATGGCACTATAATTGGTTAAAAGGATAATGTTGAAACGGTGTAAGTATTTTTTGTTTAAACTGGTTCAGGATTTTCTTTTTTAGTTCGGTCCAAAAATTCTCGATATCAACACCATAATTTTCCGTTCCCTTGATATATTCCCCATATCGTCATCGATTTGTTTTGTCCGTCTGCTGACATCATCTGACAATACAGCCGGTCTATTCTGTAAAAATCTCACCTTGAAATCATAAGTGAAGTAAGCTTGAATTGAGCCGTCTTTCCACCTGATGCTAGGGGATTGACACTATTGACAGCTCGCTCTAAGCTCACTTCACCTAACTTTTCAGATTTTTACAGAATCGTAGTACTTAAACGACGATCCTGTAAATAAACTCACCGAGAATTTCAGCTCATTCATATCTAACTTACCCTTCCAAATCTCTGCGTATATACCTAATTATATCCGCAAGAAAAAGAAAACAACTGTCTGCCAGTAGTATTACTCTCAAGAAAAGTATTGAGATGAAGATTTATAAACTAGTGGGCAGGTATTAGGAAGATACTGTGGGGACTATTCAACGTTATAATTATTACGGTTATTCCAAGCGAACGTGTTTACATCAACGCGTTTATTCTATCACTGTTTTATTAAACAAAAGCCTAATAGAAATCATTTGAATGATCGAATACAATCAGAAGGGCAATTCTCATAAATTTAAGAACGTTCACAGTCTGAACGCAGTCTCAATCTGTCAAAAATACCACTAATTTCCCTACATTTTGACAAGTTTTTGACATTTGTTTGTCGCCGAGATGACACTGCGACTAGATTTTGGACGTTTCAAATTACGAAAACTGGCCTTCTGAAAACCTGCGCCGCTGACAATCATTCCTATATAGCAGCATACCTAATAAATAATACATCTGTACTCCCAATCCTTTCATTCGGCCCTCGGCTCTCGACCCTGTTCAAATCCAGAGCAGGTCAGAGACAGATAATCAAACGAACAGATTGTACGCACCCAATAGTTTGATACATAATTATAGTTATTAATAAACTAATGAGCGAATGCGGCGATACTTGCAATTACAGCGATATGCTCGGCCTTGGCTGATTCCACTTATCTAGCGAATTTTAATATGTGTGGTGTGGTGCCAGTTGTCACGGAATTTTTAGCAAAACCTGCTGGGATTTCCACTTTTACTCCTTTCTATAATAACCCATGGTATTCAGGCCATCAAGTTCTACTTTTGTCTCGTGGTCGCAAGCGCGACTGCTGGACGTGGGATCCTGGTTTCGATTCCCATGTCGGGCAGTGTTCTTGGGTTTTTCCTGCAGGAATTTCTTCGGAGATTGGGAGTTGGCGGTATCATACCCGTGCCTCGGAAAGCACGTTAAGCCGTTGGTCCTGCGCCTGAACACTTTCCGGTCGTTCCGGATTGCCGTCACCCGTGCCTCGGAAAGCACGTTAAGCCGTTGGTCCTGCGCCTGATCTCTCTCCAGTCGTTCCGGATTGCCGTCCCATCGGAGTGATCGATGTGAGTTAGGGAAGAGAGAGTGCAACTGTCTCTGCGCACACACTTGTGCACAATAATATCTCCCACGCCGAAGGCTAGTTACAAGAAGTTAGTTCACAGTCTGATCTCAGTCTCAATCAGTCAAAAATACCGCTAAATGTCGCTGAGATGTCATTCCGACTAGATTTCAAACGTTTTTATTTACGGGAATTGGCCTTGTGATGTTTTTAGAAACCAAACGCTCCCCGCTTCCGCTTATAACTTGCTCCTCTGCATAGCAACAGATTTTTCCCGAACACAAATATGTGTAAGTTGATACTGGCTCGTATCTGTCTGCAACCTGCAGCACATTATATACATGTCGCAGATGGATTGTCGAATCCGCTGTTTTACAAAATCGCTAGTTGTTTCACAAAACAGCTCCGTTATGTAAAACAACAGAACGACGTTTAGCGTTTTTCATAACTACTGAACTTTAACACGCAGAATTGCAAACATTTTGTATTTGTCAATGCAGCGGGTCAACGGTTATGTAAAACAACGTACAATGAAACGTCAGATTGTAGATTTTAGTTCTATAACAAAAATAATGGCGTCTGAAACAGAAATAAATAAAACAAGTATATAAGTAAAAATTAACTTATCTCAAGTGAAGACAGTGATTTTAAGAACAAAATTAATTAAAAGTAATCTACAGTGTTATGAAAAACGCTTATTGTAACTGCAGATAAGCCATTCTGCATTACGTCTAAACATCGGTAGCAATTTTGTAAAACGCAGCGCAATGGCAATCCAGCTGTACATTCTTCAGCTGTTTTACTTAACGGAGCCGTTTTGTAAAACAACTAGCGGTTTTCTAAAACAGCGGATTCGACAATCCATGTGCGACATACACCTAATATACCAACAAAATTATATTATATCACCAACTGGTCCAATTAACTACCAGACTGGTCAATATTAATTAATATTAGTAATTTTTTCGATAGATTTGACGTACATTTTGAATAGATTTAGAAACTTGATTGTTGGTTTAGGTTACACGATTTAACAATTTAGTTTGTATATAATGGGGCTCACTTTAAGGATTTGGGAAACGGTGTGTGTATTTCAGGAACTGATCGTTATATTCTATAAATAGATGAGATCGGATAATCATTAAATATTTCTTAGAATTGTCAAGTTCATTAATCCTTTAGGTTCAGCAGTTCATCGGAGTTTTAAGGGCTAATAGATTCCAGGTATGATATAGCGATAGCTTACTAATTAGACAGCTGTGCTGCTGGGGAGTTTGTTGCGCCACTTCTTCTTTCCAGCGAAAGCTCTAGGAAGTGGTGACGGGTGGGCGTTTTGGGGGACTGTCTTTTGTAATTTTGACGTTCGGAAAGTGCTGATTCTCAGCCTAATTTGAATAAATGACTTGATTTTGAATTGGCAGCGCACACAGAGAAGCAGAATAGAAGTAGGTTTTGTTCATAGGTAAAAGGCCAGATACATAATCAGCCTATATTGTTTCCACTGCTAGGACGCAGGGTCTCCACTCTTTTTGAGAGGGTGTGTGCTGTGCCACGCGGGCCCAGTATGGGTTGATGGATGTCACATGTCTACGAACTTATGTTCCAGGACATACAGGTTTTCCCACGATATTTTCCTTCACTGTTTTGAGAGCAGTGGTGATAAAATAAATTAAGTGCACAAAGTATCGTGCCTGGCTGACGAACCCACGATTTACAACTCGTACGTCAGGGCATAAATATTGTTGTTTATTAAAAAAAGGTTTGCTGGTATTCAGCTGCATCCGGTTACACTGGAAACCGACCCCAACATACTTGGGTAAAGGCTAGGCAGACTGAAAAACGTTTGCCTAATTTTTTTATAAAATTATATTGACATTGACAAAGACTTGACAGCTAATCTAAATGCATTGCCTACCCACATGCTAAATTAATACCTCCTTTTCCGTTATCTACCCATGCTTACGTCAATCGCGTATTGTTTATATTATGATACTGCATGACCAAACTCAATGAACCTAACAAAAACACCCAAAAAATGGAGATACGGGCCTATACAGAATGGTTGCACTAAAAAAAAATACCAGCTTACGAAGACCCCTGATAATGCACGTTAACTTGTTCCTTCGAGGCCATCTAAGACTGGTCCTTTAAGGCGACCAGTCATTAAAGATATCTTCTGTGTTCGATGGTCAGATGTCAGAGTTCTCGGTGCAAATATGAAGATAGATATTATTATGAAATTTCAAATTTGCACATGTCCTACCACAAGCTTACAATGTTGTCCAAGGTGATGATATTTTGAGATAGTAATATATTAAGCCACTTTATTAAAAAAAAAAAAAAACTTCAGTTATTGATGATAAGGTTAAAGTTGAAGATATAACCAATTAATGAAAACGCAAAAACACTAAGTGACAATGGCGTGTGTCTCGTCAATTACAGACTTGCAGTTTCAGATTATTGTCATCATGAACATGTGTTTTTTACTAGCTGCGTCCCGCGGTTTCACCCGCATAAGTTTCGATCCCGTGGGAATATCGGGATAAAAAGTATCCTATATGTTAATCCTGGTTATAAACCATCTGTGTGTCAAATTTCATCTAAATCCGTTCAGTAGTTTTTGCGTGGAAGAGTAACAAACATCCATCCATCCATTCATCTATACAAACTTTCGCATTTATAATATTAGTAGGATTAACGGAAAAGGCTACGTTGGAGCCGTGGAAAGGATTAATACGTTGAGTACTGTAGCGTCTGACTACCCAGTAACTGGGTTGTGGAGGTCAGATAGGCAGTCGCTCCTTGTAAAATACTGGCATTCAGCTGCATCCGGTTAGACTGGAAGCCGACTCCAACATAGTTGAGAAAAGGCTAGGCAGATGATGACTGTAGCGTCTGATTTTAGTCACAGAGATTGTGGATAACATCACACCCCGTCGCATCGCATCGCCTGCATGAGCTATTACTCGTTTGCGCTTAGGGGTTTTTCTGACTTTTTCTCTTTTTACGTGGAACCTAAGACTCCTAGCGTGATATTAAATAGCCTGTAGCCTTCCTCAAGAATTGGGCTATAATTAAATATTTTTCAAATCCGACTGGTAGTACCAGAAGTTAGCGCTTTCAAACAAACAAAACTTCCAGATACTACATGTACTTAGTGACCCTTCTCAGATAGAGTATCCTTATTATACAAGAGAACTTACGTGCTAATAAAAGAAAAGAGAAAAAGAAAGGAAAGAATTTGAATTTGAAAAGAAAAAAGAAAGAAAATACGTTTATTTTCGGCAAACATAACGCATAAAAAGAACACAAACACAAAAAAAAATATATAAATTTTGTTGGGCGAAAACATGCATCACATCTACGCAAAACGGCCACCTCTCAGCATAATGCTAAGACCCTATACGAGACAGCCCCAGCGCTGGTTAAAAAAAGCTCCGGGGAGATCATAGCAACTTTAGTTTCAAATCTCATAACGTAAACAAAGGTGTCGTAATATCATGGGGTCAGAAGTTCAGAAGTATCGATTTTAATCTTAAAAATTTCACCATGAACAAAGACGTGTTTATTAGCTTATTAATTATGAGGTAACCTGTCAACGAAGAATGTCTTTTAATAATCTCAATCCGCTTATCAAGCGTGGTCATTACCAGTAATACCTGATTGGTAAACTGTATGTTAAGAAGTAAAAGTATTCCTTCCTGTCTATCATATCTTGAACTGTCATGGCGGCGCCACTTGCTAAGGAAGTGTGTCAAATTACAATACATTTTAAATTTAGTTCCGTGGTTCAAGCTAAATTCGTCGTTGTCTGCGTAAGAATAAAACAAAAGCGTGTAATTTATTGCTAACTTTTAAGAAGATATTCTTAGGAACAATCCACTTGTTCTAAATACATTCATTATTTTATGAAATTATGGTGAATTGTTTGAATAGGCCTATCAGTCTGGATTTTGACATGCTCTTGTGAAGTTTTCTGCTATTGTTGCATAATTAGTTGGTTCTGAGAGATTCTTCGTCCTTGGGTACAGAACGAGGTCGGATCATCATCATCTGCCTAGCCGTTTCCAAACTATGTTGGGATCGGCTTCCAGTCTAACCAGATGCAGCTGAATACCAGTATTTTACATGGATAGACTGCCTATCTGACAACCCAGTGACTGGGTAATACGATACCTAGAACTAGTACTAGGTTGGATATACTATATTAAACTATTTTTTGTCTGATTAAAAATACAGGTATGTATAAATCCCCATCACAAAGCCGTTATCTTTTACGATAGCGCGCAATGTAACGCACGCCAATCTTTGTCCTTACGGGTGCATGCAAAGCAACAGGGGTCGTAGTTTGAAAAAAAAGTTAGAACTTTGACCTTCAATACCTCCGTAACTAGAAGGAAGCGCGTCTGCTGAGGGTGGGGGGTCCTGGGTTTGATTCCTAGGTCGGGCAAAGTGTTATTAAGTTTTTTCCATTAGGAATTTCTTACAGCTCGGAGTTTGCAAGTTGGCGTGTGATACCCCCGTGGCTCGGAAAGAACGTAAAGTCGTTGGTCCTGCGCCTGATCTCTCTCCGTCGTCTGTGAGGGAAGAGAGAGTGCACCTGTGTACACGCACACTTGTGCACTATAATATCTCTCGCGCCGAAGGCTAGTCTCCGTTGAGATCGGCCTATGTCCGAAATTCGGTCTGGAGGACTATCAACTAGAAGGTTCCCAGGTATGATCCAGTGCAAAAAGTAGGAAACACCAAGTGACTCTCCGTTCTAATCATCTTTTCACACCTGTGACAATTGAAATGTGTCGTATTTTTTACGTATGCTCTCATCATCATCCCATCATCTTCCTGCCCTACACGCCTTCACGTATGCTCTACAGTATCTAAATACTTATGACTGCATCAAATAGCTATAAGATTCACTTATGTATGCATGTAGTTGTATCTGTTGCATACATAGATGCGCAGATGTTTACGATTCTGCAAACATTGTCAACTCAGTAGGTTAGGGAAAGGAGGAAAATGCCAACCATAAAGTATCTTAGACCATGGCCAAACATTTATATCCCAGGGTTAATGTGTGTGCTAACTTTTAACATTGTCTAATAAATTATACGTTATTCATTTTAATTAGCATACCTAGAAAGCTGTTTACAAGGTACCGTCTACCGCTCTCCGCCTGATCAGGACCAGGCGCGCCTCAAAGAGTTGTCAGCATAATTTGAGGGGCCCCTTAGGGCCGAAGCCTGCCGGGTTAGTGGGATTGTCCGAAAGGGTTACCGCTACCCCGGAACATAAAGGGCGAAGGAAGGAACATGGGTGGGTTTTAGTCAGTAAGAGTCTGACACTCCCTTCCGCTCCACCCAGAGCGGGAGGGGTCATTTGATGATTTCCCACCAGAAAAAAAAAGGTACCGTCTATGAGAGCAAAGGGTAGTGGTGGCCCAATGGTAACTGCCTCGACTTACCTGTCGTAGTTTCGAATTCGAACCCAGGCAGGCACTTTACTTTGTGTAATTTTTTTCATCACCACTGCTCTCAAAACGGGGTAGGAAAACATCTTGAGGAAAACGGCATGTCCTATAACCTATATTATCTATCGAACCCAGGACCTCATGCTCAGCAGTAAGGTTTGCGACCACTGGACCAAGAATGCCTTCTTGGTCCAGTGGTCGCAAACGTTACTCCAAGCGGTGGTCCAAGCGAATGAAATTCTGATTCTGACTACGTTTTCACTTTGACAATTCCTCTTGGGATTATTTTTACGGGCAGGCCTTTATTTCTGGAAAAGTTAGTGTTCTATTTTTAGCGACCGACGAAATAGCTGCCAAATTGTATTTCTCTTGGTAACATTTATTAGGCTCGTCTCAAAAGACTTACAATTAAGTATTAAATTCGTCGTCGAATTGGTGCTCAATTCGGGTCAAAATTGATAACATTAAAGTTTTGAATTCATACTAATATTATAAATGCGAAAGTAACTCTGTGTGTCTGTTACCTAAACCGCTGAACTGATCGTTATGTTAGCCTGAGTAGAGAGCAGTGGTGGCCGAATGGTAACAGCCCCGACTTACGAGTTTTACATCGTGGGTTCGAATCCAGGCAGGCGTTTTACTTTGTGTAATTTACTTCATCAGCACTGCTACTCGTATCATAAAATGTGAAAGAAAACATCGTGAGGAAACCGGTATGAACTAGACCCAAAAATTCGAAGACATGTGACATCTATCAACCTGCACTGGGCCCGCGTGGTGAATTACGGCCCATTTCCTCTCACAGAGAGAAGGCCAGTGTCCCGGCAGTGGGAACGTTACACGCTGACGATGTTACGGGCAACAGCTACTATCAAATAAACTGATATTATTAAATCGTTTAACTTAATATCTTTCTATTATGTATCCATAACCATATTCAATAGGTAGATAGATATCCTTAGTACAAGAATTTTGTATTGGAAGGTAGAAACCCAACCCAAAGTGACATTGACCGATGACATTTCGCGATGTCGTTAAAGGGACCCAGTTCTATGCGATTGACAACACTATATCTATGTATCGTACGTAATTATATCTACCTATTATCCTGTTATCAATAATCGTAGGTAGACCGCGTAAATATTTGTATTATGTAATGTGTATGTACAGACGCCAGCACATCAAGCTGCTACAATCTGTCAAATATCATCAATAGATTTTCAACTTTCTCGCTATAGAATTAAAGTTCAAAGTTGATTGGGAAAATTTGACAGTTTCGGGTAGCTTGACCTGCTGGCGTCTGTACTTATGCCATTTTACTTTTTTTTTTTTAATCGTACGTACAGAATTAACAGGACCGCTCATCGTTGCTGACCAAGTATATTAATAAAGGCCGTAGTTAAGCAGAAAGGACTCAACCCACATTCTTCACAATAACTCGAAAATTGCGTTAGTCTATGTAATACAACTTGACTCATAAAAATATTGGTATATTTGCCCATAAGTGACCATATTTCAAAATATTCCATATACAACATCATTGCAGCGATACACACCTAAACTTAAAACCACGTTAACTCAAAAATTATTTTTTGTGGGTTGAGT
Organism: Apamea monoglypha; assembly: GCA_911387795.2. NCBI lineage: Eukaryota > Metazoa > Arthropoda > Insecta > Lepidoptera > Noctuidae > Apamea > Apamea monoglypha. Next base: position 19,619,311 of record OU426927.1, read on the forward strand.
CCTTTCTGCTTAACTACGTCTATTGTTCACTTGTAAATTATAAATTAACTAGCGTCTCTCCCCTGCTTCGCATGGTTTTGACTTGACAAGACATCAAGATCTCCGTATTATGTGTAATAAAAACTTAGTGCAGTTTTCCTTTCAACTTAGTGCAGTAGTGGAGCCTGCATGTGTTATAATAATACAAATCTCTTCGAAACTAAATTGCTTAACATAGTCCTCCTAATGATCAGAAATCTAGCTTTCGTTATCAAACTAGATAACTTATACCTTACCTAGATAGACACTATAGGAAACTGCTGCCTTTTCTCCAGACAGTAATATCTCTCAGTCATCAATAATGCCTTTTGTTTATCTCCTTCTTCTGACATTTCTTGATCCTTACACCAAGAAATGACTTAACTACATCATCTCACAATGGCGGCGATTCCCTTGTTCACAAAATAAAGCTAAATTTATGTTCAGTGCATCTTTTTCTTTCTATTTCATTAAGAAAAGGACAGAACATAAATATTAGTTTAGTCCTGTCAAATTTTGATACTCCTACTGTCCTGTCAAGTTTAGACGTGATTAAAAACATGACTACTAAAAATACGTCAATTTACGTCAGGCGCTGACTAATTTGACAGGACTAAACTAATATTTATCTTCTGTCCTTTTCTTAATTAAATAGAAAGAAAAAGATGCACTGAACTTAAATTTAGTTTAGTTTTTGAACAACGGAATCGGCGCCAATGTGAATAATTCGCAACATTATCTTAAAATTAATACTTTTTACACTTCACCAATCGACGACATAGTTCTTATCGCATTTGCGCAAATGAACCAAATAATGTTATAGAGAAAAAATCATAATTACTTCTTTGAACGTCGGGTTATCTTGTTAGCTGGTACAGTTGCCCTTCCGAGTTCCATTCACAAGATCAAAGTCACATTGCTCTTATCATTGTTACACTTATGTATGGATGTGTTACGAAAATTGTGTCATGTTTATTTTAGGGTCTCGTGGCTAAGTAATAATAACAGCCACACGGGTCGGGCGCAGGTTAAGTTGCGTTACGCTACGGTTGTCGAGGTCGGTCCGTGGATGACCATCCATTACTTAACGAGGCCCATCCTTGGCTCGGAAAGCACGTCAAGCTGTTGGCTGTCATTTGTAGATCTTAGATAGTCTTTACGTGTAGTCTGAAGCCAGAAAGTCTGATAACCAGCACGCTAATTGCGTAACATACGTTTAGTGAATAAAACTGAATCATTTTGAAAGATATTGCTAATCCATTGCTTCATATATTCGAAAAATTTGTCTGCTCAACAACGTAAATAACGCAATGAATGTTGCTAAACTGTCAAATTGAAAGCCATTGCTACTGGTAGTATGTTACCTAATTACCTCGCAGTCTTACCAAGGGGTATTGTATCACCCAGTACCCAGGCTGCGGAGGTCAGATAGTCAGCCGCTCCATGTAAAAGACTGGTATTTAGCTGCATTCGGTTAGACTGGAAGCCGATCCCAACATAGTTGGGAAAAGGAATGAAAAGAAAGAAAGAAAATTCATATATTTAGCACAGGCTAAAAGACATACAATACACATACCTACATTAGATAGCAACAAATGAAAATCAAATAGAAAGTGTAAAGTCCGATGCAAGAAAAAAGCAGGAAAGTGTGCCTCACGGCTGCACAAAAAAGGCCCAGTTCAGCAAAAATGCCAGACAACTATTGCCTGACGCTGGTTTTCAACTGGGCCTGATGTATGAGGTGACGGATGTAAATCAGTTTTACACTGCAACGTGAGGCTAGACAGGATGAAAATGGATATTATATTAATAAGAAAATTGTGTCATATTTATTTTGGTACGTTTCGAGTAGGACCGAGCTGTCTTGTGATTAATAGATCTTCATTTATGTTACACGGTTTATTAGACCATTCGATACATATTATTATTAGTCAACCGACTAAATAATTATTCCAAGAATATGAGGGCGGAAGAATCTTCTCGGGCCCTAATAATTACTTATGGGTAACGCTCAGTTCCCTTGCGAAGGTATTGTTAGTTGAACAATCAAAATTAATCACCTCAGCCTATCGCAGTCCTCTGCTGGGCTGAGGCCTCTCTCAAGTTCCGCCAACACTAATAGTTTGATACTTCGAAATAGGGTTCATTTCGAAGTATCAAACTAGTAGTGTGGGACGCCCCCCAGCTAGACCGACGACCTTAAAACAGCGACTCCCGAATATTTAACTTATTCGGAATAATAAAAAACACATCGGGAGTATCTAAGGACAACTGTCAACGTGTTGTCATTCGTTCTTGGTACGGGCCCTGAACTAATTTTATGTCCGTAGGTGATACGGAGTAGGAAACGCCCATGACTTAACCGAAGCTACGGATTTCGTGCTTAGAGAGTAGACCGACAGGACTCGTCCGCTCCACTAGTCATCGGTCCTTCGACAAACATGGCCAGCGCACTGTCACTTCAGTTTGCTTACTCTGCAAGCTATGTCGGTAACTCCGGTTCTTTCCGAACCGTTTTGGTTGAACCTACCCTATTCAATGCGTTGTCATCATCATCATCATCAGCCCATAGTAGTCCACTGCTGGACATAGGTCTCTCCTGTTGCACGCCATGCAAATCGATTTTCGGCAACTCTCATGCAGTTGCTACCAGCCATCCTGCGAAGATCGTCACTCCACCTAGCCTGAGGGCGACCGTACGTTTACCGATTCGCGGTCTCCACTCAAGAACACGTCTACCCAACGGTCATCGGTTCTACGGCTAATATGGCCGGCCCATTGCCACTTTAGCTTGCAATGCGTTGTAGGTATATGGTGTGAATCCTGACAATGGGCTTCTTTCCAGCCAAACGGTTGGAAATGGAGTAGAATAGAATAGAATAGAATACTCTTTATTAACCGGGTCGGATAGGTTGGTCGTTTTGGGGCTGACCTTTGTATCTTTGACTTTAAAGTATGTTATTTTGGTGCGAAGAATAATGTTTTTATTTAAAATTTGATTGATTAGGAAGCTAGCTACGTAGTTGTTTTTCTAAATTAGTTAGATTAGGTTTGGCGTCAACCTAATCTATTTTTTTTTGGTAAACTTATGACCCTAAGATAAGACATTGCTTTATTTGGTAAGCACCTTCTAATCTTTTTTTAAATAATTAATAAATTGACCTATCTTTCGATTTCAGACACAACACTTTTTTAACCTACCTAGGTACTTGAAATTCGAGCTTACTCAAAGTTATAACTTATATTTTCTTTGAGGAACTCGTAAATGTCAACTAAAATCGGATTCTAGTCCAGTTAAGTTTTAGTGTGTAAGCTTACTTAGTTGGGTTTGTTTACAAACGATGTGCAAAGTATAAGATAAGCACGTAAGTTGGCAAAAGATTTTGTAGTGGGGGAAGTTCGCGCATGTAAAAATGTATGAAATTGTGCGTGCGCGAACTTCCCCCACTACAAAATCTTTTGCCAACTTACGTGGCCGGTAACTATAACCAATGTTGTGTGGACTCTGCGGAGTCATTACGAAACACACTAACGTTAGGAATGGGTTTCATTTTGACAGTTCAACAACGTTCATTGCGTTATTTACGTTGTTGAGCAGACGAATTCTCGAACATATGAAGCAATATCCTTCAAAATTATTCAAATTGTGATTGATACTGTGTTACGCAATTAGGGTGTTGAATAATATACTAAATATTACAGTGTTGTATAACTAAACTGACTGTCTTTTTTCAAAATTACTAAATAAAAAATATTTTTTGCATATTACTGTTAATCTTAATTCACATGTATACAATGTGTCGTTTTGCATCCTCGTCAAATTCAAGGAGATAACTATGCTACTGATTCTCGACACGAATCAATAATAAAATAGGTATTTTTTTTTTTTTCAAATTTTCGGAAGTCGTCATGTGTGGGACACACTTTTTAAAACGCGGCCTGTGTGAGACCGCACTGTAACTGCCCTTTTACACACACATAAAAACGCGACCGCTTATACAATACCATAACGCTATTCTGGTCTTTGAAAGTGGTGTATTCTGAAATACTGTCAAACTTAAATAACAAGTATGTATTCATTATTTACCAGGGATCGTAATTTTATTTGATCATTTATGTCTTTCATAAAAGCCTCCTGAAATTTGACGAGCATGCAAAACAGCAGCTTGTATAAAGCATCTTATATTTTTTAAATTGACATCATGAGTTTTAGCTTCAAAACTGCGAAACTTGTACGAAAAGGATAAGTCGCGTCAGGTCCTTCTGCAGTTATACAGCATTGCAGGTGCATTGCAGTGATTTGAAAAATGTCAGTTTTGAATTCTACAGCTGGTATTTGCTTTTGATACGGTTTGCAGTAGTTATGTCCTTATCGTGTAATGGTATTGGAAAATGTCATCAATTTTCTTGAGTTAAGTAATAAAATCATTCGTTGTATTATTTAATTCTTTAATACCTATCCCTGGCTTGTGGTTAAGTAATAACAGCCGCACGGGTCGATCGATCAGGTTAAGCTACGCTTGCCGCGGTTGGTACGTTGATAGGTGACATAATCAAGGTTTACATATCAAGACTATTCTTAAGACCCCTCCGTGCCTGGGAAAGCACGCTAAGCCGTTCAACCAGTCTTACCAAGGGGTATCGTATCACCCAGTAACTGGGTTGTGGGGCTCAGATTGGCAATAGCTTCATGTAACATACTGGTATACAGCTGCATCCGGTGAGACTGGAAGCCGATCCCAACATAGTTGGGAAAAGGCTAGGCAGATGATGATGATGAATAGATATCACTTCAAGCACAAGCACAACACAATCTAGCGAAAAGGGGTATTATTGACCCAACCGACACCCAGCGCGAATGCGGTGCTCCTGACCAAACCATGCGCCCTATGTTGGCATGTCCAAAGTGTAGGTACATACACCTACATTTCTGAGGACCTAAGAAACGCCACTGATGCCGCGATAGGCGTGGCTGCCTACTGGGCTCAACTCATTTAATCATTTACCATCGACTCGTATAGAAAAGAATAGATATTAATTATTTTGTTGAAAAAAAGTACTTTATAATATAATCAGCCTATAATGTTCCATCTGCTGGGACACAGGCCTCCTCTCTTTTTGAGAGGGAGTGGGCCGTAATCCACCACACGGGCCCAATGCTTGTTGGTAGATGTCACATGTCTTCGAACTTTTGGTTCTAGGGCATACCGGTTTCCTCACGATGTTTTCCTTCACAGTTTTAAGAGCACCCTAATTCACTATGACCACTTAACGATTCCTTACTTCGAAACCACATCAATTCCTTAGTTACTCACGACATCTGCTATTAACGTATTTTCTATGACACAATGGCGTGGTTTGAACTGTCCAAATACATGTTGTCCGTACGGTTGACATTTCGATTCCTTGCCGTTAACAAGACACGATATCGACGTGTATGCACGTGGTAAGATTTCGCGGGGAATGAAGAAATAAATTACACAAAGTAACGCGCCTGACTGGGTTCGAACCCACGACCTACGACTCGTAAGTCGGCCACCTATACTCACTAAAAAAGTACTTACTGATAAGAATTAAACAATTCATAATTTCGATATAACTTTCAGGAACGTGTTTTTTTTTATATCATCTTAATACATGACCATGACGCAACAGGAATGGCACGTTTGAGTTTTTTTTTTTTGATGAGATAATGACAGATAAGTTCACGACACATCAGTAGGGGACTTTCAAAGTCACCCACTGCTGCGTCAATGCGTAAATGCGTAAGTTGTTTTGTCCTGTTTAATTCGCCGATAACTACGACTTAAAAGTCTATTCATTATCTGAACATTTTTCTCTTATCTGTTGGCGGACGTGGACAGATCTCGCTGATGTCAAATATGCTGTAGATACTTGCCTAAAGTTGTTTTCTCATCAGGCTTCATGGACCCTGTTTAACAAACGTTACAATCCGACAATTTTGTAAAGTTGTATGACAAGTGCTGTTTAATAAACCTTACAATTATGTAAGAATTTTACTAGTAAAAACATTACAAATATTACCATTACAAATGCTGTTTAATAAACGTTTACATGTGCAAAAAACGCCTGAGATTTCGATGGCAATGTTGTATCTACAAATATGTAATTGTAAGTTGTTGTTGTGTTACAAATTACATAAAATGTAAGATTCTTAAATCAGGGTTGATTTCAACAATCTTAGAATTTTAAAATATTTAGAATTTGGTTTTAGCATTGGTTTACAGAGTACTTTTCTATTTGTTTGATTCATAACGAAAGTCATGGTGTACACTAATAAATTCACGATTCTGTCTCTAATATATGAGAAAAAAGATGTTTTATTCGGTCGGTTTAGTGAAAAACTAACTCACGATATGAAAATCAAAACCGTTCACTCACATATTCATCATCACTACTGTCACTACTAGTTGTTAGAACCATTTTAATGTACAAAATTGTTAAGTTCTGACACAAGGCGAGTCCACCTGTCGGGATTGTTCTACAATTTACAAAATATGTAAATTTGTAATTACAGTTACACACAATTATGCGTTCAATAAAACAGTTTTTCTTACAAATATGTAAATTGTCACCTGTAAAGAGAAAATGTTTATTAAACAGTAATATGTAAAGTTGTAGTTACAATTTTACAATATTGTCAATTTTCCACCAAGGTAAATTTGTAAGATGTATTCCTTATTTAACAGAAACTTGTATATTTGTAACTTGTAAAATACAATTACAATTTACAATTTGTAACGTTTGAACGTTTGTATTTGTAACGACACTGTGAATGTTAAAACTACTAAAAAACGATACTGCAGAATTCCTCATGTACGAAAAAAAAAACAAATGACAAAAGACTCTTATTGCGCAATTTGCGAATTGTCAAGCGCATGTATGCAATTGCAATGTGCAGAGAAGTGCAAAAGCAGTGGTGGCCCCGACTTACGAGTTGAAGGTCGTGGTTTCGATGCCAGGATTTCACTTTACTTAGTGTAAATAATTTCATCACCACTGGTCTCAAATCTACAGACGCATTTCCTTCATGCAATGCAATGAATGAATGCATCAATCTGACACGATTTTGTTTGAGCTCAGCACAGGTTTCCACACCACACCATTTGTATTTCCACTTATCACACCATTTTCTTCTTTTGTCTTAAGTAAAATCAACATGGCCAGAGATCGCACAAGACGGGGGGGGAGGTTTGCAAGGAAAAAGGGGAGCCCTTTGCCCAGCACTGGAACCATAATACAGGCCAAAAAAACTAAAATCAAGAATGTTATTTTATTCAATGTTATTAAAATTATATATATTGTTATGTATATTATTATATCACACCAATTAATTCTATTTTGTCTTAAGGAAAATCGAGATTTTTATCCTTATCAACACTTGCAGGACTAGGGACGGAAAAAACCACAAGATTCTAAAAATAGTCGTTCTAAATGCTCGAAGCCCCATTAAAGTTCTATAATGAGTATTGAAAGGTGCCAGCAGGATTATTCAGATGTATGTCACGCCCTTCGCCCCTTTACATACATTTCATGGTGTTTTACTTGAATTACCATAATGTCCCATAATCCATTGAAGGTGTAAATATTGGAACTTTTCGTGATTTATAAGGTAGAGCGGATATGGGAGGAAATTGAGTGTTTCTGGTGGAAAGAGGGGAAATTTTCCATGAGATGGAAATATTGGTTGCTGGGGTTCTGTTTTATAATCTTGTGGATGGATACATTATAGCTTTGTGTAGTTCACTGACTGAAAGTTGAAGTTTTGTTTGAATTAAAATACATACATATATAAACTCACGCCTTCTTCCCATGGGGGGAGGCAGAAACTACAGAACGTATACGCTACGATCCTTACATACTTCTTTAGACATGTTTACGTTCATACATCATGAATGAGATAAAATAATACTGGATAATAAGCATATATGCCACAAAGTATATATATAGAATTTCTTGAAAAGTCTGTTTAACATCCTGGTTAAATCCGCTATAAAGAATATGAATGAAATATTATCCTTCGAAAATTTCGTCCTTCCCATAAACTGAAAACTTATCCTGTAGTTACATACGAAAAGGATCAAGGAATATAATTAAAATGATTTCATATTAACTGTATCAATAAGAAGCCGGATTTGATATATTTCACTATATTTAAATTTATGTTTGTTTCAGATCTACAAAGGCCTGGATGTGGTGACTGCGAAGGCGTCGGCCAAAGAACGGGAGATGGCGACACATCACCTCCTCGACATTCTGGAGCCGCATCAGATATTTACCGTCGTGGACTTCAGGAACAGAGCACTGAAGATTGTATCCTTTTTAAAGAAGTTCTTTTACCTAAGTCCAAGTCATATAATTTATTTTAATTAGACACGTAAAAGGTAAAAGGCACTTTTGAATTTCAAAGGGCTTTGAAGGTCCGTGGCATACCTACCTTTCCGCCATTTTGTTTTTTTTTTTTTTTTCAAAATGGCGCCCATACTTAACACCTATATAAATCGATAGCTGACATCAATGCAAACATAATAAACCCAAACCCCGTAAAGGGTCACGTTTCCGAGATATTAAGGTTCAAAGTTGATCACGAGACATCCATATTTTTTTAACTTGCTTACATCTTGTTGCATAGATGTTTGAAATAATATAGACTGTACGTGTCCGCCATTTTGAAAAAATCCAATCCCCTTTACAAGAAAATATAATGGTTTCTAGTTGCCCTGGCAAGGTCAGAATTTCATGTTCTCCGGGAAAGATAATATCACGAAGTGTCATATGCTGCAGACCTCCGTGAGGGTGTTGATGGTACGCACTCGGGTCGTATCTCGGGTTTCAATGAATACCTCTGACTGTATTAAAGGCTTGATATATATACTCAGACCTTTGTCTGAGTAAGACGAGGCGTTATTCTTTAGTTACAATGAGGATTTTTACACTAAGGTCAAAACTGAAGATATTACTGCTTACATCTTACCTAAGCACATCTATCTTCCTACCAAGGTGGTCATATATACAGCACCGGTAAGATTCGAAAGATTATCTAAGAGAACAGTAACAGTTACCTTTGATTGTACTTTGCAAGTACCCTAGACAGATCTAGCCTGTGCTTAAGTTTTACAGCTCTGGAAGCAGGTCAAACAGTTATTTCCAACAGACGGTTATGTCATTTCCATTCAATAATTCTGCTTAGCACTACAGGTATTTTCGCCAAATGACATAATATTCAAATATTTAATTAATTTTGCTCAGTATTTATACGTTAATGAATGGCGCTAAATGAATACACGCACGTGTATCGCCGCCATCTTTTAATTTGACCATCAAATTGACGTTTACACACCTACAGCTTTTGTGCGAAGAACATTTGTTCATATATGTACAAAGAACTGAATTAATCAATAATTTTATGTATGGGTCTAATGTATTGACAATACAGCTTTAATTTGGCAAATATTGATTTTCGAAATTTCATGAACAAATTATGCCAAAGTTGGTGTCGAGAGGCGCCAAGCGATTGTAGGTATGTGGGTTAAAATAACAATCTGAGTTTGCATTGCTTACATAATATTTGCAGACAAAGGCACAGAATATAGAATGGACTGTCCATGTCCCCTCATTTCCTGTGATTTTCGTAAAAAAAACATTAGCAAAAGTATGGATATGAAATGAAAATGAAATTGTTTATTCTGGAAATACGATATCGGAATCACTTTTACTCGTCACATTATAAAAAAATAAACTAGATGGAGGCGAAATTTCCTATCTGACTACAAACTCGAGGGTCAATGTCTCTTGAAGTCCAGACAAAATCTTGGTCAGATCAAGTGAGGACAATTTAGATTAGTACTTGAAATGGTCTTTTGAGGAAAGAACCACACAGATTTGAGACCAGTCCAGTTAGTGCAAACAGAACTTGAGTATATGCCAATTGGATAACATTATATGTGGTTACAATGTCAGCAATGAAAAATAGATTTAAAAAAAATGCCAAGTTAATATACACTGGCTAGCTGTTGTTTAAGAAGCTGTCGCATCCCGTGGAGCTCCGGGACATAACGACATAATTATATTAAATAAGGCCTTCATTCCTGAGAATTTTCAAATAGAAAAACGTATTGCACTTTGGGAATTGAAGTAACTAGAAAGTGTAAGTGGAATAAAGATATGCCAAGCTAATCTATAACAAAGATCTTTTGGAATACTTAGCCACTTAGTAAACTTACAGAAAGCAAATTAAAAGTATTCAAAGAAATCAAGATTAGGTTCATGTCCTTTCTGTAAGTCTTGTTGAGATATACACGGTGGCGGGGACATCGGCGCGCAACCTGTAACTAGACGTAGTTTAGCAGAAAGGACTCAACCCACAAAAAGTAATTTTTGAGTTATCGAAGTTTTAAGTTTAGGTATGTATTGCTGCAATGATGGTGTTTGTATATGGAATATTTTGAAATATTGTCACTTATAGGTTCCGTCAAAATTGGAAGGACGCGCGGGCTCGCGAAAGATGGAAGGAGTGGACGGAGGGCCTTTGCCCAGGAGTGGGACAGCGTAGGCTAACATATTTTTTTTTTTTTTTAATTGTCACTTTTGGGCAAATATACCAATATTTTTATGAGTCAAGTTGTATTACATAGACTAACGCAATTTTCGATTTATTGGGAAGAATGTGGGTTGAGTCCTTTTTGCTTAACATAACGTCCAACTATGGATTTAGTATATATTTCTGAACCCCCCTGCGATGAAATATTACGTAGTTTGTTTAAAAAAAAAAATACTGTGCCATATACTTTGACCGTGTAGGCACTGCACTTCCTATGAAACCGCTGATTTTTGTTTTGATAACCGACGAAAAATTTCTAAGCTAGGGGGTGTAGAATCATGTGCTGAATTCATTACAGTTTGCGCGTCGATGTTCCTGCCACCTTATCTGAATTCTTGATATGTCTTAATATGTCGCCAAACATTAAAATTTTATCAAGCATGATCTGAAAATTCCAACAGTTACGTTATGGTCCTGAGTGTCAGACAATCCGAATTTAGATAAGATACTTAGGTAGTAACAGATGACATCTCTTCATAACTTGATTACAAAGTAGCAAACGACGGTAACACGCGTGGGCTTAAAATAACCTTTCAACAAGCAAGTCCTTCTAGTGCGTGTGAAAGGGAAACTTATCTAGAATATCAGCTGGCGGTCTACGCAAGTCTCGGAAGGGTCAACTGCAACACTAATGGTGCTGTAGGCGTAAAACACGTCACTAGTATTGCAGAGTTTAATTTAGTCATGCTCCTTCCAGATAGTGTAGTAAGAGGTACCGTGAGTCATGCTGGCTTGGAATTATTCGTGTAAGTAGTTATAGATTCTGAATCTACAACGTATCATTTATTGGTATATGATGTTAGTCTTACTCCTGACATTTAGGTTGGAAAATTGGGTACAGACATGACATCGAGCTACTACAATCTGTCAAATTTCTTTAGTAGATTTTCAACTTTATCGCTAAAGCTTTAGGTTTAAGGTTGATTGGGAAAATTTGACAGTTTCGGGTAGCTTGATGTGCTGGCGTCTGTACTTTAAAGTGGCCGTCAAATCTTGAATCTAATGTGTTGTAACGAGTTTTTAACTAAGATCTTAGTTCATATGATGTTTCTTTAACATCAAATACAGCCCAACACAAAACAAGAAATCTATCTTCCTCATTCGATTCCCGCGGACCTTTGGAATGGGTACAAAGGCCATAATGAAAGAATATGACTCCCGCCCGGGGCCTTTTTATTGTAACTTCTATCATTAGTTTTGTGATTTTGGTCATCCAATCAAACCAGCTACCAGTATCATTAGTTTTGTAGTTTGGTTTTTCCAATCAAATCCGCTATCAGTTGGAATTTGTGAGAACTTGTCAGGCTTTCAGGGTATGTCCTATTAAGACTTTCTTCTACAAATATACCATAGCATAATCAGCCTATAATGTTCCCACTGCTGCGACAAAGGCTTCCTCTCTATGAGAGACAGTGGGCCATAATCCATCACGCGGGCCCAGTGCGGATTAGTGGATGTCACATGTCTTCGAATTTTTAGTAGAATCAGAATAATATGAATATTCCATAGCCAAATTCTTATATCACAAAAAAATCGTCCATCAATCCGTAGTAGTGCCCGTCACCTCTGACAAGTATTTGAAAGGTTTACCTTCTTTTGCATTTCGGCCATTGACCACATAATCCTCTTATGCTGACCAAAGTAGCTTACACATTTGGTACACCGGCCTGTCGGTATAATAAGTCTGTACTTCGCTAACGAGCAATTTCGTCATTCAAAAGTGAATATTGGATGGTATATGTGATGGAGGGGAGGTACCGTTCCTTTGGTTGTGTTGTGGTCTTTGATGATCAAAAGATTGATTGTAACTGAATTCTTGTTTATTGCGTTTTCGTTCTCTTTTTAGTGTTTAATCGCACTTTTTTGCTGTGCTTCTTTAAATCATTAATATTGGTCGCGTAATTCCCATATTCATACTCGATGTTGTTCCCAGCTCTAAACCCTGGTGGTTTTTGGGAACCAGTTAGTTACTCCATAATCACCGATTGTAGAATTATGTATATTTAACTTATATGTATATATATATATCCGATTTATCAATCTTCTCTTTAAATTATAGATCCGTTGACAAATGATAGACATAATTTCAAAACAGATAGCGGTTGCTCATTCTTATCTCTGATGAAATTCCTTATAAAGATTCATAATTGCCTGAGATTGGCTGATTTTTCCATCGCCAGATAACTTTTATTCGAGGAATAAAATTGACATTTGACAGTTTTTGTATGAAATAACTGACAAAATTTTAAAATTATTCTTCGAATAATGTTATCAGATTATTGAAAAATCAGCCCCATTAAATCAATATGAGTGAATTTATAGATTCTTCTCAGCAAACGAAAACGTATGTAAATATATTTTTTCCCTATATTTTCATGTTTCAATTTTGTAACTATGATATCAATAAAACCAATGATTCCTTATCGTTAAATACAGATAGACACCCTTGCAGAACAAGGAAAGATTCCAATAGTAGTCGGCGGAACAAACTACTACATAGAATCCATTGTGTACAAAATACTAGTCGAAGACATGGATGATAATGAAGCTTTGTTATGGGACAAGAGTAAGAGAAAGAGAGATATGAGTGAGAGCGATAAGGAAGAGGAAGAGAAACTGCCAGGAGATGCTCTAAAAGAAGGAGACGAACGAACAGAGAATCCAGGAGAGCCATCTACATCCGATGGCTCCAGAAAAGACATTGATATAGAAAATTTGGAATTAATCAAACAACAGCTCCAAAAAGATATAGATAACGAGGAAATCTTTACAAACGAAGAGATTCACGCGAAACTGAACATGGTAGATCCGAAGATGGCGAGGCGGTTGCATCCGAACAATAGAAGAAAAATATTGAGGTAAGTGATAGATGTTAATGTTGGTATTCAGTATAATTATTAAGTTCTTGGTCATCGTTTTAATTAACTGATTGACTGCGCGGTATTTATCGCCATCTATCGACATGTATTTTTATATCTGGCTTATTTTACATAAAAACACACGATATACTTAATGATTAACCAGTTTTTGCTGTTATGTAGTATTTCATGATGGATTTCATAAATACTCTGATCGGCTTTGCTTTAATTAAAATTAATATTTTTAGACAAACCCGGCACTTCATAAATTATATCATTAATTTTTTAATAGCCTGCTAAGTATCATTTGCCGATTTATATTCTTTTTCAAAGTTTTCCACTGGTATTAACTTAACATGACATACATAATTACGTTTTATAATACCTAAGCGTCTAGGCAATTTATTTTCCCTATCACTAAACTGTTTAAAAATAAATCATTCAACAATATTATCCATTCAAAAACAACGAAGCGGCGCAAGCAGGCTGCGACCGGTTTTTATGAATGAATCCATCGGATATTTGTTAGGTGACTATCAATAACTCATTACCAATTTTAATTCTAACCTCTACCTTTCGATTCTCACCTCTATCGCCGCGTCATAAGACTTCTAACGACGATAAATCTAAATTATAAAATTGTTTTATCAATTTTATCAAGTAAAGTCAAAGTTCAGACGCAGTGTGTCAAATTGATCAATCTGGTGCTTAGAAGGGTACTCGTTATCTTGGACCTTGTGCTGTGATTATAGGGGTCACGTTGGTAAAGCAGTGGTGTGAGGGTGGTCTACGTACGACATGTTTCTCGCCCATCACGTAAACTTGTTAGGATTGTTGCCGTGGGATATTTTTGGGCAATTATATTTGAATTTTGATGGGAATCTGCCTCGGTTATACCAACATCTAGTTAAGTTTTTCATGAATAAACAGTAGTTAGTATGGAATGACAGATACCTGTATGGAAGGAGTCAGCTGTTTTGTAATTCAAGTAGAACAGTGCCCAATGGTGCACTTAATGTGTCCAGCGTGTCCTGTTGTCTACACGCTACAGGAGTTGATAGACGCTAGGTGCTAAACGCGTAGCCAAATTCTGGGCTGACTGTATTTAGGGTGGCAGGGATATCAACGCGCAGCCTGTTACCATGGATTCAGTAAATGATTCTGAACACACCTCCGTTGAAACATTTTACCGGTTATTAAAAAAAAAAAATACTTGTTCCATATATTTTGGCCGCGTAGGTATTAAACAGCAGGTAATATTTATTTATATTTTTGATAATTGAAGAAAAATTTCTTCGCTAGGGGGTCTGTAACCATGAAGTCAGTCATGTACTGACGCGCGTCGATGGCCCTGCCAACCTGTATATATTGCTGTCGAAACACTAAGAAGTATAACAATAAAAAATGTAGACTGAAGGAGGAAATCAGTGTAAATAATACTACAATTTATCTAATCGTCTGTTACAACTGTTAAAATATTTACTCGACATCCTTCCTCAAATGGTTTCGTGTATTTTTCATTAATTAATTTAAATTTATGTACAGATGTTAACAAACCGTGGATGTTTCTGGAAAAGTTTTCATTGAAAATATCCATTCAACTGTGGTAGTGGTAGTACATGTCAATGTAATTTATGTATTATCATTAGATTTTTTCGCAAAATCTTCTATTGTATTTCGAAATTTTGATACAAAATTAACAAGACTGATTTCAGATATTTTTTTTAGCTTAATATCTGAGTTTTCAAATATTTCGTAGGCATATAAAAATCTATATCAACTGGGAAAAATTACAATGAATTTTTATATCAATTCTATAGTTAACAGCCTTGAACGAATCATCAATTATATTCACTTTTTATTGCTGTAGATAGTCGGTTTCCTATGTTTAATGTTTTATGAAGATATCTCGTTCGACCTCATCAACCTCCAGCGCTTCCTGTTACTTCATTATTAAATTCTTAGTGTTACTATGATCAGTTCTGAAAGGGGCTGCTTTTATTTCTTTAGCATCGTCTCCTTTCATATCTATGTGATTTATGTTTTCTGTTGCATCATCTTTGCTCATTGTTTTTGGTTTTTCATGAGTAATTCTATATTTTTATATATTTTTTCTTGTTTCCAATCCGTGTTCACAGGTTAGTAGAATATGATTTACGCCACAATCCACCCACTTGGTGTCCCCCGAGTGTTATGGTGTAGGAAGGATAATAAACTTCACTCCACAGCCTTATTTATGAATGATTTCATAATATCCGTTGGAAAACAATGAACAGATCAAATTCAACTAATTTTGAATACTTTATTAATGTACCTACCGACTCATGACTACAGTGAAGACCACCTCTTCAGTTACCCGTCAACTTAAATCATCTTTTTATTGGTTGACCATAAAAGAGCCCGTTATAAAAATGGTCACATCAATGACTGCCACTCTTAAACTTCATGCTAAGCCGCCTCCCTCGCATATCTCACAAGGCGGGCTAAGATATGAGATATCACCGAAATTACACTTCGAAAAAAAACACACTTCCCCCCAACAACAGTGTCGGGAAACTTGTTCACGTGGTTTACATAAACATAGGAACTGAAGGCCGCATGACATGATGACATAAAACCTTTGAACCAGTCAACTTGAGCCCCCTCCTTGAACGTCGACTCCCCACAAAGGGGGAAGTATATTGACGGCGGCGGTTCTACTTATGCTAGTCGTTACCACTTCCGTAGGTCTTTAACCGCTGCCAAGGATTTCGTAGACGTTTGCGAATGTGCGCGTGTAACCTTGGTTCTACTACCCGGCGTAGTGTGGCCATGCTTGCAGGCGTAGTTCGCGGATTGGGTCGCGGCGAGCGTATGTGGGTCGATCTAATTGGACGCTTTGTTGGGACAAGTGATCAAATATCTTAATAAAGTTATACGTCATTGAATTAATTAAGAGTTTTGTTTCGTTATGGTTAATTAAGTTGGGTTTGCGTCCAATATTTGAGGTGAACGTATGATATACCTTTGCTACTTGATCAATACTCATCGTTTACTCGACGACGACACGACTTTTATATTAAGTTGTATGTACAACTTAGTATAAAAGTCGTGTGATCATCGTGATCGACATAATAATGAGTAATTTAAATGACTTTCCATATTACTACTTGCTACATAGTAAGTAGTAATATGGTAATTAATCCGATATTTTTTCACGTGTTTTTCAAGGTTCGTAAACGACAGATGTTAAGAAAATTCCTAACTAATTTTACGGTTTTAAATATCACGTGGTTTCTTTAAAAGTACAAACTTTTAAAGAAACGTACGTACGTACGTTTTACGCATTTAAAGACTGCTACGATAAACTTTATCACAATTTAAGAAAAAAAAAGTCAGAGTATTGTACCATCTATTTGGTGTCAAATTATGACTAAACAAAGCATGTCCTAGACAAAATAGGCGATGAATTCTCAAAAAAATACACATCACACCCACAATTTTTCTAGGTCACTCAACCAGTAATAACTTCTAATGTCAGCCTCTATTTGTAAACAATAACACATTTCTAAACTGAACGGTTTTCAATAACAGTCCTGTATCTGGTGTGAGGGATCATGGTCACACTACACAGTATTGCGAATAAGGCCCCTCGATAACCCCGAATTACTTATCACGTGATTACAATACATTCGGCAAGCTAGACGCGCCACTGATGTTTAAAAAGGAAAATTATCATAATACGCATATTCAACTGGACTTTGGTTTTGGAATATTTTCCGCGATTTTTGGTCGTTTTTCGGTGAAATGTGTTTGTTTCTCTCTCTATGTTGTCTATTCCGTGCTTAAACTAGCTCTTACTCTTCCAGGCTTTAATAACAGTAATCTAAGATAAGATGCTTGGTGGTTAGTTTCTTTACAATTACCCTTTCCTTGCCAAGTTATTGGTCCTTTCGTCATCATCTTCATCATTCATCAGCCGAAAGACGTCCACTGCTGGACATAGGCCTCCCCCAAGCATCTCCACTTGGTCCTTTCGTAAATGGAAATAATGTAGACTATACTATTCCAAAGCTAAATAGGATTACTAATTCATCTTTTTATATGCACTAGACATGTCCAAACATGAATCATTTACGTAATGTTACGTAATAGCAATTGGCACCCATGAATTTCATTTCAGTGGCATGGCTTGGTCAATGGTTTGTTAGCTATATAACTACATCAACCATTTCATTCACAAGGAGTTCAATAATCGATCAATTGACGACAGTCGTCCACCATGGACCATTGTGTATCACCCAGAAGATAGCTCAGCAGTTGACGAATAAAAACTCTATTATAAGTTCTGAGCAAAAACCTTGAGAAAAAACACATCGGGATCATTGTACTTATCTCTTTGAAAGATGGCCGTATCTCACTGTAGATATGAAGACCAATTATAGTTTATAATAGATTACAAGTACATACAAGGTAGGTGCGTATTAATTTTTAATAATTTTCTATCATGAAACCAGTGGTAATGACCCCTTTTTGGTTGTGAAGTCCTTGGTTAAGAGGTCAACTTTTTTGGTACTTCGATCTTCATAGGACCAATAATTTTGATGTGTTTGGGGACAATTATGGGGTTCACAGCATCATGAGCATTACTATTATTTATTTTTACACGCAAATAAAACAGCTTTAGGTGTCGTTGTGAAAGCAGTATGCTACGGATTTCGTAGCTCTTTGAAAATTTCACATTTCCTCTTAGGAACATTTCCGAACGTTAATATCAAAAAGGTCCTATGCTCAATTATTATTGAAGATGATGACCTTAGCCAACTAGATTTACAATGCAATTTGTGGTTTGCATTTTTTTTTTGGCATACCTACAACAAGCCAGCCGTAAACGTCTGTAGAATTGCGTAGAGGGTCTACGAAAGTTCTGTAAACCACTCTCAGTAACTGTACTAAATATTTTACTATTTTTCCCCTGCAATTTAGTAAAAGACTGATGGGAAAATAATACTGCTTACAATAGATATTTCTTTTTCCGAAATTCCAAGCATTTTTTCTGCTGCTTTCGTCTTTTTTATATCAATACTTTTATCCTCCAACATTGAGTTATAGTACTACTATTATTCGATACTATTCGCTCATATATTCTGACCATATCAACGGAATTATGTATTCGGCATGCGAATAGGCGAATTTTCCCGACAATTATTATATAGCCGTGACTTCACTGTTACTACGCGCCGAACGAAGAGCTAAGAGAGCGTATATTCGTACATATATGTCGACTCCGCTCGTTGTATTTGGTGCTACGGTACAAATAGTTGGCATTTTTTTGTTACCTTGTAATTTTATGTGTTACTTTATTGTTTGTTAAATTCATTGGAATTATTTGATCTGAACGAGGCTTTTATATGGTTTTCCTTTGACACTGTTTTTTATGCGAAATATGTTTTTTTTTACAACTTTATGGATGATGGTTTGCCTTTAGATTGGTTCGTATTTTCAACAGTTAATGTATTATTAGTAAAATGTTCTAAAGAAAAAATATTTTTTATACGTTGTATGATATGTGTAAAAGATGTAGTGACAAAAATTGAATAGAGTATGCTTAGGGGGTTTGATCATGTTGACAGGATGAAAGGACAGGACAGGATAGGATGAAAAGGTGATTTACAAGGTGAGTGGAAACCTCGGTAGTAGTATTGTAATCGCAAAGGCAAAAGGAGTATGTACGAGTAAGGATCGTAGCAGGTGGCGGTCTGTTGTTTTTGCCTACCCCCATGGGTAGAAGGGGAGAGTTTATGTATGTATGTTCTAAAACCTAATTTTACGAACGTAACCTATTTCATCATCTACCTAGCCTTTTCCCAACTATATTGGGGTTGGCTTCCAGTCTAACCAGATGCAGCTGAGTATTGAGTATTTTACATAGAGCGACTGCCTGTCTGACCTGAGATCCACGAATGACAGCCGGGACCAACGGCTTAATGTGCTTTCAGAGACACGGAGGGGTCTTGGCCATCTATCCCCGGACCAACCGTGGCAAGCGTAGTTTATCCTGATCGACCGACCCGTGCGGCTGTTATTTCTTAGCCACAAGCATAATCTATTTCACGTTTAGAAAAAACTATACTTTTTTTCTAGCTCTAAAACTGGCTGAATCAACTACTACTACACATTATCCAATTCAGTGACCTCATTACTTCGCCTGGTTTCCGTGATTCGAAGCACAGATATAAATAGCTGGTCTGGCATGATATAATGTTTAGACAGACAAAGAGATTAGATTTTTTCTCTGATCTAAATTGATTCACAAAATCGTGTGCACTTGGAACGCACAATTTTTATTTTAAGCGCATCTGAATATACTCAGGAGAATAGTCAGTCTGAATACTGTGCTTAAAATAAGCGTGAACGCAACAAATGCGTAGATTTTCGCTCAAGATTATCTCAAACAATTCCAAGCCATTCGCTCCTAGGAGTAGCTCATCATCTGCCTAGCCTTTTCCCAACTAAGTTGGGGTCGGCTTCCAGTCTAACCGGATGCAGCTGAATACCAGTATTTTACACGGAGCGACTGCCTATCTGACCTCCACAACCCAGTTACTGGGTAATACGATACCCCTTGGTAAGACTGGTTGTCAGACTTTCAGGCTTCTGACTACCCGTAACAACTGTCAAAGATTTACGAATGACAGCCGGGACCGACGACTTAACGTGCTTTCCGAGGCACAGAGGGGTCTTGGTATGTGAAGATGGTCACCCATCCACGGACCAACGCGGCAAGCGTAGCTTAACCTGATCGATCGACCCGTGCGGCTATTATTACTAAGCCACAAGCCCCTCTGAGTAGCTACAGGTCAATAAATTAAAAATTACTTTAAAACTACCATACATGGTAGCATCTTCAGACCCGTTGACGTTTCATAGATTCCTAGTATTTAAGCTAGAGGTAGGAAGCAGCTGAGCGAACTCCTGCGGGGTTATTACGCAACACACTCCATCAACATTCATTGCGCTATTTACGTTGTTGAGCAGACAATTTTTTCGAACACATGCAGCAATGAAACGGCAATTTCCTTCATAATGATGCAGATGTAGATTGAAAGTGTGTTACGCAATTAGTGGGTGTGCTGTATCACATTTCTGTCTGCCATAAGCACCATCTGTGGTAGATGCATTGCTGATTGCTAATCGCAGTTTGTTTTGCAGCAGCCACGTGAATACTTCCATTTATTGGCATTTTTGTTTAACTGGGCCTTTTTGGTGCAGCCGTGAGGCACACTTTCCTGCTATTTTCTTACATCGGTATTTATACTTTCTATTGGTTTTTTTATTTGTTGCTATATCTGGTGTATTGTGTGTCTTTTATTCTGTGCTAAATACATGTATTTTCTTTCTTTATTGACATAACCTAAGTCCATCTGCTGAGTCGGTTTATGGTTAAAGTTCATAATTTGGAAGCCTACTCGTAGTACTAACACATCCCTTACACGTGCATACTAAGCTTAATTAGAGATATGTGTACTAGCCTTGTTCACAACTCCAACAAGTTTAACATTTCCGGGGAGAAATTGACGCTATATCTTTTACCAAGGATCGAGTTTCACCTCTGGCAAACATTAATATCTATTCCATAACTAAGATGAGAAAAGAGTCTAAATAAACACGCAGAAACTTTGGCGTCCACTTTTGCTTTAATACCGATACTAGTTTTTTGCGGAGTCGGAGGTGGAGATCAGAAAATATACAACGGAAACGTACTACCGGGATATACTCGTATAAAGTACTAGCTGTGCCCCGCTGTTTCACCCGCATAAGTTTCGATCCCGTGGGAATATCGGGATAAAAAGTACTCTATGTATTAATCCTCGTTATAAAGTATCTGTGTGCTAAATTTCATCCAAATCCGGTCAGTAGTTTTTGCGTGAAAGAGTAACAAGCATCCATCCATTCATCCATCCATCCATCCATCTATCCATCCATACAAACTTTCACGTTTATAATATTAGTAGGATCTTATGTCCCGTGTGCCAAATTTTATCGAAATCCGTTCAGCCGTTAAGACATGTAAAGGTAACAGACGGACACGAGTTACTTTCGTATTTATAATCATCATCATCATCATCATCATTCAGCCGAAAGACGTCCACTGCTGGACGCAGGCCTCCCCCAAGCACCTCCACTTCGACCGGTTCTGTGCTCCTCGCATCCAACGGGTGCCTGCGGCCTTCACAAGTATTTATAATGTTAGAATGAATTTACCGAGCCCCATACTACCGCTAAAGTTCCGGACTTGGTTACAAAATTGCCTAAATCCCATGTTTGAACTATCTGGCTACCAAGGACGTTACGCATTGAAACACGCATGACGCACAATATATATAATACTAATTATTGTGTAAATAATCAAAAGTGGCGGAGAGCACGCCTGTCGTTAATATGTTTTGGTGTCATTTACGTATTTACTTATCACGATATAATTATGTCCCTAACGTATGGTGGAATTATATAAGAAGTAACAGAAAAAGAGCGAGACCTTAGACTATGAACCACAATTAGAATATGAAGAACTTACGACTTTTCAGGAATTTAATTTGTGCGAGTGCTTATGTGCAAACTGAATTTCGTTTAGTCCTATATCTTTTTTCATTGCTGAATGTGCCTGCTCTTGACCTCGATCATGCCTGATCGAAAGCGATGGATGAGTATATACAACAATATATCTAACTATACATTTCCAGTTTTAGCTGACCTCGCATTGTATGTAGGCTTTTCGTACAATGAGAAGTCAGCTTATACTGAAAATGTATACCTAATTTAGTCGTGCGTACCTAAGGACTTAGTCATTCCAATAATCTTACTAGGAAAGCAGCGTCAATTTATATACGTCTTTGAAATATTCATGACACGTTCACAAAAAATGTAAAATCTACTATCTGGATCTTGCCCTAATTCTGTTACGCGTTGTATAACCAAACACAATTTCGGCACAGGACAATAAATAATGTGTGTAAAAGAATAAGAATATTCCCCCTTTTTATTAGGAACTCGTAGAAGTGGATGTTTGCGGAGATAATGGTATTATATCTAGTATTTTGTACCCGTCGCGTCCTTGGCCCCGTTCGTGACGCTTCCGTATCGATTGCCTCTAGTTCGTTGACCGGAGTGCTGAAAATGGCTGGGATAAGGTTAGATTTTCATGGTGTTTTGCTTAGAGAATATATGCTGTTGTTTCTTTTCTAATTTGTCTTTGTCAATTTGTGGTAAGTAGTGGGTAGATTACTTTTCTGTGTCATTTTCAAGGTTTCCATACCAGCAACTCTGGGGTATCGGTTGGTGTCGCCTTAATCTTGCGTTTGGTTGCTATGCAAGGAACGACGAATCACTAGGTAACTTGTCTCGTCAGTTTTTGTGTTCCTTTAATGTGTTACTTATCTATACATGTTTGTGCTTGGTTTACGATACCTGGTGGGGTGTGAAGGTCAGGATCGCCAATTACCAATCAGCTTGCTGTTGGTGTATTGCCGTTAATACTTAGTAAATTAATTTGTATTGGTTAAAACTGTTAGCCATCACTGACATGTGCCAAATAAACATATTTTCTTTCCTTCTTTTCCCCGTTTCAAATCACAAAGTTCTCAAAGTTTATTGATAGGTAAGCTGTTGCCATACTCAACAAAACCGAAGCTGAGCAGCATCATGCTCCATAATTCTATTACCTACCTTTATCTCTACGAAACGCTAACCTAATTTTCTCTAATCAGATGCTGTAGACTCGGGGTCAGCCGTACCTCCCAAAGTCACGGACGCGGTTTTGTGATAATGACCTTCAACCAATTTAAAAGCAGTTTTGAATCATTAGGCATATTCTGGCCATGTCTTATATCGTTCCCTCTGCCTCTTAAAGAAATAGATCGACTGAAAGAGTTCATAATAAGCTTGTAAACTTTTGTTAAACAGCTTTTGTAATGTTTTATCTCATGTAATATGGTCTATTCTTATAACCAAACTGGTATTTGATAAAGGAAAACTATGTTACTGGCTGTATATGTCATATTCTATAGTTTATTACGTCAGAAACCCGTGTCATATGTCAACTACTTATCAATCATGGCGACCGTCGCGACGCTTATAAAGCCAATTGACAGGGATTGCTCACAGCATCGAATTGTGGTTGAAAAGTAATTTAGTAGATTAGGAACTGACCAGAGCTGTGGTTTTAAAGTATTGCAGTACTTCAGCCTACGTCCTGAAAGGAAAAAATCTTCCAAATGGTATTATTCCGTCTTCAGGTGACTCTTAGCCATTTTTTTTTCACTTTTTTCGTATCTGGTTTGAAGATCATGTTCTTTCCATCACATTCCTTGTGCATTTATTTGCAATATTTTAAAGCCTGGTGTATTCCGCGCAATACTCAAAACTCAACAATCTAACTCTTCAATATCCTCCTCCGTCTTCGAGCGATGACAGCGCTTCCTGAAAAAAGAGGACACATGTGGAAAGGAATGTGAGACCTAATTCAATGTCACACCGGCTAATTTACAGCAACTTTCAGTGTACGTGACCCACATAAATCAGCCGATCGATTCTGTAAGAATCTCACCGTGAAAAGTTAGGTGAAGTAAGCTTAGAGTGAGCTGTCAATAGTGTCAATCCCTAGCATTAGTTGGAATGACAGCTCACTCCACGCTCACTTCACCTAAGTTTTCACGAGATGGTTACAGAATCGCATTGCTGATGTGTATCTTGAGGAGTCCCGTGGGGTCTGGGTGGTGGGTCGCGGGGTGCGCGGGGCGGAGGGCGTCACCCGGAGGATGACGCAAGCCCTACAATAAGGAAGTGTGTTCAATTGTCCATGCGTACCACTGGGCCATTCTGTAGCGGTTTCTGGTCGTAGTTTTTGGCAGGTTTCGTTTTTGGTAAAAATTTAGATTATAATAGGTTTTTTTAAGAATTCCTACAACAATCGATAGGTAAATTTATCATTCGTATAATTTAAAAGGGCGTCCGTGATAGTTTAAAACATCTCCAAATAAAGTAAGTGCCTCTGAAAAGGTGGAGATTGACGATTTTTCACATTAAAATTCATAATATATTTTAAATCAAATCGCCACCGTCACGGTAATAACTGGATTAAGAAGGTTGGCAGACGGTATCATTAAATAATAATCGGTAGGTATCGATCGATACATATATAATTAATATTAAAATATGCGCAGACTGGTCTACTATAATAGACAATATTCACTTAATTCTCTGAAATTATTCTTTCATAACATTAGGAAACGTTTGGCATACTGACCTTCGAAAACTAATTTTAATTCTTTTACGATACGACGCAACGTCGCACCTGCGACCCCTTGAATTATTAACAAAAATGTAAATTATTACTATACCGATAACTATTAAACTTCATTGACGATGCGCCAATCACGACATTAGGTAGGTCAAGGCCTGTGTGTTATAAATAACTCAGTTCTTTTAGCAGAATTATAATAAAAAAAAACGAAATTCTTTAACCTTCTGATTTAATTTATTTGCAAATCTGGAATTTATTAACTTCTGCCTCGTATTGTTTCCATCTAATACATTCAACAAATCCTAATAATAAATATAAAATCTAAATAAGTGATTTTCAATCGTCCAAACATTTTTTTTTGGCACTACTACTCTAAAATTTGACACTTGCAAATATTCGCAGACTTACCCTGCCGGTCGGAACGCTGTGCGTATTGACTGATTTATTGTAATGTAATGTACACCGGCATCACGAGTATTCAACAAGTACTAGGAACTGGTACTTGCAAAAATACTAGGATACTTGAAATGGACTGGTTTTCGTGTTGGACGATGTTTATCGAGTCGTTAGGATAAATTGAGGCTGTAATGAAGTGTCAAGCTGAGCAGTTCTCTTGTTAATGTAGCTACGTAATTATTGAAAGACATGTTAATCGTCACTGAATACAGTAAAGTAGTCGCAAGATATGTTTTAATTGTAATTAGATTAGATACATTAATGAGCGGCAATGTGAGAGTCAAGGCTGGTTTACATTGATCCAGTATCTCATTCCAAACAGAATAGACATACTTGAAGAGCTCTCAAGTAGGCCTTAGTTAAGGCAGCGACTGCTAGCGCGGTCACCGCTGATCGCCAACAATAGATTTTCTATTGTCTGTTGTCTCGCAGTCAACATGTTTAAAGAATATCTTCAGCCATGATGATCTGAATCTCGGCGCCTCACCAGTTCACAAGAAGCAATAATCATAATGATGATAGTCACAACCTTGACAGCCAGACAACCATCTACAAAGACGATGACATAACTCGTATTACGAAGTCTGTCTAAAATTATGTAATTAAATATGTATAACTTAGTCATTCCTATGCTTACAAAGGCGTGCGTTTTGGGTTTTAGAATAAACCAATTATTTACACTTGAATTATTCAAAACGTCTGGCTGTTAAGGCGAAAGCATCAGGGTAGTCCGCGAATGTCAAATTTTATTACGTTTTTTGCAATTGACAGTTCATTATCAGGGTTTATGGTCGCGGCCGATACACATATTTATAGAATTACTAGCTGCGCCCCGCGGTTTCACCCGCATAAGTCTCGATCCCGTAGGATATCGGGATGAAAAGTATCCTGTGTTAATCCTGGTTATAAACTATCTGTGTGCCAAATCCGTTCAGTAGTTTTTGCGTGAAAGAGTAACAAGTATTAATTCATCCATCCTCACAAACTTTCACGTTTATAATATTAGTAGGGTATGACAATCATAAAAGTCAACAATAAAACTCTCTACCCTGTTGAATGGCTATTTTGTGAAATCATGACATTTGAGGCCGATTCTAATTTAAGGAGTTATATTGCTGACTCTAATTATTATAATTCTGTTAAGCCATATTTGTTTGTACGACCGTCAATCATATTTTATTCGACATACAACCTCACACTGACCTGCAAATTGCAAAAAACATCAGTAACTTTAAATTTCGCTGGCTATCT
Source organism: Apamea monoglypha (assembly GCA_911387795.2). NCBI lineage: Eukaryota > Metazoa > Arthropoda > Insecta > Lepidoptera > Noctuidae > Apamea > Apamea monoglypha. The sequence goes on from OU426927.1 coordinate 19,645,796, forward strand.
TAGCGGATCCCCCTTAATAAATAAATATTTTTTAAAGAATTCATGTTTGGTTGCTAATTTATGCTTGGTATTGATTGAAACCACATTAGTTATTGTAAATGCGAGTGTGTGTGTCTTCTCGGCCTCCGTTTTTTTGTCTGCCTGTATGTCTGTTAGGTCGGTGCGATTTTGCGGTAAAACTACTGAACCGATTTCAATTATATTTACCATAAAAATGGCTGGTTAATTAAAGAAGGACATGTGGTACTTTCTCAGAAGATAGATAGGCAGTCGCTCCATGTAAAATACTGGTACTCAGCTGCATTCGGTTAGGCTGGAAGCCGACCCCAACATAGTTGGGAAAAGGCTAGGCAGATGATGATGATGTGGTACTTTCTCAGGTGAGCAGTGGTGGCCCACTGGTATCGGCCGCGACTTACGAGTTGTAGGTCGTAGGTTCGAACCCAGACAGGCACTTTACATTTTAATTTCATCACCACTGCTCTCAAAACGGTGAAGGAAAACATCGTGAGGGGAGCAAAAATTCGAAGACATGTGACATCCACCAACTCGCACTGGGCCCACGTGGTGGATTACCCATCTCACAAAGAGAAGGCCTGTATCCCAGCGGTGGAAACATTAATGATTATGTATTTAATACTTTTCATCAAGGAAAGGCAGTTTTTCCCTATGATTTAAATAATAATTAATTTACGGTTTTCCATCACAGGGGATCAGTTTAAAGAACACGATAACGTGAATAAGACATTTTCCTCACTGATAAGTGCTGATAACACCAATGAAAGTGACTATGTGTATGTACCTACTGTTCCTTACAAAGTTCATCAGAGTATAAATAACTAAACGTTTATTAATTACAACGATATGGAGGTTAAAGGCTAGCAACGTGTTGTTACGTAAGTAGTTAATTATGACTTTCGATCTTCATAATAATTATCTTGTGAGAGCAATCGAATCGTTCGATTGAGTGTGGGTAATGAAAATAAAGTACGAAAATAAATAAGATGTATTTTAATGTGAAACTTTTTGGCGGCGATTTGATAATTGGAATTTCAAGGACGCGTCAAGTCTATGCGTATTTAGTTACATGAGAAAGAAGAAAGATATAACTCTCTCTGTCTCTCACACTAAATTCCTCTTAGTCTTTATTTTTGTGTGAAAGGTGCTGCACGCGCAATTTTTTAATTTTAATTATACTTTTAAAAGATATACATTATCATCATTCTCCTGCCCTTATCCCAATTTATTTGGGATCGGCGGAGCAAGCTTTCTTATAAAATAAAAAAACTATAAAAAAAAAATGGTTCAAGCCGGACGCACGCAAGTCTCATATTCTGATTACAATTCAGGCTAATCTGCATGGGTTTGTCTGCATAATGCATTATCAGCCAGCATCATTACTTAATTAAACAATGACGAATGAATGCCTGAGGGATCGAATCCGCAACGAGGTGATCCGGCAGAGAATCAAAGTTGTCGACATAGCTCACAGTAGGAGCAAGCTGAAGTGGCAATGGGCTGGCCATATTAGCCGTAGAACCGATGACCGTTGGGGTAGACGTGTTCTTCAGTGGAGACCGCGAATCGAACAAACGTAAGATAGGACGCCTTTAGGCTAGGTGGAGCAACGATCTTCCAGGCTGGCTGGTAGCAGCTGGATCAGAGTTGCGGGAAATCGAGTTGAATAGCGTGCAATAAAGAGGCCTATGTCCAGCAGTGGACTGCTGTAGGTTGATGATGATGATGAATGACTGGCACATTATTTTATTTAAAAAAAAAAAGATAAATAAATAAACGCCTATGTCAAAACTTTCGCACAACGCCAACACTCTTTTCATATCACCCGTAAAGCATTCAAATAAAAAAAAAAACAATAGCTGATAGTAAATGTGTAGGTACACGAGACTCGGCGGTTTGTGACCCATTCATTAAAATATAAATAACACTGATTCATTCATTCGCTGCGTGTGAGACGACTGCAGTAAAAAAAGTGCAATTGCTAACAATGAGAATCGTAAATAAGTTGTTATATCGCTATTGACAATGTGACGTAGCTGCCACAGTGCAGCGGATGCAGTATAACAAGTTTAGGGCACTGATTTTTTGATGCAACGAAATTAATGTCAGATTAAAGCTGGCTATTGATGGATTTCTAGGTTTTTGTTCTGTTATTTTTTATCAATTCCTGATTTAAAAGCGAATAAAAAGCAACAACAAAAAAATTATTTGAAAAACTTAGTTATTTTCTCTCATAAAACCATCCTTAATTGGAGTTATTTTGATTCAGTAACGTTCATATCGCACTGCTGGGACACAGACCTCTCTGTAAGAGGGAGTGGGCCGTAATCAACCACGCGGGCCCAGTGCGGCGTGGTTATGTTACGTTACTATAAATACTAAATAGTTTATTAATATTTTCTGTTACGGAAAAAGATAACGAAAACTGTACAAAATAAATATAACACTATATGGATGTAGTAAGTAAGTATTAATAATATGGATGGCCATTGATTCAAATCTCTTCATGTCAATGTGCTTTGGAGGATACTATATGGATTTGCAATTTATCAATGGGTTTTGTAATGGAGATTCCCGAACGTGTGTAGGATAACATGATATAAAACCTTTATGCCTAATTTATATTCTGAGCGTGTAAAACGCATTAAGAATAGCAATAAGTAGCTACCACATGTCAAGCATTAAGTTAGGCTGTGTACTTTTAAGGTTTATGGCTTTAAAAAAAAAACTTAAATGAATTATGATTTTGTAACAAAGAGTTTTTGTAATAAATGGTTTGTGCAGTAAAACTAGAAAGCGTGTGCCTTCTGGGTTGTTTTGATAATATAAAAAATTGGCTAATTTCATTCCTGTTTTTGAGAAACGCAAAAAAGAACAATAATTTTTTTGTTTAAATTTCTTGCAAAATTGCAACTTATTAAAGAAAGAGAAAGATTTAAAGTCAATGTTAACATTCTTGCCAAGTTTTTGAAGACCTCAACGAATGTTTGAATCTCTTGAAAAAATATTCTGATATTCAAAAGACAAGTTGTATTTGATTTACTGCTTCTTATTATTATGTTGATAGGGTGCGTACGCGCGTCGGCGCCTCGTTGGCATCGCGTGATGTCATATCCGCCCGCCATTCATGCCGAGACGTTCATTCATGAAACTCGCGCCTCGTTACCTACAAACAAATTGTGACCTTAAAAACTACATATTTAAGCGCATTTTAGCTTGAAAACGCACGTCGCGTAATTAATTTTTTTTTCGTATAGAATATTTGCGCTCCTAGATCGTAAAAAAACAGGATGTGTCCGGGCATATGTTCTGAATTTGGAAATTAGCACATTGTTAATTATGTACTTTGAGATGGTTAATTATGAATTTTGTGAATAATGATGGCGCTACCGCGAAATTAGATGAGTCATTAAGTCATCAAGAGAATTAGATTGTCATGCATAATTATCTTGAATTTTGATGATTGTAGCTTGTGTTAAGGGGCATTTTCACAAAAAGTTATATAGGTTAAAAGAAGTAAGATGTAATTTCAACTTCATTTTTTATGTGAGATTGTACTTCTTTGCATTGCCTCAAACTCTATATTTTACGATTCCCAGCATAATACCACTAATTAATCACGCAATTATGAGAAATAAAATAAAATAGAGGGTAAGTCAAGGATATTTCGTCAGTTTTGTTATTTAAATTAAATGCGATAAAAAAATAAACAATCAAAACAATCAAATTTTCTTTATTACAAAATAAAAGAACACAGGTTGGACCAGCTAAATCAATTTGAGAAAATGCGATATGTTATAATCTATCAAAGAAAAATGCTTCATAGTTACAATTTTGTTACCAGTGATGATATTCAAACATTACGATATTCTATCATCGAGTTAAAATACGAAAGCATACAATATGATAATAAACTTATCCTTTTATTAAAATTTGTCATTTAATTAACATCGAAATTTAAGGAATTAATGCTTTAAATTATCAATAAAAAAAGATTTTGCTTTGAAAATTAGGGGGACAGTAACAAAGCTGACGGTAACAAAATTGTTAGAAAGCATTTACACTAGGTTAGTTATCTTATACTAATGGGACACTTTGTTGAGTTTTCTTTTTATTTATTTTTTTAATCAAGCACAATTTAAACTCATCCAAAAAACTTATATTCGCAGGAAAGCAAAATACGCAATTTCGTTTACTTGGATGTCAATTTTTTCAGCTATTTCGATTTAAAACCAAAGGTACTGGTACTGAACCGATTTGGATGAAATTTCTATGGGACCATATCCTTTCAATTGAAATCAAAAATTTAAAAATCAGTTCTAACTGACTGAGTTATGGTAACAAACATTAAAAAAAAATCCGAATATTTCTCTTTTAGTTTATTTACTTTGTTCAAATAATTCAAATGTCTTCTGAACTTATTTTGAAGTATTTTATATTTAGTATTAAGTTTCTTGATTATTTTTTTTCGAATCACTTGAATTTGGTTGAGGTTTTTCCATTTTTTCTTCTTCTGTATCTTTTTGTTTTTGATGATCATTTAGTTTTTTTTTGTCTACATTTGTTTTGATAACGTCGCCAGTTTTGCCTTTGCACTGCTTTTTCTGCGTTATCCATCTCCGAAACTTTTTTCTTCTTAGATTTTATCCGATGTAAATTTTTTTTTCTCTGCTCCTCATATTTTTCTGGATTTTCAGTTTTAAGACGCTCCCTGTATCTGCGCATTTTTTCCGCTGCGCTTAACGGCATTTAGACTAGTATCTACAATAAATAAACCAAACGGCGTCAACACTTGCAGAAGAAAATTCAGTTACAACAATAACAATAATAGTTTTGTATTACTCAAACTACCATAAAACTAAAAAAATCAAGCTTGCAAAAATAATAAATCTACACAAAATTACAGGCTAATAAAATGTTAACTGCTCAATAGAAACTTACATTTAAAATGAAAGACGTGGATTCTTCTTCTTCTTTTTGCGTCGATGGTAAACAGCGTAAAACGTGGATTTAACACGCAGATCTGAAATAAATGAAAATCTCTTTTAATTGCTATATTGGCGTTTAAATACTTATTTATTAATACAGTCCATTAAAAATAAATAATTGTATACGCTTCTACGAAAATATAAGTATACACTTCTTTTTATGGATAATATAATATCATAACCTCCTTTAGACCAAGTCGGTAAAATAGCATGTGTAATCTTCTTAACAGTCAGTTTTGTTACTTTGTTTGTCAGGTCTCTATGTTACCACACAAAACTGACGTAACGTTACCTTACCTTTGCGCGATTTATATTAAATTTAAATAGGTCCTGGTTGAAGTGATTCGTCATTGACTATTAATTTATGGAGCTAGATATTAAAGCTTTCAATAACTACCACAATAATTTTATTAAGATATTAAATTACACAACATTTTGGTAACTTACCTTGACAGAAAGTTTTCTACCTAGCGATGAGTGTTATTGGACACGCGCACTTCACACAGCGTTTAGGGCAAAACTGACGATACAAAATGCTGGATGACTTCAAGCTTCTTGTGTTGCTATTAGAAAAATGAAATTCTACCAAAATTTTAGTAACTCATGGAAAATATACGGTAACAAACTTGACGTGTCAGGATGCTCACAATTTAGTTTCTATAATTAAATTCCCATAATTTAATAAATTCAAGATATAATATTTGAATTATGCTTTAAAATAGTCTACCACAATCTCTCGAAGAAATAAAATACTATACCTGTAGTCAATTCTAAGGATAAAACGCAATTATTGTATGTACAATATAGCTGTACCATTCAGGGACAAGATAAACTGCTATCTCCCTATCACTTAATTAATTTTTTATTTAAATAATCGAGTACTTGGAGAATTAAGTTATTAATGGAATAATAACTAGATGTCTACCTAAACTAACGGTAGTCGTTTTTTATTGATACTGTTAATATTAAAAAAGTAAAACGGCAATCTTTTCGAGGGACAGGCCTAAACGTACACCTATGCATTTTTGTAAAAATGCCCTAAGGCATTAGTAATATCCTCCCAACCGATTTCGGTCATGGTGGCAATCTCAACGGAGATTAGCCAGTACGCAGGAGATATTATAGAGCACGAGTGTGTGCGCAAATACAGGTGCACTCTCTGTTCCTTTACTTACCCTCATAGTCCGATGGGACGGCAATCCAACACGACCGGGGATAGATCAGGCGCAGGGCCAACGGGTTTACGTGCTTTCCGAGGCAAACCGCCAACTTCCAAACTCCGAGCTGTTACTAAGAAATTCTCAATGGAAAACTCAATAAGACTGCCCGACCTGGGAATCGAACCTAGACCAATGTGGCAGTTAAGGCATTATTTACCTAAATAACAAAATCATTAAATATTTGCTAAGTGCTAATCTGTGGACATAATCTACCAGTTAGCCACTACTTGAGTCTCAACGCGGTCGATACTATTGACTCATTTAATTCCCCGCACAGTAGCGGACGCTATCATGTGACAGAGATAAGTAGAAGATTAAGGATCCAACAACTTATTCAATGACTAGCCGTTGCCCACGGATTTGCCCTCGATATCGCAATGAAATTCCCCCCTCACATACGTCTTTATAATCAGGCACGTACGTCGCAACAAGTTTATTGAATACCAAATAGAAACTTTCACATATGCATTACGCGTTGTATGTAGATGTATTACCTGTCTGATCCGATATCGTATCCATAAATTCGAATCTAAGAATATTAATGCGTACCTATGACAAGTTAACGATTAATATCGATCGCCATTTTGTAGCTTTTAAAAGCAATATCTCTTCTGTTTCGTCTCGGAGTATGAAAATATTGTAGATGTGTCAGACCTAAAGCTACGCTTTTTTAAAAGAGCAGTGGCCTCCACATGTCTTCTGCTGTTTTCCGGCGAATGACGTCACTGAAACGTAACTTATGAAAGTAAGTTGGCTAGAGAGTGTTTTTGACACCGTCGAGTCATCTCCAAAGATTTCAATCGCTAGATTTTTTGATCGCTAGATGTTAGTTAGCTCACAGTTCTCAGTATGGATACTTACACATGATTAAATAGCATTTCCATGACAATCAAGTCATCATTGTGTGTCAGAAGTGTCTTAACGAAACAAAAACGCAACTATCTTTGACGCGGTAGGGCGAATCTAACTATTTAAATGTTTGCCGCTGCCATCATTTTCATTGACAGCCGCTCTTGTAGGAAATCGTAGCTAAACTTGAGATGTAGGCGAGTTTTAGAGACGCGCCACATACGCGTGTGCATGAGTCATTAAAATATTTAGATATATGATTTGACGCCCATCCATCATACTTCGAAAGTTCTTTCTTGACAGGCCACTTCCATAAATGCTTTATACCTTTGAATTTCTTTTTTAATCTGTGGCCACAGTACATGGTATACGCCGACCGATAATTTTGATCGCACCTCTCGGTATTTCAATAACTCTTATTTATAGTTTTTAATACCGGTAATGAATGTTAGAATCGTGTTTACAGTTATTGTGTGTGATAGTCAAACGTTCTATGATATTATCACGGTGGAATTTTTGATGGATACCCAGTTTGTTATATAAGTTTTTTTTGGTATTCTGTGTTATTAAGACAGATGGAATACGCAAAGGGATAAGCTTGTCATGATGATATTAATTTTATATTATGCTAAGCTTTTTTTATTTCTGTTTTAGTTAGACACTGGGAGATAAGCCGCTCCCTAATTTACACATTTCCAATCACAATCTGAATAATTTTGAAGGATATTGCTAATCCATTGCTTCAAATGTTTGAAAAAAATTGTCTGCTCAACAACGGAAATAACGCAATGAATGTTGTTCAACTGTCAAAATGAACGCCATTGCTACTGTTAGTGTGTTATGCAATTACCCCGCTGTTGTATCAATTTTAGTAGTATTGACATATTTTATTAACATAAACCTCTACATCTTTAACATTTATTTATCCATACACATTTGGTACTTACCCATATAGTAAGTAGGTAAGGTATACAAAAAAATCTGTATAAACAATTTTTGTAATGTTATCTTAATGGGACATTAAAAAGTCTAATGGAGTCGTTTCGTGGGGCCTATAAAAATATTTTGAATACTCTCATGCTTATTGGGGGTATAAATAACAAATATGTCAACAGTATCATATGCTTACAAGTTGTAATTTAATTTGTAGTTTCTGTTAAATACGAGTATTGGCATTTTTCTCACATAAATCTCGAGTTGGATTTATTGAAGGCTGTATGTAAGAATACCTTTGCGTCGTTGTTTGAAAATTATGCGTAGTTTGTCGATGGTAATAAAGTCTTGCATTTGCCTACCAAAATCTGCATATCCCTAGATGTCACATGTCTTCGAATTTTTGGTTCTAGGACATGCCGATTTCCTCACGATGTTTTCCTTCACCGTTTTGAGAGCAGTGGTGATGATATTAAATACACTAAAGTGCCTGCCTGTATGTCTTTAATTGTTTATTACCAAGCAATAGGTGCTAAAATAAATTAAACATAATTATTTAATATTCTTCCATGTATATTAAATTGTCTCCAATATTGACAACACATAATCGTGCTATCGTACCAACCCGCACTGGGCCCGCGTAGTGGATTACAGCCCACTCCATCTCACAGAGAGGAAGCCTGTGTCTGTGTCCTAGCAGTGGGAACAATAAAAGTTGATTATAATACTACATTATTCAAATGACCCACTGTCCCACATTTTGATCAAGATATGTAATCCCTGTCGATTTATTCATAGATTAATTTGACGTCGGCGCCATATTAGTTCATTTCGCGCCACGACCGATATCGACGCGTTTAATATAACATAATCATTCACACCACGTTATAACAGATGTCGCCCTTCAAATTTGGCCGATACTTCTAGGGCTGCCACTCATGCGCACAACGTGAAGTTAAAAAAATTAAGTTACGACTGTTGTGAGCAAAAATTATAAATAAAGAGTGTTTGAAACGAAGTAATCTTATGAAAAAAATACCTAAAGGTTTGTCTTTTTTGTTAAAGGTTTATGTTTTAAATTCACTTCAATATTTAATTTGTTTATAATATTATGCGTGTACGTTATCAACTTGCCAAAGCCAAGCCCAAAGCCATGTAAAATAAAGACTTGAAGCCAATATTTTTAGAAAAATGACCAGAGGGGCATTTCTCATAATTTTAAGATCGTTCACAGTCTGATCTCAGTCTCAATCTGTCAAAAAATACTTCTAATTTCCCTACATTTTGACAAGTTTTTGACATTTGTTTGTCGCTGAGATGAGACTGCGATTAGATTTTGAACGTTTTAAATTAAGTACGAGAATTGACCTTCTGATTTATGAATAAAAACTTATCTAAATTAACAGAGGCATAAGAAACTAAAGACAAGTGACCGCGACCAATAAAATAAAATAACGAGCCATCTACATTATCCTACGCAAAAAGGCTCCCGTTGACAGGCGCAACGCAACTCTAATACATCAATTTCTATAAAAACTTCATGGAAATTGTTCTAACAGAATCGCATCGCGCCTGTCGGCGGAAACCTTAAATTTAAAAATAATAAACATTTAAATAAGTACGTACACACGTGCGTCAAGGGATGTACGATCACAAAAAAAAGCTCGCAAAAAATCTTTTGATATACATATTTATATTTCATGTTGAAGGTGTCGATAACCCTAGCGTGGGTGCCCTTGGATAACGTTTTGACAATAGGCCCCGCAATGCGTGGATATATATTTTTTTTATGTTTCCGCTTTACTTCGTGAGTATTTTATTAGAGTGTGTTGTAGGCATTTGGTTCTCGACACCTCGGGTTCCGGGCCGGTTGTTCGACAAATATCTGTGTTTACATACTTGTCTATTAGTTATACTATTGAGGTTGGTCAGGGTTTACTCCGTAGGAATAAATGCTTGGATCTGGAAGTTACTTTTATTAAATTGAATTAAAGTGATTAATTGGGTGTGGTTATTCCATCTCTATGAAAACTCAAACCAATTTATTCAATTAAACCATTGACAGGCACTTTTCGATAAAATTGTCAAAGCAGTCGGTCATTCAGAAAGATGAAACTAGTTGCTCATTCCAAAGTGTAGTAAATTCCTATGGAGAGAGGAACGGGCAAGAAACTTCATGGAAAAAGGCCTTGTCCTTGAAGTTGGGCTATTAAAAGGTTGACAAAATAATAACTAATATTCTCACATGAATTAGTTCTGCAGCTATTGTGATTGGCCAAACTAACATCAGCAAATAAAGCCACTTAAAATGTTAGTAGTTGAAGAAGGTCAGTAATCCTACAAGTATTAGAAGTAGCATCCGAAGCCGAACCTTCCAAAAAGTCGGTCACAAGCCCATGGCTTCCATTATTCTATAACCAACTAAATACATGTGTTGTATCTCCTTATTTGGTGCGGCGATAACCAGCATATTTTATGGGAATTATAATGAAACAGCCGGGAATGGACCTTGTGACCTTGCGCGACCTAATCTGTGTGAATTAATCAGAGAACGTTTGGCTGGGTTGCCAGATCTACTTCCAATATTACGAGAGGATGGGTTGTTAATATGATATTGTAGTATTAATAGGACTTAGAAATGAAATAGCAGAAATAATAAAGCAATTTGTTGTGTGCCTAAACAGATTTTTGTCGTATCAGAAAAAAATGTTTTTTCCAGCCCACATAAGTCCTAGATGTGTATAATTTATTGCTGAAACGAAAAGAAACATTACTTACCACACGTTTTGTCCCACCTAAGATAAATCAAGTCCTCCAGACCGAATTCCGGCCGATCTCAACGGAGACTAGTCATCTACGCGGGAGATATCATTGTGCACAATTGTGTATGCAGACCACAGAAATCTTAATAATTATTAAGATTTCTGTGATGCAGACATAGGTAGGTATACTCTCACTTCTCTCATTCCCACCCAAGGTATGAAGCCAATACCTACCGGCTATTCTGTAAAACTCTCACTCTGAAACCTTAGGTGAAGTGAGCTGTCAATAGTGTCAATCCCTAGCATGAGGTAGAATTACAGCTCACTTGACCTAAGTTTCTACGGTGAATTTTTTACAGAATAGACTGGCAATTACCTTTGCAGTCACTATACTAAAATACCTCCAGAATGAATCATCAAGTATTCGTTCTTATAATTCTTTCGGTATCGACCAGAGAATTAATCTTGGACATCTTGGTAACAAGGCTACTTGCGTCCATAATGAATGCCGCTAGATGATTGATGAGCTGGCTCTACTATATCTTAGGTTATGTACAAATAATATGCAGGACATGTTAGAATGCACAATAAGTAAGAAACAGTTATGTTAAGTCACCTATGTCATGTATGTTGATGATGGAAAGAAAGACAGATGGGATTCTATTTTTTTTCCGGGTCTGTGATTTTTTTTTAAGCGTTGCCCCACCAATAATCATAAAATAAAATCAATTCATAATCACAAAATAAATAATCCCAAAATAAAATCGATACTCTCTCTCCGATACTGCTACAGCAACATGTATGCTGGAACAATGCCGGATGAAGGGGCAGTCCAGCCTTCCCGCAATCGTCATAAGTACGATGTTGGGGCTACCGCGTACCCTGCGCACCAAGGAGAAGGCGCACTTGCGCATGGTCGCGTGGAAGCAGTCAGTGCGCGCCGCTGCGAACATACCCGAGGCACTGCAGTATCGGGGCAGCCCCATCATCGCCCTAAGCTACGCGTTATTGTACTGGACGCGGATGGCGCTGTAACTTCTATTAGAGTAGTGAGCCCACAGACTGCATGAGTACAGCGATGTACAGTACGCTCTAAAGAGCGTAACCTTCATCCCATCTGAGCACCGCGCAAACCTGCGGGCGATCATGTTTGCTCATGTCTGCGTGATCCTTGAGGTCTGCAGTCAAAATATGCCCCAAGTATGTATACTGATCGACCCTTTGCAAAGTAACCCCATTGAGACTTTGACATTGAGGTCAGTGCTTTTCTGGATCAAGGGTCCATACTCGACAATCTCTTTACGCCTTTATTTATAAACGTTGCTAAAAGATAAGGCAAGATTGAACGTCAAAAAATGTATGACCTATGGTTACACTGACGTATTATCATTAATAAACGTTAAGGAACGTTTATAAATAAGGAGGAATTATGTTTAAGAATAAGGAGAATAAGAAATTTATTTGTAAAACATAGGTCATACAAAGATCTTAAAAATAAGGTGGCAATAAGGTAGGTGGGTGGTGATAAGGTGGTGGATGTTTCTACGTCTACTAGAATAGGTTACTAATAATAATTACGGGTGCTTTAGAAACAGAGCTATGTACAGCATCCGTTTCCTATGTAGATTTGTGTCATATACCAACACTCAGGGTAAGCGCCATCGCATCTGGCAACCCAGGACTTAGCATACCACAGTAATAAGTGAGTCATTACAGGCCGCACGGCGATCGTTGCCTTGTGTTGCCAGTGTCTAGTCGTTACGTCACTATTTATTAGGTTATTACCAGTATAATAGTAAATTGATACTGATTCGTTGTTTTATTCATGAAATTCTAGAACAAAATTGAGTTGAAGTGGTGAAGGCCGAATGGTTCTCATCGATGAATGGACAACTCTAAGGGCAGTGTCAGATTCTAATTTGTAAGGTGGATCATCATCCACCTTACAAATCACATCCTTCCTTTCCCATCCTTACAAAAAATATAAATTTGCTTTTTTCTGATCATATCAAAGATTGAATAAAATATTCTTAATTTATTTAGAACTAGCTCCGCCCCGCGGTTTCACCCGCATAAGTTTCGATCCCGTGGGAATAATGGGATAAAAAGTATCCTATATGTTAATCCTGGTTATAAACCATCTGTGTGCCAAATTTCATCCAAATCCGTGCAGTAGTTTTTGCGTGAAAGAGTAACAAACATCCATCCATCCATCCATACAAACTTTCACGTTTATGATATTAGTAGGAAATAGGAAGTAGGATTTGCAAGTCATGATATACCATTCATAGCGTTATATGAACTTTGAGGGTTGTATTGATGATTATAATTCTGTAAATACATTCTTGTTATGGTTGCGAATCATGTTTTGCTTAACGTACAACCTGACACTGACCTTGAATTTCGCGGGCTACCCTGGCACTTCCCCCGTTAACCCCAAAGTTTGCTCGGGCTGTAACAAACAAATAAAATTGAAGAAAATCTTTAAATGTACAGTAAAATGTTGGTAATACCACGCTCAAGTGTCATTCAAGTAGATTATCTATATTATTTTCCTCAAAACGCTTTAAATTTTCTTTTCAAGGAAGAACCACTTTCTACTTTTTATTGACAGAAATTCCTTGACCTACAAATAAGTCGCGACCTTCACTTTCTTTTTTCCGTCTTCCCCCTAGGTTCTCAACGTGGACAATAACGCTCCCTCGTGGGCGTCTGAGACTTTCAGGAGCCAGTGGAAGAGACCCAGAGAAAATTATATTATATCCTATCTTACGACTATATTTACACGTGTAAATATAATTGTGGCAACAGCATTTTAAGATTCGCGACAGATGGTAAGTAACAGAAATTGGGGGCTCTAGAAAAAATAATATTCTCAAAGTGGGCGGTGGGCAAAATAAGCTTGAGAACCTATGGCCAACCCTGTCCCGCCATTTCCTTCAATCCTTCCTCCCATAGCATTATGAATGCGTCGCGGCAACGCTTTTAATCACTCAGATATAAATGCAGCAGACATTAGCGTTGCATGGCGCGGCGCCTGTACATCACATACGTTAGTGGTAGTCACATTTAGTATGTTAATACACCATTGTTCAGCTGCGGAGTTAACGCGATGGCAATTAATGTTGGACGGCTCCTTCGTCGGCTCCCACGCAACTCGCCATTCCTGGCGTGTAGTGTGTAGGGTTGGTAGAGAACTTGTCCTAGAACAAATATTAAAAATTTATGAAGAGGTGGCGACACGACCTAGTGTCGCAAGGGTTGGATCGAGGTGACTCTAGCAAAGGGTGCTTGGATGGATTTGGAGTACCTTTGCTCAGCAGTGGGACAGTGTAGGCTAAATTTAAAAAAAAAAAACGGTTTTATAAACATAATTTTGTTGTGTTTTTGACTGTGTAAAATTGGAAAAGTCATAACTATTTCATGTTTACATTGCCAAGGCATGTCACGAGCAGGCAGGCAAAGAGTTATTGGGGAATTTATTTTGTTTCCATTAAATACGAATTTTAGTAAGAAATTTTCAAGCTATACATATCCAGTTTTAGCTGAGCTCGCATTGTATAGGCTTTTCGTACAATGAGAAGTCAGCTTATACTGGAAATGTATAGTTTGAAATGTCGTCGTGCGTACCAATACAGTAAAAAAATGTTCATACAGCCGTTATAAAATAATTTAAAAAAGACCCTGTGTACATGAGACTTAATCATAACTGGCAAAATGTGGGCGTATAGGTACACCTCTGCTTAACCTTCGGGGAAAACAGGAGGTAATATTATGCTAAAAATACCAAACCAAAAAAAAAAAACTCATTTTATTTAATTTTTTCCGTAATTAAACATTTTTCTGCCAACGCTACCAGCAACGGTAGGTAAACGGTTGTCCAATGTCCTCAGTAATCACTGATCATTAAGCTTTCTCGACGCATACGAGCTTTTTTAAATTCGTCCGTGAACCAATTTTGTGTTCTACAAAATTGTATGTAAATTAATGATATATTGTATATTTAAACAATACAAACAATGCATAATTAATATTGCTGTATTTGTATGAAGTTTGGGCATTTGACGCATGTCTTTACTAATTCATATTTTTAGTTTAATATTATTGTATTAACTTAATTATTTAATTAAAAAACATGTATAAAAAATCTAAAAAAGAATTATATGCACGAACTTGCATAGGCCCCGACGAGATTCGAACTCGTGATCTCCTGTTTACTAGACAGGCGCTTTAACCAACTAAGCCACGGCGCCGCTTGATGTGTGTGGCGAAATTGTACAGTACGTTCCACAGACATGTGCTCACAGCCAATCTTGATGACACCAATTCGAATTTGGAATACATGTTCCATCCCTTTTTGTCACTATAATACCTTGCTTGTTAGAAAGAGATAGCGATAGTATTCATATTTTATTGTACCTTTTTGGGTCGCACTGTTGCTAGGCGAGTTGTATTAGTGTAAATAAGTTTCAAATATGTTTAAATAATATTTAATTGAAGATAATGTCGATTTATCAGATAATTTTAATCTAAAACCTTGGGAATTATAGTAGTAGGTATTCTGTACAGTATTGTTTTAATAGGGCTGACGAAAACTTATAATTTAACATGCTGATTAAACTGTACTTCTTGGTTAAGTAAATGAGTTTTTATTGTTTGAGAATATAAATTATATGACATAATATCTGATAATAATATGACGATATACCAACTGAGTTAATAAAAGATAAGAGCACAGTTGCACAGTCAATGAGTTGTCGCGAATACTTGCATTGTTACTTCAAGGACCCAATTATGTCGTAGAACATAAGTAAACTACCGTAAAATCGTACCGTGGCTCGGTTACGTTGACGGGCGGTAGCGATAAGCGGTAGCGGGTATGGTCACTGCACTGCGGTGTAATAAAATTTTATTCTACGCAATCATAGATCAGCCAATCTGTGAATGCCTACCATTTTAATACTTATAAAGAAATGGAACATTAAAGAAAAAAAAATGTCCGCCAAAAATTACACAACTATGTATGTCATGTATGTTTTTATTGTACAGACGCCAGCAGGTCAAGCTACCCGAAACTGTCAAATTTTCCCAATCGACCTTGAACCTTAATGCTTTAGCGATAAAGTTGAAAATCTATTAAAGAAATTTGACAGATTGTAGTAGCTTGATGTGCTGGCGTCTGTACACAAAGTCACGCCTTCTTTCTATGTGCGTAGGCAGCAAATACAGAACTGCTGCTGCTACGATCATTACATACTCCTTATTGTATACGTAAATGATACACTGCAGTATTGTCTCTCTTTGTCCCTTTAAAATCCATCCAAAAGGTGGTCTTTAAAATATTACGTTTAGCGACAAGACCACCCATTGTATCATCCTGTGTAAAATTGCTACATTTATAACTGTATTGGTGTACGATACAAAACAGTTATAAATGTAGAAACGATACAAGAACATTAGAATGTTCTTGTAGCAGAGTTTGTAAATATCCGATATTTATAAAAAAAAAAAAATAGATATTTGATATACATCGGATCTCTCGAGATCTTTTCTCCGATATATATCGGATACTAGCTGCGCCCCGCGGTTTCACCGGCATAAGTTTCGACCCGTGGGAATTTGTATGACCTACAAGTAGTTGTTCCGGGTCTGGCTGTTTGTATATGTGAGTCGAAATGTTTGTAAACGCACTCATGATACAGAAGAAATTCATAGTTAACGAAACTTTGCCCAGTTTCGTAAAAAAAAAACATCGGGATGAAAAG
Organism: Apamea monoglypha; assembly: GCA_911387795.2. Lineage (NCBI taxonomy): Eukaryota > Metazoa > Arthropoda > Insecta > Lepidoptera > Noctuidae > Apamea > Apamea monoglypha. Next base: position 19,662,331 of record OU426927.1, read on the forward strand.
TATCCTATGTGTTAATGAGAAAGAAAGAAAGAAAGAAAGAAAGAAAATACGTTTATTTGCGGCAAACATTAATCTTGGTTATAAACTGTGTGCCAAATTTATCCATATCCGTTCAGTACCTAGTTTTGGCGTGAAAGAGTAACAAACATCCATCCATCCATCCATCCATCCATACATACAAACTTTCGCATTTATAATATTATTAAGTAGGATATATCGTGTACAAAAAAAAAAACGAGATTTTCATACTATAATTGGTTTCTATGTGTTTAGTTGTAATTTGTGTTTGAATATTTGACATATTATCATAAAAGTAACAACAAATTACTATGAACCCTGTACTTTTACATATGTTATTTGGTGAATGGCGAAACTTATGATTAGACTGCCACTTTGGGAAAGTTAATCCAAATTGTAGTTGTCAAGTGTAAACTTTGAATCTGCTAAATTTCTAGTTTTGACAACAAATATCAATTGATATATCATCATCTGCCGAGCCTTTTCCCAACTATGTTGGGTTCGGTTTCTAGTCTAACCGGATGCAGCTGAATACCCGTATTTTACATGGAGCACTTGCCTATTTGACATCCACAACCCAGTTACTGGGTAATACGATACCCCTTGGTAAGACTGGTTGTCAGTCTTCGATATATGTATATCCACTTATATATATCATGATATACATATATTCACTGATATATATCAGCGAACCCTGATTCTAAGGTACAAATTTTATATTTTACAAGTTCAAAATCGAAAAGACGAGTGCTACACGAACTTTGCACACATTAAAGGCTAATTTTAGCCAGCAGGCTATCAAATGACGTCACGTCTCAAGCACTTAAATATGAGAAGTCTGTCTCATTCATTAATTCACACATCCGCTTGCGACTTCGATATTAAACGACGCTTAGTTTAAAAATAAAGGATTTTTAAACTTCCTAAGGAAGGATGGTGGATGGGAAGTAATTAATGATGGCATACGGTTCACAGTTAATACTTTAAACGTTTCACATGACATAGTTGTTTTTTCTTTGTACAGACGCCAGCAGGTCAAGCTACCCGAAACTGTCAAATTTTCCCAATCAACCTTGAACCTTAATGTTTTAGCGATAAAGTTGAAAATATATTAAAGAAATTTGACAGATTGTAGTAACTTGATGTGCTGGCGTCCGTACAGTCAGGGAAATTTGAACAAATTACCCTACGTTAATTTGCCGCGTTATAGACACGTCATTCAACTGTCAAAGAAATGAATAAAATTGTGATTCGAATATACAGACAATTTAAGTTGGTAAGCATTCAATTGTCTTAAAAATTAATTCCCTGACTTTTCACTCATCGTTCAATCTAGTCGTGTTTTCCTGTATTAATAAATACTAAAGTTCTAAGTAAGTAATTGATTACAATCTAGCCTAATAGATTAATAAGCAATTTACTCTAACTTAATATTTTACGAGATAGATTATGTCATAAATATGAGCGGAATTTCAATCGAGAGATAATTTTTATTCGTGGAATAAAAGTGACGTCTGATAGTTTTTGTATGGAAGAACTGTGAAAAATTCAAAATTATTCCTCCGAAAATTATCTGGTGTTGGAAAAATCAGCCCTAAGTCGTGTAGTAAATATGAAAAACGAAAAATCCTAATTTGTGTCTGGGATTTCATTAAATTCTGTTCAAGAATTACTTTACAAGTGTCTACCTGCCTAGTGACAACCCTATTTAAACAGTAGGCGCCAGGGCCTTTCTATCCTGTAGCCAATTCATTGTTTTTACACACAATGACCGTACTTGACCCCGTGGCATATAGACTATAGACTTTTGTTCACTTCTGCTTCAACTTAAGTTCAAGTAGAAACTTATCGTACTTATTAATCTTCCTGTTGTTCTACCGAATCTGAATTGTGGCTGCTCTTACCAATGGTGTTGTAAGATTCTTCCAATTTCTGTTTTTTTTTTTTTTAATCTATGTCTAATGAATTGTGAAGCTCCTCTAATCAACTAACCAGTCCTAAAACTCCCATACAAGTGCCATGTATTGCCATATTCTTCTACTCCATTTTAGCATGGCAACACCCAACTGAAGCAAATCCGTAATAAACTATTTATACAGATGCCTATCTCGAACTTAATTAATATAAATAATACAGAAGTTATATATATATGCTAAATTATCAGCAATCCATATGCTTACAGCAATCACAAATGCCTTTAAAATTCATCATCATCAACCTAGCCTTTTCCCAACTATGTTGGGGTCGGCTTCCAGTCTAACCTGTAAGACGGGTTGTCAGACTTTCGGACTTCTGACGACCCGTAACGACTGTCATAGATCCTCGAATGACAGCTGGGACCAACGGCTTAACGTGCTTGCCGAGGCACGGAGGGGTCTTGGTATGTAAAAATGGTCACCCATCCACGGACCAACCGCGGCAAGCGTAGCTTAACCAGATCGATGGACCCGTGCGGCTGTTATTACTTAGCCACAAGCCCCCCCAAATGCCTTTAAAAGTATTGCGAAAAAAAACTGCTTTCGGTTTCTTAAAACTTCAGTAATGTTGTTTAAACCTTATGAAAATGTTCCTGGAAAAGGTTTAACTTATATAAAGCCTATATAAACAAGCCCGTTTTCTATTGCAAATATTTAAAAAGCTCCTAAATATCCAATACAGGGCCCCAATTCTGTATTATTCCCCGCGAAATCTTACCACGTGCAAACCACGTCAATATCGTGACTTGTTCACGGTAAGGAATCGAAATGTCAACCGTACGTACGGACAACATGTATTTTGACAGTTCAAACCACGTCATTGTGTCATAGAGAATACGTTAATAGCAGATGTCGTGATTGACTAAGGAATTGACGTGGTTTCGAATTAAGGAATCGTTAAGTGGTCATAGTGAATTGGGGCTCTGGTGCCATATATTACCATATTCCTCTACCCCACCTTAGCATGGTAACACTCACACCCAACTGTCAGTCATCCACGGATGTAAATCCCGTAATAAACTATATAAACAGATACCTATCTCGAACCTAATTAATATAAATAATACAGAAGACACGGACAGTATTCGTTTCAGGTCGCTCGAGTGTAAAATTATACGATTTACATAATAATTTTTAATGAATAAACAAGTTAAGCTTTACCTAATTAAAGGTTATCTCGCTGAGGGGAAGTCGTTAGTTATCTCCGCCTCGTGTTTCTTGAGGGTCGTGGATTGTGTTCGCTTTCTATGGTTACTCGTGTCTTTGAAATATGAGTATTGTGACGTCACATTGTTGATGGATAACAACCCACTCCTTCTCGAAGAGGGAGGCCTGTGTCCCAGGAGTATGAACATTTGGAGAAATATTCAAGATATATTCGGAGTATGTATGAGTCTAGTGGGTTTTGAGTTCGTACCAAAATACGTCTATCAACCTATCAAGTTTCCAGGCATGGAAACACAATGTTTCTTTAGGACCATTCTAAGAGTGGTATTAGAGGGTTGATAGACCTAATTCAGGCATGGTGATCATATATGATATGATGATACCTATAAGACTCGAAGGTACAAATACCCAAAACGCTGACTAACCTATTATTCTAATCTCAAGAAAGCTGAGGACATGAATCTCCGTATACGAAGCAACCTCATCATCATCATCTGCCTAGCCTTTTCCTAACTATGTTGGGGTCGGCTTCCAGTCTAACCGGATGCAGCTGAATACCAGTATTTACGAAGCAACCTATGCTCAGTAATAACCTGCTATAGTTACCACAGGCTAATTGAATCATTTGACTGTAAAAACTCAGACGAACGCCTTTCTAAATATAGCCACAATATTTCCCCAATATCTCCACTTTCCACTTAAAACCTAACAGATAAGAAAGCCTCAGAACTTTTCGTTCCAGTGGCTGCTCCCGAGTCGAGAGCGCTATACACACACGATAGAATATATGTGATATAATAATCACCCCCTTTATTTCCGTGCTTTATGCCCTGAAGCATCGTTATTACGAGCGGTAAGTACGACTTTCGATGCCCGACAATAATGTGAGCAGACAGCTGTAGCGCAAGTCATAAGAGAAGCGATAGGAGACTAATTTTTCAAGAAGGAATCTAAACGTTCACAAGCTTCTTAAAATATTCCTTTTTCGCCCAGACTCCCAGAGAGTCGCAAACTCTTCAGGTCTTTTGTCGTAGACTTTTAAAAAAAAAGGTCTAGCGTTAGAGCCGTTTTTAACAGCGGATTTAGCCCAGGCTGATAAAGAGTGAGTCTTGAACAGGGCTCATAGTATGGAATCTGTCTTTCTTCATACTTTCTTCTTCTTCTTCATCGTATCGCTGTCACGACAATTATTTAAATTTTGTTGGCCCTAACACGGCTTTATCGCTGGCTGCGCAGAGGATATGAGGTGGAGCATAGTTTGTGACACAGCTCCACCCACATCCAGACCCTGCTGCCGTTCCGTCGAGATATCCCCACTGTACGAAGTTCGACTTTCACCTTCCCACTTGGGTTCAGAAGTACTGTCATGCCGCCTTCAGTAAATTTAGTTAAGGTTCTACTTACTGATAGACTAGAAAACAACCAAGTCTATACATTTGATAAGATGTCTAGGAACTGTTCATTAGATTTTAAAATTGTATTCATCTCACTCAACCTTATTATTTCCTTGTATTTTCTTTACACCTTTCCTGTCTATAAATTCTAAGGTACTCTTCCAGCTCATGCCTTGTCCCCCACATCCCACATGACGTATGTTACACGACTTACATGCAATAATGCGCGCGCGTCTAAACCGAGGCGACTTTTAAAAGTTCCGCGTTAAGTTGCCGACAAGCTCTGACGTACAGGTGTGTGCTGTGCACGAGTTTGTGTGAGGTGGGATATTCCTGTTTACTTTTTGGGCCTTGTTAAAAATTTAACGAAGAAATTGGTCCTGGTTGATTATGTACGACTATTTTTTTCATCAGATATAGATGAAATGAGTGTAGTTTAATTTTTTCCAGCTGTTGTTTAAGTGGTTATAGTAAGCTTGATTTCATTTAAATGAAACAGATTTTTATCTACGTAAGTAGTTAATTCAGGAATGGACAAATTACTCTTCATCCCGCTTTCAAGCATGTCCGTTAACATCTTACGGGTGTATAATCATATTTTGAACAAATAAATGATCTTTATCTTATATTGGCTGTTTACAATTAAGTTTAAACATATAAACCAACCCATACTAAGTAGTACTGGTACCTACTTGACAGAATAACCCATTACCCAATTAGTAAAAAAAACTAAAAATCCCTTAACAACACACCGGCTGATAAAGTAAACGCTCTTTAAAAGCTTCCCTATAAAACTGGATACAAATGGCCCTGTCCTCACTAACAGGTACACAATTACATCACGGCCACCCTACCATAAGTCTGCGCCGTCGAATCCGATCCATCGCCGAGAAAGTCACTAGTCACACAAGGACCAGAAAACAAAGACCCACAGATCACATTCAACTCCACAAAAACATTAGGACCAAAAGGGTGGCAGAGCTCAAGTTACACTGGTCGTAAAACTCCTTAATAAATGTTTTGAATATTAGATATTGTTTAATAAAATGCATGCTCGTTGAACGTTGGTTTTTATTCTTTATAATTGACGTGAGAATGTCCCAATTAGGAATTAATTATTTATGGTATCCCGGTGCGTCGTTACGCTGTAAACCTTCATGGTGTGCTGGTTATTCGATAAATAAACAAACAGTTATTCCCGATAGGTAAATACGGTACTTAAAGTATAAATAACTGGAGTACCAGTCGTAAAGACTACTGCATTTTCTCCCTCTTCGATTTCTAATTTCATAAACTTGAACTATTCAAGTATCATTGAAATATTGCTAGCTAGTTATATATTTTATTATATCTACGAGTCAATACGGGGCTATAAACAAATAAAAAACGTTTATTTGTCACTAGAAGAAATACATTAAAATCCGACAGACGCCCACAGTCTCAAGCTTACAATATAAATGTATTACAAAGAATTGGTCCTAACTCCCAAACTAGGCCTAAGCCTAGGTCAGTTTTCAGCCATGGGATCTGTTAAAACAAGACAGCATTTTTTTTAGGACCAGGAGGGGCAGTTATACTTGGATGTAAATTCAATTGTCTAAATTTAGGTATCATTTCTTTATAAAAAGATCAATTTGGATACGTCCATGAAATGTGCGATTTCCCAAATTGGTCATCATCATCTTCATTTCAGCCGAAAGACGTTCACTGCTGGACATAGCCCTCAAGCACCTCCACATCGACCGGTTTTGAGCTTCTAACATCCAACAGGTTCCTGCGGCCATCACAAGTTTGTCGGTCCAACTCCTTCCAAAAAGCCCCAAAACCCAAAACGTAAAAAAAAAATCCATGGACTTTCGTTTTTTTTAACCTCTGCGGCTCCAATCTTATCGACCACTAGACAATTATTCATTTCTAATTATAACTTATACGATTGTAACACTATGGATTTTTTTTTTGATGATCCGCGGAACCAAGGACCAGTTGACAACTCAAATGTTAATCTTTGGATACATGTGGCGTCAATGTGTAGTTTAATGTACCAGATTATGGAGCTTTCACATTATTGTAATTAGCAAAAGATGAGAGCGAAACATGTTGTTACCATTGTAGATTATGTGGTTGCCACCCCACTGATCCCCACTTGATCGTTCACACTTCTATAGTGCTACAAAGTTATTTTGGCGCGTGGCCATAATAGGAAGAACGGCGCCATCTTGTTTTTTGAATATTTCAAGTGACATTTCACAAAACAATTGCACAAATGTATCGCCAAAATCTATATCTGACCACCGCAAGGACTATTTCTGCTTGTAGCGCATATTGCTAGTCGACCTAAAAAGGATCCTCTTTTGTTTTACTTACGGACAACACTCATCATGTGCAAAGCATTATGTTCAAGGTTGATTGGGAAAATTTTACAGTTTCGGGTAGCTTCATGTGCTGGCGTCTGTATACAATAATGTCGGTATTATTCAGTGTTCTGTGTCACTTGAATTCCTCACAGTTTTCCGCAAGACAACAATATTCTAAAGCTATTTGTGGTCTACAAAACCTATATATAATAATTGGTCCGCAACACTAATCTAAGCACACACTGATGTCATTCTTATTAATTTTTCTCTGTTATTCGTATTCCTCAAGAAATTTTCCTAAAACTATTTTTGATCTACAAAACCCATACGTAATTATTACACAAAAACAATTAATTAACCTAATAAGGTTGTTCACAGGAATAATTGGCCCTTTGTAAGCACAAATATCTAGATATATAGGCATTGCACCGGATTTTCCTCAATGCTTGACTCCTGACATTATCATTTGCACAATGTAGGTAGGTGCGTTCTAATACCTCGTAGGCTGAATGACATTTTAAAAGCGATGGTTCACAGTTACGCTGTAAATTATTTGAATATTTATGATAGTTATTACTTTCAAAGAATGCCCTGGTTGCAGTTATTGGTTTCTGCAGGTATTAGAATGTCGTTATTATAGTGTCCCATTCTATTTTAAATTGAAATGCCTCTACTTGAAGTATCTAATAATAACCGTACACAAGGACCAGCTTTTCTAGGCAGAGTATTAAGAACGGGTAAATCTAATGATTCGATTTATTAGAACAATAATAGTTTATTGTGTGTCACGGCCTCAATCTTATATGTTCTGTGACCTTATATATTTTTTGAGGGAATACCCGAAACATTTCGTCAAATATATGGTTGGTAGGTATCCCAATATTACAGGGGCCAACTGGGCGGAGGATAACATTATCGCATCCGGTGTTTTAAGACTTTAATTAGCAGTGAAACCACTTTTGTTCGACCTTTGAATCAAACCAAACTTAGCTTTTAAACATACAGCTAGCGGGTAAATTAGAACGTAAAGACCCATCAATGACACAACTTTTCTAACATTCTAAAGATGTCTAATGAAACTTAGCCTTTCTGTATGACAAAGAATATCCTGAAAAGGAGATAATGAAGTAATCAACACACTAAGCAAGCTTAAAGTAATCTTGAGGACCTAAAAGGTAAACTAGGTAATGGTCAGCGAGACTAGTGTCAACACACGTGCAATTTAAGTGGACTTAAGGGGGTTGCCCTAAAGTAGCCCGCGAAATTCATCATATTTTTCGCAATTTCCAGGTCAGCGTCTGGTTGTACGAGTATGTTGATTAAAATGTGATTCGCGATCATAATTAATATGACTTTACAGAATTATAATCATCACAATCAGCAATACGACTCCTTAGTTAGAATTGGCGTCAAATGTCATGATTAATATCATGAAATAGTCATTCAATTGGCTAATATGAACTTAGAGAGTTGTATTGATGAAATCATATTTAGATCAACATAAAAGGTGACCAAAATGATGATGTGCAAATTGCAAAAAACGTAAGAACAATTGAATGTCGCGGGCTACCCTGACGCTTTTGCCTTAAGGAAAAGGTTTCGCTTCTGAAATAATAAGCCTAGGTCTAGCATTAGATGGACCTATCAAATTAAATCTGCGGTTAAAGGCTAACAGAATCATATGGAGAGAGATCGTGAGGCGAGCTACGACTATACCTGCGATTGGACACAATTCATCGTGGTCCCACGACCGCGCTTTCAAGAGCGAAACGAAGAAGAAGAATGATAAAGGTTTGGATCATAATCATTTATTCATCAAAGTAGATACCTACCTACCTTCCAGTACATTTTCACACAGGTATTAGTAGGTACGAATCAATTAACATTTTACGAGCGTGTCTCAAATTAATAGTTGTAGCGTGCGTCATTACCGCAGCCGCGTAAACTTACGTGGCGATTTAAACTGTGACCACGTCGCACATAGGTTCATTCATTCGTTCGCGAATATAAGTACCTGGCCTTGAGTTTTCTGCAAGTCAAAGTTATTTTTATTTTTAATCAGTCTTCGATCAATAAATAGTTCAGTGGCTAAATACCTTTAGATAATGGGTGCTGATGGTAGATGTCTGTCTGAGAAGTAATTTCAGAATGGAACTCGTAGGTTTGAACCCGAAAATACGCTCGTAATGAGTAATTGAAATTAGAATTTGTTGAAAAGTAGCTATGATGATCCGACTCTAAATTGGGGTATTTTATATTGAACAAATTAGACTATAAAATACTCAAATGTTGGTGCGTATGTAAGGACCATTTCATTGAATAAGACTTGCCAAGCATTGTTCCAAATTTTCTATAACTCTGGTAGTCTTGCGCCGAAAATTAATGCGTTGCAAACAGATAAGCGCCAAAAAATTCCACACTGCAATTTAACATACTTATTCATATCGCTTCCACCACGTGAGTTCTGTGTGTACAAACAAAAGAACGTTTTTCGATAACTCACGTGGCCTAAACTCACAAAATAGCAATCGTACGATGGCTCTCCCAATCTTATCACTTACTTCCTACTGATAAGAGATTACTATGAGATAACAAATAACTCATATCAGTAAATACTCTTGATATTAAAATACTACGTCTTATTTAGATATTTAGATGTCGATTTAAAGGCGTAGTTCCATAAATTGACGAAACATTTGCGACGTTTGGAAATGCTATCGCCATTTATCTCCATATTATAAGCATTTAGGATGATAAAAACTATTTTGTTTACATTTTAAATATGTAAATAATTTGTATTGTAAACATAGGCTGTTGTAGATGTGGGTGTGTCTGTAATTATTTTCGTCTAAACAACTTTAGTTTTATTATACCTACTTCAGAAATTACATTATAATTTCTAGACTATTTTGGCTTTTCATTTGTAAGGAGATATGACGTGTATGATTTCATACATTCATTCGGCTTCCACTGTCACCCAGGCCAAAGAAAGTGAAATAATACCTCGTAAAGCCGAAGGGATCACGGCCACGTGCGATGCGACTTGTGACGGGGACAAGCGTCAAGTGACAAGCGCACGCGTTTTCGGTTTCCGTCCGTCACTCCGCAAGTCACGTCGCGGTGTCGCGTGGCTTGCTCTAAACATCTTCTTGCAATTTGTTTTCTCTCGGAGTAAGAAGCGAAATTAGGCGTTTAAAACGCTCCTACGCTGCTATCTACGAGCGCAGTTTTGATCGCTAAACGGAGGACTATATAGATGGATAGGCTGATTTGATTGCTTGCCGCCAAAACTGTCACCCGGTTTAATGTCAGTCGTGTAGGGGGGAGGTATAGACTCGACTTTAATATGTACTAGCCAGTCTTTATTCTCTCTCCTATATGATTGACATGTTACCGTCGTCATCATCCAGATGCTGCACCGGAGTCGTCCGCTCATTAGCCCCCAGCATAAGTCTGCAATGACGTCACATATTACGTAAGTTGTAAATTGAATTTTGAATTAAGTTTCCAAACACGTAAACAGACATGTGTTTTTGTAAAAAATGTTAAATGCCCATTGGATTAATGTCAGTCGTATTGGGTGGATAAATTGACTGGACTTTAATATGTACTAGTCAGTCTTTATTCTCTCTCCTATATGATTGGCATGTTACCGTCGTCATCATCCACAAGCTGCGCCGGAGTCGCCCGCTCATCAACTCGCAGCCAAAGTCCGCAGTCACGTCAGAGATTACGTAAGTTGTTAATTGATTTTTGAATTTAGTTTCCAAACACGTAAACAAGGATGTAGGAATTAATTGTTGAATACCCACTAAAAAAAATTCAGTTTACGTTACAACTCAATATTTTATTGACTTTTTCAAGAGTACTAGTCATATTGAAATCAACCTGTTGGACCTTACATTTCCCATGGGCGACGATTCCGCTATTACAAACATTTAAATTTTTCCTTTAATTTTTTGCGACTTGCTTCAAGCGACAAGCGCGCGCGTCTCCGATATCCGTCCGTCGCTTCGCAAGTTGCGTCGCGGTGACTCGTGGCATGCTCTGAACAACTTCTTTCGTTTCTTTTCTCCGCAGTCGCTGTCGCGAAACGTGTCGCTTGACCGTGTAGCTTGTGGCCACGGGGTTAAGAAGTGAGCGTTTAAAACGCCTCAAACTAGGGGCGCAGTTTTGCTCGCAAACACTTTTCAGGGACAGAGGCGGCAAAAGTGTCTGAGACAGACTGGATGCGGAAGGTGGAGGACTATATGGATGGATAGGGTGAGTTGATTGAGGCTTTTCACTAAAACTGTCGCCCGGATTAGTGTCAGTCGTATTGGGGGGACAAATTGACTCGACTTTAATATGTACTAGTCAGTCTTTTTCTCTCTCCTATATGATTGGCATGTAACCGTCGTCATCATCCACATGCTGCGCCGGAGTCGCCCGCTCATCAACTCCTAGCGTAAGTCCTCAATGATGTCAGAGATTACTCAAGTTGTAAATTGAATTTTGAATTAAGTTTCCAAACACTTTTTCGTTTTGAAATCAACTCCTTGAATCCTATATTTTCCATGGATCGGGAGTCCGCTATTACAAATATATTCATCTTCAAGTGCCTGTGATATCGGCTAGTAGGTCTCACGGACTCTTGCGACTTGCGTCGAGACACGCGGCCGCTTCTCCGGTTTCAAGTCACTTCGCAGTATATCGTGGCATGCTCTAAACAACTTCTTTCATTTGTTTTCACCGCAGTTGCTGTCACTTCAACGGTTAGCTCGTGGCCACGGGGTTAAGAAGCGAAATTGGGCGTTTAAAACGTTCCTAAGCTACGAGCGTAGTTTTCATCCCAAACGCTTTTCAGAGACAAAGGCGGCAAAGGTTACTGGGACAGACTGGATACGGAAAGCGGAGGACTATACATATATATGGATAGGCTGATTTGATTGCTTGCCGCCAAAACTGTCACCCGGATTAATGTCAGTCGTGTAGGGGGGAAGTATAGACTCGACTTTAATATGTACTAGCCAGTCTTTATTCTCTCTCCTATATGATTGACATGTTACCGTCGTCATCATCCAGATGCTGCACCGGAGTCGTCTGCTCATCAGCCCCCATCATCTGCAGTGACGTCACATATTACGTAAGTTGTAAATTGAATTTTGAATTAAGTTTCCAAACACGTAAACAGACATGTGTTTTTGTAAAAAAATGTTAAATGCCCATTGGATTAATGTCAGTCGTATTGGGTGGATAAATTGACTGGACTTTAATATGTACTAGTCAGTCTTTTTCTCTCTCCTATATGATTGGCATGTAACCGTCGTCATCATCCACATGCTGCGCCGGAGTCGCCCGCTCATCAACTCTCAGCATAAGTGCGCAGTGAAGTCGGAGATTACGTAAGTTGTTATTTGATTTTTGAATTTATTCTCCAAACGCTTAAATAAAGATTTGTTTTAGGAAGAAAATAGTTTAATGCCCATTGGATTAATGTCAGTCGTGTAGGGGGGAGGTATAGACTCGACTGTAATATGTACTAGCCAGTCTTTATTCTCTCTCCTATATGATTGACATGTTACCCTCGTCATCATCCAGATGCTGCACCGGAGTCGTCCGCTCATCAGCCCCAGCATAAGTCTGCAGTGACGTCACATATTACGTAAGTTGTAAATTGAATTTTGAATTAAGTTTCCAAACACGTAAACAGACATGTGTTTTTGTAAAAAATGTTAAATGCCCATTGGATAAATGTCAGTCGTATTGGGTGGATAAATTGACTGGACTTTAATATGTACTAGTCAGTCTTTATTCTCTCTCCTATATGATTGGCATGTTACCGTCGTCATCATCCACAAGCTGCGCCGGAGTCGCCCGCTCATCAACTCCCAGCCAAAGTCCGCAGTCACGTCAGAGATTACGTAAGTTGTTAATTGATTTTTGAATTTAGTTTCCAAACGCATATATAAAGTTTTTTTTAGGAAGAAAATAGTTTGATGCCCATTGTATTAACGTCAGTCGTGTAGGGGGGAGGTATAGACTCGACTTTAATATGTACTAGCCAGTCTTATTCTCTCTCCTATATGATTGGCATGTAACCATCGTCATCATCCACAAGCTGCGCCGGAGTCGCCCGCTCATCAACTCCCAGCATAAGTCGGCAGTGACGTCAGACATAACGTAAGTTGTTAATTGATTTTTTAATTTAGTTTCCTAACACGTAAACAAAGATGTGTTTTTGGAAAAAAAAATAAAGGAAATAAAAAAAATCTGCTTGCGCTACAAACTTTTTTTTATGACTTTACTCTCGGTACTAGTCATTTTGAAATCGACCTGTTGAACCCTACTAGTTCAGATAGAGTAACGTAAAACTAGCCTAGCCGTCCAGTCTAACCGGATGCAACTGAATACCAGTCCACACCCCACCTCCTCAACCCAATTACTGCGTAACAACTAACAAGATATTCCTTGGTAAGTCTGGTTGTCACACTTTTGGGCTTCTGAAGACCCGTTACGACTGTCAAAGATTTACGAATAACAGCCGCGACCAACGGCTTAACGTGCTTTCCGAAGCACGGAGGGGTCTCGGTATGCAGTAGCAACAAATTACCAGTAATTAAATCAAGGATGGACAAATAGTTAACGATGCTTCATAAAAGTAGCCTTGCAAACTAGATACTCGTAACAAGCGATACTGAAACTTTATCAGGCGTGACAAGCTATTAAAAGTTAAAGCGGCATTTTACACGCCCTGCTCATTACGGGCAAGCGCCTATGTTTCACGAACTAGTAGAGATGGGACATCGATTAAGGGATAGTATCGATATTCAGTTTAATAGGGTTTTGTTTTTGACAAGTGTCTTGGAATGTTTGGAAACGTCTGATTATTAGGTAAGGATACTTCGAAGCGTGTGCTGGTATGTCTTTTCAGGTTTTCACTAGATTTTTTTATGTTTTAGGTACTTGTCAGTGTGTGAAGATGTTTTTTTTTTAAACTAACTTTTGACAGCTTACTTTTGGTCTTAATTGAAAGTTATGGATTGATGCTACAGCCACTTTTTACGCATGAGGGAAGTATTTTATGGTTAATGCTTAAAGAGTTTAAAACTGTATCAACCAGGAAGTAAATAGTGCAAAACGACAAAGTGAAACATACCCACGTTTATATGTGTAGATATCCACAGTAAAATAATCACAAACAGACATATAAGCTTATCATAAAACCACAAAATATAACGCGTAGCACTCATTTCCCACGGCTGATATAAAACTCTGGGCAATAATCTAATAGTAAAATAAATATACAATTGGTTAGGTATGACAATTGTTTGAGAACATTTCATTTTAATAGAGTAAATAAAATATACAAAGATATTTTATCATGTAATAAGGTATCTTAATCATCAGCAGTTATCCTTTTCAAGATTTGTTTTTTTTTTTTATCGCAGTAATATTTTGTTCTCATGAAAAACTTTTCTGTATTCTGAGGGAAAAAACATCCTTCCGTAAGAAATATTTATTGGTGTAATAGTAGTAAGTAAAAGAAATTTCCATTGACAGACACCTAAGTAATGTGAATGTTAAAGGCCATTATTCTGGGGAAAAACGAAAATCATTGACATAATTACACAATCAATGCTTTCAAATTATAAAATTGTTATCAATTCGATCAACAGGTGACAAGCGACAAGCGCGTGCGACTACGGTCGCGTCACGGTGCCTCGTGGCATGCTCTAAACAACTTCTTTCATTTGTTTTTTCCGCAGTCGCTGTCGTCGCTGTCACAAGACCAGTGCCCCTCGAGCGTGTTGCTCGTGGCCACGGGTTAAGAAGCGAAATTGGGCGTTTAAAACGCCCCTAAACTACGAGCGTAGTTTTGTTTTTCAGACACAGATTCGGCAAAGGTGGCTGGGACAGACTGGATGCGGAAGATGGACGACTGGGTGTTGTGTGGATGCCTAGGTGCAACTATCGCCCGGATTAATGTCAGTCGTGTTGGGGGGAGAAGAAGACTCGACTTTAATATGTACGAGTCAGTCTTTATTCTCTCTCCTATATTATTGGCATGTAACCGTCATCATGCAGCGTGTGGATGCACACGCTGCGCCGGAGTCGCCAGCTCATCAACTCTCTCTGAAAAGTAACTAATTCAAGGCCTCACATATCAATATATCATAACCACTCTATGAAATCATTCGATACGTTTATCATCTAATTAACACCTGACAAAAACGATGTAAAAATGTCAAATTGTTAATGAGCCGGTCTCTGATTGGTCGGTTTCGATTACCGTTCGGAGTTCAAGGATATCTACAGTGCCGCTATTGATAAAGACACGTGTTTCTTTTAGAGTTCCTTAATAAAAATATCCAAACTTTAATATTTTAAAGAGATAAAACTGCTTGTAAGAGTTAATCTCTAGAACCTCATCTTGTTTTTAAAAATATGATTGACGTGTAAATGTTTTTGTACAAACCTACTTACAGAAATAAAATCATTTATTTATCAGAAGTACTGATCCTACAAAACACCTTTCACTGCTAGAAAACTACACTATACCCGAGTGCCGTAGGATTTTATTGTAGACTGACGCGGACGAAGTCGCGGGCAGGAGCTGGTTGTAGATATTTCAAAAGAAGTAATCATAAGTATTTTACTATGACAATCAATGCTATATACGCCGTAATTGTCATGCACATTGGTCCTTTACTTATTAAGATTATTCTAGCATAAATTTAATGTACGTTATGTGGCTGTGCTCTTCTTAAATAAATAAATATGTGTACCTAAAGTCCGGCGTTTCAAAATCCGCCAAAGATTTAGTGATGTGGTGGTATGAATTTTAAGTTTTGGTGCTATCGATGTTACGATTTTTTTAGTACCTAGTGATTCACCAGAAATTTGTGAAAAAAATATAATGAGTTTTTCGAGTAGGTAACGATACACTAGAAGTCTAGTAGTAGTAGTAGTGTGAATTAAGTAATGTTCCAAAAACTTAACTCAATTCCCAGAAACAGTTTTTCCACATTCGAACCAGAAAGGCGACATTGGGCAATACGTTGGTTCGAATCCACATCAAGCCGTGCTCTTTTCGAAAGTATTCGTTAAAAGTCGTAAAAAATTCAATGTTATAGCAGTATAATATTTTAAAACATGAGGAGTCCCCATATTACCCATAGACCTACGACGTTATTTAATGGGGAAAAAAGACCGCATCTTTTTTAAGTACAACGCGGGTTAGCTCCAACAGCATCTTGAAAATCCTAGCCGAAAAAAAAATATTATTGTCAGTATAACAAATAAGAATACATTAAATTGATATTTTTTTCAAATAAAGGAGTATTAAATACTCCTTGTACAAATAGTCGATATTTTTTATGTCAATCACTAGCATTTCAATGACAAGATAAATTTAGAAGAGACAAAAAAGGATGTCAGCCGTATGACGTTTGTAAAAATTCAAAATCCGTCCCAGTTCTCGCTTTTATTGATAAATATAATAGTATATATAAACACGGACAGGGTATAAAAGTGAGTGTGATAATACGTGTATCCTATTAAGTGCGTATTTAATCAGTGAGGCGTAGGTATCGCCTTCAATTCCCAGCAAGTTCAATGTTATCGCTTTTGGCGAAAGGCCGCCACTTCCAGTATAAATACTTTTAAACGTCGAAATTTTTTATGTACAAATATTTTCTTTACCTTTTAGTGGCTGTTCATGTATTACTTAAGACAATTTTGACTTAAAACACTTTCTGACCCCCCCTCGCCCTATGTAAGCAAAAATAAGACTTGGATGAATTACCCTTCCTCCCCTTTCAATCTTACGTAACATCAGTATCTACCGAAATTGGAAAAAAAGTAACAAAAAAATCAAAAACTCCCTAAAAGAGATAAACGAACATTATTTTAATATAATTCCCCTTATTAGAATTCTTAGAAAAATCACTGTAGTTTATGTTTAGTGGTAGTTGATGTTGTTGCGGCCCAAGTCGTGGGCAGAAGGTAGTTGTAGATATTTCAAAAGAAGTAATCCTGAGTATTTTACTATTATATAAATACTTTTAGACTTTACTTTAGTAGTATTTTATCAACAAATATTGCTTTGCTATTTATTGGAATTCTTGGAAATGTTACCGTAATTTATTTAATATTATTTGCTTAGTAACACACTACACATAAAATCTGCCTATTTAAAGTTTCTTCGTCGTGGCTAAAAATGGGCCTCCCGACCTTTACAACAAATTATACACATTGACGTATGCACTTACATAAGTAGGTTACTATGTTGATAACGATGACTCAATGTAACTGTTTCAACAGAAAACGTAGATATCTGTGATAAAAATGTTTCCGAAAATCTTTTTACTGAAATACAGGGTGTAAAAAGAAACATCACATATCCGTCCACTACTCATTCTGTACAAACTAAGTAACATTGCACAAAAATATTTGCTGGGAAACGACTTTTATTTTTGATGTAAAAATTTGTTGTTTGCGGTAGTGCGCAATGTAAAGCACGCAAAACTTTTCGCTTATGGCTGCATGCAATAGTACTGGGGTCCGTGGGGGTATTTCAAGTTGTGTTATAACATCAAAAACTGGTTTTCATAAAAAAAAAAACGTCAGTAAAAGTTGGAATTTTGACCTTCAATATCTCCGTAACCAGAAGGTTCCCAGGTATGGTCCAGTACAAAAAAATTATTACAATCACGGGAAGTACAAGTGACTCTCAGCTTCGTTAAGTGTCTTTTTACACCCGTTATAGCTGCAGAACCAATCCTTTACAATATTACATCATCTTCAATGGGTGTGGCGAAATTTATAACGAAAATTAATTAGAAAATATCATTAATTAACATCTACAACAAGCTTATGTTATTAATACGTCACAGAGTCGAGACATAGCTAAATGATCATCATTTTAATAAATTATAATCTCTGATCCGTTCGTATGGTTTTTACGACTTGACAAAAGATTGTTTTTTTTTATTATGTTTTGACTGTATGATTTGATTATGTTTCATATTAATGTATTATATACATGAGCCTTCAGGAATAAATTGTCTAAATGATGGTGAAAACCGCATCAAAATCCTTTGCATAATTAGGAAGAAAAACGCCGGTCACAGAGACAGACACGGAAATTGACTTTAATTTATATTATGTGTGTAGATATAGAAGACAGACTAACTACCTCGTGACCGCCAACTGAGACAGTAAAATATTTAAAGAATATCATTTATCCGACATTTTAATATATTTCAATTGAAATGTGGATTAATAGAAATAAAACTACCTCCTTGGTCTCATTTTGATAGTGGTAATCAGCTGGTGGAAATAGATTTCTCTGTTTGTTAAGGAAAATTTATATGTCAGCCACAAACGTGATGGCAATAAAACGTCCATGAGAAATGGTCCATTAGACAGAAGATTTGCGGCGCTTACAAACAATTTTATGAAATAAATAAAAACATAAGGAAGCCAGATAAGTTCCAAAACCAACCAGTGTTGGAAGGCTGAAACTTAATGAATAAAACAAATAAATGGATGGAATTCAGACCAGTACTGAAAACATGCAAACACTACGTTATTCTGCTAAACCGAAAACTAGAACTCTACAAAAACCGCAGTTTTACTGTAAAAAAATGTAGGCCAAAAAGCCGGTAGTGGGTTCGGGAAGCATCGCGCCAGTTCGGCGTTTATCGATAAATTCACGTCACTAGTTCAAGGGCGGGCACACGCGCGGAAAATTTCATGGCCGTCTGTACCAGTTTCAACTGATAATTTAATAGGCGTTCGTTGCGTTGCGTAATAATTAAATCATTCTTCTAATCGCAATAATTGGGCCCGAAATGATAAGCCATATGGAAACCGCAATATTTTGTTTCAGTGCCTGATATGTTAGTGTGAATTCCTGTAATTAATCTGAACTTAAAGTTTTGTTATTATTTTTATGTAGTTTCCTGTAGACTAGTAAATTTTTACAGAATGTTAAGACTCTTCTTGTAGGTAAGTAGGTTAAAGACACTGAAAAACATGAATAAGTAATATGGCGTCTCTTGGGACAGGTCAACTCAAAGTTGCAATGGCTCTTTCTTCAAGAGGCCCTTCCAGACATGGCCCTGCATTGCTCTGCGCTCAAATAAAATCCTAATAATATAATGTTTGGAATTTAAAAGAGACCGTGACGTCTGAGTTTGTTTCGGCATTTCTTCTCAAGGATCAGTCAGCTAGGAAATGTCGGCTCCACCTAAATTTAAAATATAGAAATAAAGATTTTATTTCATTTCATTTCAATAATTTGAATTATAAATTACTTGATAACGTAATTTTTGTAGACAATGGACTACTAAGGTCAGTTCAGTTTTACGTCAAAGCAACATTTGCGCTGTTACTGGAATCTTATTTTTGTACCGTACATTAAAATTTCTAAAAGTTTTGCTGAACTTTTCAGTCTTTGCGCCTCATTACTCTGAAATGGGTCGAGTCACAACCACAATGTTTCTACATATTATATATACATGTAGTATGTATTTCTGAGTTCATTGCTCTGTTATGCGGAAATCTTTGCAAGACTACGTTGTACACTGTTAATGGGTAATGTAGACTTCTCCAACTTTAAATTCTGTTCAATATGACCTACTGATAGATATTGATAGAAGTGAAACTTCTAATTTCTCAAACTTTCTCAAACTGAAAAGAAAGAATAAGAGAGATTTTTTTGTGATAACAGAGAGAGTTATATCTTTCTTCTCTCTCATGTAACGATATGTGCCTAAACGTGACGTGTCTTTGAAATTTCACGCTCAATTCTCGTCCAATTATCGAATCGCTGCCTAAGAAGTTTCACTTCTAAAACCTAGTGACTTGGTTATACAGAATTTGATGGCGTTAAAGGTAGATTTACATTATGCCATATTAGAATTGTGGTGTTTTCGATTAAAAAATCATTGACTTACGGTTACAGGCGAGATCGACGTCAAGAACGGGCCCATTAACCCTGTGTATGGAACGTGGACACTCAACGTAAGGTCCAGTTGAAAACCAGCGTCAGACACTAGATAAACAATAGTAACATTTTTCTGAACTGAGCCTATTCGGCGCACCTGTGAGGCAACCTTTGTTTGTTAATATTGTCTTTTTTTTTGTTTTTTTTCTTTTCTTATATAGTGTGTAGGTGACAGGTGACTTATGACATGTGCCAAATAAAAATAATTCTTTTTTTATGTTTGTCTCTGCATCACCCAAAGGTTGACTTGTAGAAAATGCCTATGGCATTAAGTACGCCCTGTACATGTACATATGTGCTTGAAGTATTATATAAATAAATAATTTTCTTTCTTTCGGTTAAGGGCGACAAGCACCATCCTTTTTTCCGCAATAGAACAATGACGAATTTCACACTCCACCGTACGGCTAGCCTGGGACAAGTTTTAATAGCCAAACTTTTACAACACTCATATTAAAAAACCAGCTGTCATCACGAACTCATACAAAGCCAAAAAAAAATAGGTCATCGCCAGGAAATCACGATCTCACAACAATGGGCAAAAAACTTGGTATGCACGTCCTTCTACATAGTTTCTCAATATCCCTTAACTATTCCGATTGTTAGGCACTTGGTAACAACCTATTTTATGATGATGTAGGCTTAAAACGTGCCTTAGAGACTCAGGCCGTTTGTCCACCGCCACCGTCAACGAGAAAGAGATGACGGCGCCGAGGTAGCGATACATACATTTACTATAGCCGCGTGTCTACCGCACACCACCGCCGCGGGACGTCACGTTCGGTTCGAATAATCTCGTTTCTCGCTGACGTCCCGTTGACGGTGGCGGTGGACAAACGCTGTCAGTGTGTTTCTAGGCGCATATCATATCATTATTCTGTAGCCTCGCGTCTATGCAAAGTTTGGAATCGACCTTAGATTCGCTTTTGCAAGGAGGCCTCTTGAATATATTACTTACATAGTTATATAAATTGCCAAATTTTAAATTGTGAAATACGTATGGAAGGGACTGTGTGTTTGTTTATTGATAAAAAATTAAACCTGTCTCTGAAACTTGATGTGAATGTAAATCTTACTTTCCGACTCTAAGATAACGCTAAAGTGTCTGCAAATAGTCGTCTGCTCTATGCCTATGAAGTTTTCATGTAATGCAAAAGAAAGAAATCTGTTTTGAGGCACAAATTCATAAAAAAATATGCTTGTAAGGTAATTTTTCAAAACTCTTAACAGAACTAAAAATAATTGCCTATTGTGAGTCATATGTTCTTCTCTAAAAGCCTCATTAAAGTATTTGTTCAGAGCTCGAAATTAAAAATGTCGTCAAAAAACACAAGCAAACCCAACAGCCGAACCTAACTTAACTAATAACTAAACAAAGTGGTATCGTTGTATGCAAATAATGGTCGGTTAACACTACGTCTCTTGAATTGATCACGGAAGGGCCGCAAGGTTAAGTTAAAGTATAGTACGTCAGATTAACTGACAACGATCCCTTGTACCAATATACAGTTTGGTGCTGTTCGTGGCCTGAAAATAGCATAATCTGTCTATAATGTTCTCACAGCTGGGACACGCCTCCTCTATTCGAGAGGGAGTGGGCTGTAATTTACCACGCGTGCCCATTGCGGTTGGTAGATGACCCATGTCTTCGAATATATGGTTTTAGGACATGCCGGGATCCTCAGAATGTTTTACTTTACAGTTTTTGAGAGCAGTAGTGATGAAACTACCTACACAAAGTAAAGCGTCTGCTTGGCTGGGTTCGAACCCACGACCTACAACTCGAGTCGGGGCTGTTACCACTGGGCCACCACTGCTCTAACTGGGCTGAAAATCCTACTATCCTACTAATATTATAAACGTGAAATTTTGTGAGGATGGATGGATGGATGTTCATTACTCTTGCACGCAAAAACTACCGGTCGGATTTTGATGAAACTACAATATTATGGCTTATACATCAGAATAACACATACGATACTTTTTATCCCGATGTTCCCAAGGGATCGACACAGTAAGTGAAACCGCGGAGCGCTGCTAGTAATGTTTTACAAACTGTTCCACCAAACCGCACTTATCAAAATTTTGTTTCTGTCCGGTTAGTAGAACAGCTTAGGTGCCGTTCGGTCAAGTGCCATTGAAATCAGTGCTCTAAGTGGAATATCTCGGTGAAGTTGAATTCGGACCAATAAAGTTGTATCTGCGGTTACGGCTTTATAGTGTACTGACCTAGAAATGTTTTATCGGCTGTTGCTATGGGCCGACTTGGGCTATGGGCGCGAGTTCATGACGTCATGGAATGTTAGAAACTTAGGAAAGGTCGTTGACGTGTTAAGTTCTGGGCGCTCTGTCTTCTTCAATGAGCTTTTTGTAAATTAAACTAATACACGATTTGCGAAAGGGCAAATGTTTAAATTTAGCCAAATCTGGGTCAATTTATTTTGGGCTGATGGAAATGTTAAAGAGAAATGAAAATGATTCTTTGTGTATGGTCCGTGTCAAAATGTAGGCACCGGAAATGATAAGACTCCTACAGTATAAATAAGTACTGATATATCTTCCTAGTTTGAAGAAAAACGATAAAGACATTCGATATAAAATCACAATAATCCGTAATTATCAAAAATAAATCGTAAAATAATTGGAAACTTGGCAGCGTTTACAGTTAAGAAATGGCTATAAAAATAATTGCGACTACACAATCAAAATAGAAATACATAAACATGATCTCACATGTCCCTTGATATCTCAGATCCCTAAAATACCGGTAACATTGTTAAATTACTCGAGAATTTCTCTAATTCTTAACATCCGCAGACGGTATTAAAAACTAGCTTGCCCGGGTCTTCACCCACGTTGATGTCAGAAACTATCCCACGGGAACGTACTACTAGGATTAAAAGTACCCTATGTATTAATACAGGTTATAAACTATATGTGTGCGAAATTTCATCCAAATCCATTCAGCCGTTTTTGCGTCAATCTGGAACATACATACAAACGACAAAAAATCTTCGTTGCTATTTTATTGAAACCTGTCAACTGAAAATATGTCTTCGTATTTGAAGTTATTACTTTATTCAGGGGTTTACGTCAAGGCATTAGTGAAACTTCCTGAAGTACGAAGGTTGACTGATTTATGGAACTTCATGGGTGTAAGTCTTTTCATATTTTTTTTGTGACTTTTTTCGCTGGAGTGCGGGAAATTGGCAACACTCCTGTGTGATGTGACAGAGCACTTATTCTACTGTTTTATGGGATTGTCATTGAATTTTGTTAATATATTTGTGATATGTGCTTTGATGTGGTATAAATTGGGTATTCAACCTTATGGAATAAAGTCTGTAACTTTCTAATAGGTTTACCTACATAACATTGCAGCTGACAAATATAGCATAACAAATAGCCTGTAATCCCCGAAGGGTAAGGCAGAGGTGTACCTGGAGTAACACCCACATTTCGCCAGTTATGTTTAAAGTTCCATGTAATAGGGGAAGCCTATTGCCCTTAACCGGGCACAAATCCGGACTCCGGGCTGCTACTGAGAAATTCCTGATGGAAAAAACCCAATAAGACTTTGTCCGACCTGGGAATCGAACCCAGGAACCCATGCTCAGTAGTAGCGCTTGCGACCACTTAACGTTTTCGTAAAAAAAAAACCAACAACGCAGGCAGTATATCCAATAGATTTATTTTTAAACTTCGTAAAAGTCCGAAGAAATCGTCCTCTTATGCAACCTGAAAACACAGAAAATTTCAACACACCTACACGTGAATTTCTCGAGTTTAAACAATACACCTACGTAGATATTAAAACCTGACCTAGCCCCATAACGCTTTGTTCTTCAAACTAATCGCTGCCAAACAATTTACATACATCATTAAACAATTTGCTCTGAAATTCGATCCTGACAAACCTCAACATCCAAGAAAAAATGTGTAAACAACAAGGTTTTTATTGCCTCAGCCCTCTTCAGCTACCAATAAACAGGGCCGTCCTTCACAACATCATAAAATAAATTTGAAACAAATTCAGCCATTAAAGCGAAATATATTACCCCGAATATATTCTGTGTAACAGTAGCTCCACCTACTCTGCTGTATACATAGGTATATCGATACCGGAAATTTCAATTGTCGTAAAGGACATTTTGCCGAAAATGAGTTATATACATATTTGGAATCAGCGTCGCGAGCTCTATCGATTGGTATATTTGAAATATTTCTATCTTAAAAAAAAAGCCCTTTACGACCTGGGTTTTCAACAGCTCTAGCTTGATATTTTTTACTATTTGGGATGTACCGTAAAAATAATTTTGAATAGGAAGCGTAAAGTCATGTTTTAATTATTTATGAGGTCGTAATGTAATTTTTGCATTGAACTTTTTATACGACATTATAAACAATATCGATACCAGAAATTTCAATTGTCGTAAAGGATATTTTGCCGATAATGAGGTATTATTATTACAAATCAAAATGTCCTAGACATGTTATTTGATAATCGAGACCCTTACGACCTAATCTATGCTTTGCTTTATCTTACGTAACTAGGGCGTAAAGGTTGTTTGCTTTTTATTATCCTTTACGACCCTAATTTTAGGAAAAAATCATTTTTTGTCTCGTTCATAATGCCGATGTTACGACCCGTGACGACTAGTTGCGCGGAGGCACGATGCCTAGGGCAACGCGGGTGTAAGTAACGGGTGCGGGAGGACCGCGACTCATACGATCCACTTCGCAACGCCATTTTGTGGGATATTGTTTGTGGTAAGGCACGTGTTTGTTTCATGATGAATATTTAACAATGGCGGCAAGAAAACCACAGAAACATTGGAATTCGTTAGAATCAAGAAAAAGAAAAGTTGATTCAATATCACGGTACCAAAGCAAGATGTTACGGTAAGTGATTTAATCATAATTTAATGTTAGTAATGATAATTAAACTAAAGTAAACCAATGGAAAAATAATGTTAGGTAGGTTTAATACTCGAAAATTTATGCTAATTACGATGATAGATGTTTTCGTCCGTAGTCTATTATTCTTATTATGTTGAAATGAGAATAACATTTGAAAAATCCTAGGATGTTTACGAGATCAGATATGAATTTTGATACCTTCTGATTTTATTAGAAAAATATGTGTCTGTGGGCTAGAATAAAATTAAATCTGGAATTATGATCTTATTCTCTGAATTGTTTTACGAATAGCCTAGTTGCTTTAATTTATTAATAAATTATCGTATCAGCCATAGCTTGAGATACTTTTTATCAAGATTTTGTTAGGTATTGGATTATCATTATTAAGATGAATTGTGTACGTATTCTGCGACACATATAAAAATCTTACCCCCTTACTTATAAACGATGATTAACAGATGACTAAGTTAGGTGTGTAACGTTTGTTTCTGTCTATCAACTTTGTAATTTCATGTCGCGGTAAAAGAAAATCGGCAAAAGTTTATTCATCTGTTAACAATCCCACTAATCACACTAATATTATAAAGGCGAAAGTTTGTGAGTGTGTGTGTATGTTTGTTACTTCTTCATGCTCAAACGGCTGGACCAATTTTGATAAAATTTGGTATGGAGGTAGCTGTCACCCTGGATTAACACTTCGGCTACTTTTTATCCCGGTCTACGAGGGTGAAACTGCGGGGCGCAGCTAGTAATATTATAAATGTGAAAGTTTAAATGTTTGTATGTCAATCACGTAAAAACGGCTGAACGGATTTGGATGAAATTTGGCCCACAGGTAGTTTATAACCTAGATTAACATAAATACGTTACTTTTTATCCTTATGTGCTCCTAGGAATGGAAACTACGCGGGTAAACTCGCGGGGCGCTGCTAGTCGTTTATAAGTAAGGGGGTTAAATTATTGCTCGTAAAGGACATCATAACAAGATTTTGTTTGCTATGATGTCCTTTACGACGTAAGTCTGGTACACAATTATAAACTACTAGTGGTTAGCGCTAACTATTATTGATTTGATACTATTTTAGAGTCGATGCTGAGCATTATTGTGATGCTGACCAAAGCAGTACAAGTATTGAAAATGAACGTTCAATTTTTGAAGAAACAATGGTTGAAGATAAATATAATGTCACGTAAGTTATATTAATTATAATTTATCACACTAATATAAAAGCGAAAGTGTGTGTGCGAGTGTGTATTGTGTGACTTGAATTGAATTGTGAATTTGGTGTTAAACCAGGTGTCCAGTCAGATGTCTATGTACATCTGACTGGACACCTGGTTTAACACAGGCTACTTGTTACCAAGATATTTATACAGGATCGGAACTGAGACGAATGAAACCGCAGTGCGCAATAATTTTACATAGGTACCTAAATAATACAGTTGTATTATGTAGGTACGTTTAACGCTCGCTAAAAAAAATTAAAAAAATGCACGCTAAATGCATGCTAGGTATGTATGCAATTATTCATGATATTATTACTGCAGACTTACTAAGTTTATGTTTTTTCAGGAACACGCAGCGTCCTAGTGGGAACTCTCTTCAATCTTCAGCTAGTAGTAGTGAAGTAATAGATGATACGGATGAAGAAAATTATTGTGAAAATACGAACACATTTTCTATTCGACAACACAGCAAAGTAAATATAAAACGCAATGAAAAAATTTCCAAAAGGGAGCTGAGAAGATATTTACGATCCGCTAAGTTTGGTGAAAATTCTGTAGTTTCCACTAATAATAGTAAAATATTATTATCACCACCGCTTGCAATATGTAAAAACCGAAAATCACTACAATTTAACACTCAGGCTACTCCTATTGGCGAGGTACTTACCGCTGACGTTATCCAGGACATGCCTCCGGATGATGTTGTATTTACGCCTGAACCTGAAATCAAGAAGATCACTCAGACTACTCCTATTGGCGAGGTACTTACCGCTGACGTTATCCAGGACATGCCTCCGGATGATGTTGTATTTACGCCTGAACCTGAAATCAAGAAGATCACTCAGACTACTCCTATTGGCGAGGTACTTACCGCTGACGTTATCCAGGACATGCCTCCGGATGATGTTGTATTTACGCCTGAACCTGAAATCAAGAAGATCACTCAGACTACTCCTATTGGCGAGGTACTTACCGCTGACGTTATCCAGGACATGCCTCCGGATGATGTTGTATTTACGCCTGAACCTGAAATAAAGAAGATCACTCAGACTACTCCTATTGGCGAGGTACTTACCGCTGACGTTATCCAGGACATGCCTCCGGATGATGTTGTATTTACGCCTGAACCTGAAATCAAGAAGATCACTCAGACTACTCCTATTGGCGAGGTACTTACCGCTGACGTTATCCAGGACATGCCTCCGGATGATGTTGTATTTACGCCTGAACCTGAAATAAAGAAGATCACTCAGACTACTCCTATTGGCGAGGTACTTACCGCTGACGTTATCCGGGACATGCCTCCGGATGATGTTGTATTTAAGCCTGAACCTGAAATAAAGAAGATCACTCAGACTACTCCTTCTGACGTTATACATGAACCACGGGCGCATCATTCCCATGATATTTCTTGTACTGAAATAGTAACAGACAACGTTGACCAATCTACATTATTTCAAGAACCTCAGGTGTACACTTCTTTAAAAACAGTGGTATTTGAACACGAAACTAAGGATATAGAAGAGAATAAGGATTCTCCTTCGCTTATCAATCTTTTTGATACATCTTGTTTTGATCAAATAACTGACACCAGTGATCATAATATGAATTCTGAACACCCTAAACCTAGTAAGAAATTTCGTAATAAGATTTTAAAATCCTACGTTGATTATCTTTCTGATAATGACGACTTTTCAGCAGGTAGTTCCGATATTTGGAGCATGAATGAGTCCGAGAGTTCAATTAATAGTGAGAATAAAAAGAAAAAGTGTACTAAAAAGAAACAAAAAGTAATAGATAAGAACGAAAAGAGAGCTAATACCATAGAAAACTTAATTAAAGAAAAAAACAAAAAGGAAAACAAACATAAGCTTAGGAAACAACAAAAAAATGCTGGGAAGTCGTATGAAACAAGATCAGGAAGTTTAATAGAAGATAAGTCAATGAAAATAAACCCATGCTTACCTGGCATATGTGCTAGAAAATGTTACGAAGTATCAGAGGATAGAAGAATGAGCCTATTTAAATATTTCTGGACTCTAGATGTTCAACGACGAAAAGACTGGATCGTGAGATGTGCACAGCCGATTCCAATCAAAAGAAAAAAAACTAAATGTGTAGAAAGCAGAAGAGGCCAATCATTTGAATACGTTATAAACGAAGGTGAAGGATCTAGATCAGTTTGTCAAAAGTTTTTGATTAACACATTAGATATCACCCAAAAGTTTATTTTATATACAGTAAAAAATGCACACGAAAATATGGCAAGCGTAGAAAAGAGAACATGTCATGCAGAGAAGTATAGTGATGAAGATAAAGCATACGCAAAAGCTTTTATCCAAAGCCTTCCAGCCGTTCCTTCGCATTATTGTCGTAAAAAGAGTTCATGTCTATATTTACCTCAAGAATTTAAAAATGCTACAAATTTATTTAGGATTTATCTCAAACACTGCCGAAATAATTCTAAATTACACCTCAGTGAAAAAGTTTTTATAAAAATGTTTAATGATGATTACAATATTCGATTCCATACACCCAAAAAAGACAAATGTGTAATCTGTACAAAAGCTGAAAATACAGAATTATTATCAGAAAAAGAAATTGAGGACATGGCTGTTCATCTCGAGGAAAAAAAGGCTAGCTACCAAAGATTTAAAATCCACCAGAAATTAACTTCCAACGATACGCTCACCGTTAGCTTCGACCTGCAAAAAGTGCTTAATACTCCTTACGGAGAGAGTATGTTGTTATATTACTCTAGAAAATACGCCGTTTATAACTGTACATTCTATGAAAGTCAAACCAAAATAGGACATTGTTATATATGGGGAGAAAGCGTTGGGAAAAGGGGTGGCAATGAAATTGCTACTTGTATTTATAAATTCCTACTAGAAATTGATAAACGTCCTGTTAAAAATGTTTTACTTTATTGCGACTCTTGCCCTGGCCAGAACAAAAATAAGATAGTTCTCACAGCTCTACACTACTTTTTACAGAATTCAAAAAACATAGAACCACACAAATAAACTACTTACTACCTGGGCATACTTACATGCCCGTCGATTCAATGCATGCAGTCATTGAACGCGAGGTTAGAAGAATTATTGTTTGGAGTCCGAGTCAATGGCCTACGTACATAGAATCTGCAAGAAAACGTCCTGAACCATACAAAATTAATGTTTTGGAGTACTCCGATTTTATCAACTGGGACAGCTTGGTGTCTCAACAATTTACCAATACTTCTCAAAGGCAAATACAGCTAAAAGCAATGCGCATCGTCACGTTCAAGAAAAAAAACGCTAAAAGTATGGAAGTAAAATATTCAATGAACGAAAACGAAGACGCTCAAGTAGTAACATTATATGATGAATTTAGAGGAAGAGGATCAAAAGGAAAAGGCAAAGGAAAAAAATCAAAAAGACAAAACCAAGATCTATCAAGTGCCGACAAAGTAGAAGATACTTCTAGTATTGGTTTACCAACACTTTACGATAAACCTAACCCTATACCAGTCGCCAAGTATAACGATTTAAAGCGTTTATGTACTAACGGAACTATACCAAAGCGTTTTCATAAGGAGTATTTAGATCTACCGTCTTTAGGAACTGTTAAAGACATTCTTCCTGAAACTGACGAGGAAGACGATATCGACACAACTGATCTCTAAGATTTTACTTTTAAAATGTTTATCTAATGTTCCCAGCGGGACACGGTTATTTTAATTTTATTATTAAGTATAAAAGACCACCACGTTTTGATTTTTTTTTTTATGTTTATGTTTAATTACTAATAATTTAAAAAAAACTGAATTTACTTGCCATTTAATTATACTTTAAAATGTCAATTGTTTGAGTTTTCAGTTCTGGTGAGCAAAATTTGTTATTATTTTGGTTATTTTAATTATATTTTAAATTTAAGACTGTTTTGATAAATATTATTCGAGTTTCATTAATAATTATTTAAAAAAAAAAACTAGTTAGTAGATTAGTTTATTAGCTGATTATTCTAAAAATTGAGTTGTTTTTCAGCATCGCAACGATTACTTACGATTTAAATTAAAAAAATAGCATCACATTTTGTTCAAATTTTGAGTTCCTATTAGAATAATATTTTTGTTACTTTTTTACAAAATATTTTGATTAATAAATGAAAAATAATAAAAAAAACCTTTTATTCCACTTAGTTTTACTACCTATTGTAGGTATTTCTTAACTAGATCTTTAGTTTTTTTGTTCCTTTACCCTCTTAGTTTCTGATTTAATTGACTTGTACTACCCATTAATGATCAAGATTAGTCCTTTACGACTCATCTGACTTTACTATAACCAATTTTTCGTGGCTGTAAAGTACTTAAGTTCAATTTTTGTGGGCTGTAATGGACTCTCATTTTCGTCAATAATTAAGTTTGATTTATTTTGTTAATTTGAAGGGATAGAACACGAAAAAATAGTTGGGGTTTCTTTTGACATCATGAAAATAGTACTTTGTTTGAAAAAGATATTAGATAAAAACAATTTTTTTTTTTGTTTTTTGGCTCTAGTGAAAAGTCATGTTTTGTCCTTTACGACAATTGAAATTTCCGGTATCGATATTATATATATTAACATGTATATCACCTTGCCTATATTTGTTAACACGTAACTACAGAACTTGAAACTGGCCTTGGTTGTTGCTAGGTCAGTTATAGAAACGCAAAATTGATGATACTATGTTGACCTACGGGAATAATGCCAGCTGAAAAAGTCGACGTAAATCATTTGGAAATTGGAATAGTTGTAATTTATTGTGGAAAATGGGCACAGTGAACAATTGAAATAGTGGAAAAACGCTTTTATGCTAGTACTAGCAGCGGCCCGCAGTTTCACCCGCATAAATGGCGATCCCGTAGGAATATCGGGATATAAAGTATTTGGGTGTCAATTTGCTTAACGATTAATTATCCTGCCTGCACTGCGAAGCGAACTTTGGACCACGTTACATAAAGCAGCATGTAAGCTACCTACATAAAGTAGGTACAGTACGTGACATCACAGGAGCAGACGCGGTGGCAGCCCAAGATTTTGGGGGGTCACCATGGGTGCCGAGGAATATTTTTAGAAACGTACATCTCTTTGTTGGTCTAGTGGTCGCAAGCATTACTGCTGGGTTCGATTCCCAGGTCGGGTAAAGTGTTATTAGGTTTTTTCATCAGGAATTTCTCAGAGGCACTCTGGAGTTTGGATTTGTGCCCTGTTGATCGCACCCTACGACATGGGACTTAAACATAACTGGTGAAATGCGAGTGAAGGGAGCTCGAAAATTTTTTACAACCCGGCTTGGTTAGGTTAAGTTTTGTTTTATATTTTCAAACAGAAATAGGAGTTACATTGTTAACTTATGCAGAAAAGTTTAAGCAATTAAGAGAATGCAAGAGCGAGCGAAGCGAGCTTGAAAATTTTGCACACTCTCGAATAGGTTAGATTTTCTTTTGATAATTCCAAAATGACTAGGGAGCCTAAAAATTTTAGCACCCTACCTTGATTAGGTTCTGTTTTCTTTTGACTATTATATAGGAAGAGAACTTACTTTCACGAGTCATGTCGAAAAGCTTATACTCGTTTTAAAAATAAAGAATCTAGAATGCGTGATCTAGATTCTATATTTTTAGCAGGCTTTTGAAGTAAAAACTATTTTAGGCGCTCGGACCGCGCCTGTACAGGAGTGCGTTATATAAGCGAAACATTGTATGATTGTGGTGAAAACAATGTCACAGATATGAGATTTACTACAAAAACTTGACACCGTTAGCGGAGTGGCGACGTTATATACATAATGAATGTGGAAGAAGCTCAAGAAGTAGGTACCCGATTCAAAACTCAAGTACCCGATTCAAATTCAATTTCTGTCGCCACGCTGACTGATCAGCACCCTAATTGCGTAACACACTTTCTAACACAATCTGAATCATTTTCAAGGATATTGCTAATCCATCGCTTCATATGTTCGAAAAATGTATCTGCTCAACAACGTAATTAACTCAATGAATATAGTTGAACTGTCATAATGAAGCCACTGTTAGTGTGTTACGCAATTATCCCATTGCATTCTGATTTTTCGAAAAATGAGTAGCATATGATGATATGTAAGCAAAAGATCACGTATTTGTGCGAGCGATGACTTTGGTCAGGACACGTGGTCACACTACAACTCGCCACGCGACGGGGTGCGGGAAACTGAGCCAAAAGCCCTGCGCAGAAACGCGTTTTTTTGTTGAATTTGTATATGTATAGACATCACGCGCAGGCGCCCACAGCTTGGCGCGTAGTAGTCTGAGATCCGCTTTATACGTAGAAGAAAAAAACAGCTACATCGGAGTAGACTTCGTCGACTCTCAAAGCATTTATTTCAATTAAACAATTTACAGGCAATTTTGAATTGTCTAAATTAAATAGTCGGTCAGTTAGTCAGAAAGTTGAAGTTAGTTATAGGTACTCCTGTGCTGTCATCCTATAAGTCTCTCAACCGGCCAGAGCAGCTCGTAAAACACAGATGCGACGTAGATACAGTGTTGAGCTCTCACCGTGATGGCCGCCACTTAATCAAGAGCTTCTGCATTACTCTGCAGCGACACTGCAGTGCTTGGTAACAGTTTTAACTGTATAAAATGCAGCTGCAAGATAGGATAAGTGGCTAAAATGGTTCGGTAAAATGTTTTTAAAATGGGAAATGTGTTTAGACAGTCTGTTCGAATGTTTATCTTGGAAAATCAGGTAGTGTGGGAATCATAAATCTTACCGTTAGGCAAAAGAATGAGGAGACCTACCTGTCTAGGAAATTAAGGAAGATTTTTCAAGGGTCCATTGAGGGAGAAATTTTGGGGGCTTTACACAAGCGACTATAGCCAGACTGTCTAAATGGCAATTCGGCTAGGCCGCCTGTGACTAAAATCCCAAGTTCCAAAGTAGAGTAGGTTTCGACTTGTCGTGCGGGGACAGGTCGCATGCGGCGAGTGACTAAAATCGACCGTGAACACGAACTAGTCCTACGATTTTTATCGACCTGGGTAATAGGGTGGCGATTCGGTTTGTGATGTGACTTGTTATGCGACCAGACGCAGCCCAGGCGAAAATCAACCTATTGTAAATCCCCATAATCGAGCAGAATCAGAAGGAAGCTTATCAAATAAAGAATGTACCTACATAACTATCAGGGTGGATAAGGCTGCTAATGATTATAACCTAAACAAAAGTCATCGATATATAGATCGATATTAGATCTCATCGATTTGAACATCAAAAATCCGAATTTCGGGTCTCAGTTAAATTTTTCGCATGTTTAATAACTATCTTAACGATCAATCTGTATGTTGTTTTGCGCCATTCCGCGAAATCTAAGATACAGAATCTAGATACGATCATATGACTGTTACTATCTTTATCTATGATTTTATCTACAGAATTAAGGTGACCGTCTACGCAGTATTTAAACCAGAATAGCCTTGAGTTGATCTTCCATTTTTATTCACCGATCCGCGTCATTAGGATGACGGTCTTCCAAAATCTGCGACTTGACGAAGAATTTACAATTTTATACAGCAATAAATCAAACATTACGATGCCTGAACACTGCCTACTAAATGTCGTAGGAAACTCGCGAAATAAAATATGTACAAATGTTATAAAAATTTATCAGCACTAAACGTGTTCCTCTATTGACCCAAATATAACAGCTGATCACGTCATTGTCTGATAGGAATAGCACCTGTGTTCTGTTGTAGTCGAGTGCAAAAAATTACTTTTCATAAAATGTCTAGGTAATTTTTTTCCTTTATTAAAAATACCCAGGTTCTTAATAATAAATTGCAATCTAGGCTATAACGACTAATAAGCAATTTTAATCTAACTTAATTTTTTACGTCTATGTAATGTGAAGATTTTCTTTACAATGGCGAACGGTTAAGTTCAATAATAAACGAAGTACCGGGTTTTTTTATTAATATTATGCAATTGTGATACTTTCGTAATAACCTTGTAAAGATACTTTCTTATTTTATAGGAAATTACAATGCAATACGTATCGCAGAGAATTAAAACACGAACGTCGCGGTCGTAACAAATACACACAAATGACAAAATTTCTGTTGAGGAGTAATAAGTTTTCACTACAACTGTATAATTATGTGACTAACATGTAATAAATAGAAAACACTTTACGTGGTGTTACTATGAAAGTTAGTGAAAGACTTAAATGTTAATTGAATATCAATGATAAACTATTTGTGAAATCCATGAAAGTACAAACATTAAATGTATACAATTTAAACAAATTAAATTGACGTCCCTGTTTGTAATGTTAAAATAGCAGATTTTTACGTAATGCTTATGAAAGTATATACGGTACTTATAACAACAACAAAAACATTTTGTATAATTATTGTCTGTCTGCCTGTGTGTTTGTTCCGGCTCGTCCCCGTAACGACTGGACCGATTTTGACGGGACTTTTACTGGCAGATAGCTTGTCTGTCTGCCTGTGTGTTTGTTCCGGCTAATCCCCGAAACGACTGGACCGATTTTGACGAGACTTTTACTGGCAGATAGCTGATATTATAAGAAGTAATTTAGGCTTACTTTTATTTTGGAAACATAATTAGGGTACGGCGTAAAAAAAAAAACCCCATGAAATATAGTATGCAGGCGAACGAAGTCGCGGGCACAGCTAGCCATTTATATAATGCAATTGCTGTTTATGTTCTAGCATCCAATTTAATCTTCTGAAGCTTGAAAACAATTACAATATTACACTCTTGAGAGACCATCCAATATATTGGAGAGATTATGTGCCTGTTAATGACTGCGGCACATTCAATATAATTGAGGAAGAGTGCGAAAATTTATCGTTCGTTTGGCGACACCAGAATAGTGGCTAGCTTTATATTCGCGGACGGATAGTCAGATATTAATATAGGAAGCGATGGTTGCAAGGCCAATGGGCGACGCATTTGAATCTAGGCATAGCAATATACTTTTGATGACAACTCATTTATAGTTTTCACAAGTCCCAATGTTATGTGGAATGGGAGTTATGTAATTGTGCTGAATTAATGTTGCGTCTTAGCCTGAATTTGATTCTTTATAATTAGCATAAGCATAGTTAGTCTATAATGTTTCCACCGCTGGGACATCGGCCTCCGCTCGGTGAGAGGGAGTGGGCCGTAATCCCACCACGCGGGCCCTGTCCGAGTTTGCAGAAGTCGCATGTCGTTCTAGGACATGCCGGTTTCTTCACGATGTCTTTCACCGTTTCGAGAGCTAATTGATTGATACAGAATTTTGACGACACGGTTGGCGCAGTGGCTGAGCGATCGGCTGCTGCGCTGCGTGTCGCGGGTTCGATTCCCGCACGGAACAAATATTTGTATTGCCTACAGGTAGTTGTTCCGGGTCTGGCTGTTTGTGTATGTGAGTTTAGATGTTTGTAAACGCACCCTCGATACAGGAGTAATTCCTAGAGTGGGGCAACGTTTATTTAAAAAAAAAAAAAAAGAATTATTTTACACAAAGTAAATCAGCTGAGTACCTGACCACTGGACAAACGCTTCTAAACAATGGATGCCTGAAGATAAACGGCACCGCCGAGGCCGGCCCAAAACAGATAGCGAGATGATCTGGACGCGTACCGCGAGGGCTGTTTCGAGGTGACGTGGGAAAAGAGTTCCTGAACGGATTTGGGGGAGGTCTTTGTCCAACTGTGGGACAGTATAAGATAACAGAGAGAAACCTAAAATACCTTTTTGAAAAGTGTTTGGCAGAAATGTCTTCGGAAATTCTACGACAAATTTAACTCGTAAAAGTTTGTATTTGGGCAATAAACAAGAATAATCATATATTTTCCCTAACACCATGGCCTTATAGATGATTCAGAGAGAAGTGGCCTTGCAATCTTTTTACTGTACTCTTACTTTTCTAACTTATTTTAATTCAATGTCAGACAACTCCTTCCTAATTGGCATCATTATCTCAAATAATGAAGTTTTCCTAGAACCTAGCCATTGTAGCAAAGAAATCGCGAATTTAATTAATTACAACTTTTTCTAATTATTCATGAATAAACACAGGAAATCTACATAGAAAAAACAATAAAACATATTTCAGGGGAAGAAAGAAGTCTTATTACGTTTACCATGAAAAATCCTGACACGGAGAAACAATAATTAAAAACCTCTGAGAACAAAGTTAAATTAAACATTCTGAAGTACAAGTGCTGGTACACTGTACAGTAAATTAACGACAGTACTATAACAAATCATGAGTCCCTGACACAATTTTTATCTCAACAGACGTTATCTGTATATTACCTAAACATTTTTGTAAAACAGCGTACACGCACTGTACCTATAGCTAAAAGTCAAAATATTTTTGTTCCCGCGCCGTTCAGAAAGTTTCTAATCTTAGATTACTGTAACTATGCGGTGGGAGGCATAGAGCCATGAAATATATAGCTGCAGCTGAGTAGGTAATCTACGTTTTAAATTAACTACACATTCTGTATCTATTATTTGATTATTTCAGCAGCCAGGAAAAGAATTTTAGAAGTAGGTACCTACTGTGTGCAACTCGGGAGAGGCGGAGGAAGCCTAGAATAAATTGATTGAATGGTGACGATTTCAAAAGAGGGATGGGATTTTGTGTTTGATTCGTTTATTTAACATAATTATGCGCATTGGTTTTTCCGAGTTTTCGTAATTATTTTTATATTTAGTAGAGGAAGTCCGCGAATTAGTCCCAAAAATCGTTAAAAAAAAATCAAAAATCGAAATCGTCAAAATCGTTTACATTCTCATTCAAAGACATCTTGTCGTTTTAATTACTATGAGAACTGTAAGTCCATGCTAAGATAATTTGATTACAAACTTCCCGTTCGATGAAGTAAATAACATCTTTGAGGAGGCCCATGTGAACGGGAAGCATCAGAACATAATAATGTCATCAAATTTGGTTGACATCATTATGATATTTCCCCGACATAAGAAGCTCTTATCTTACACCGGATGAGAAACAACTGATATCAATTTATACACCGGTTTACCTACTTCTATTTCATTATTATCAGTATGGGAATAAACTACGTGATTTTGTATTATACACAATTTATATATTTTTTTACTTAATTGTGTACTTATGTCACTTTAGATTCTACTCTGACGTGACAAACACGTAATAGTTGACGATCTGACATGATATTGACACGTTGAAGATCTTTGACATTTTTATAAATTATAAAATTAAACTAAAAATTGTAGGGTTTATGCTGTGGGTTTTCGGAAGATATAACTATAAAGATAAAAATAATGGGTCAATTAAATGCTTTGAGTTTGAGTTTGAAGAGAAAAAGTAGAAGAATTAAATGTTAAGATGACATAGTGTCACAAACATGCATAATCAGCCTATAACTAATGTTCCTACTGCTGGGAGTGCTGGAACACAGGCCTCCTCCTTTCGAGAGGGAGTGGGCAGTAATCTACCACGCGGCCTAGTGCGGGTTGGTATGTTAGAGGTTATCATATACCTATCTATAGCTTTCTCTTCTATTATTTTCTACCAATTAAAAGGTCAAAACATTAAGATAAATAGTAATGAGACCATATGATTGCTGATAACTGTGACATACATAGATCGAGAATATTTCTCAATCCTTCTGAAAATACATAGAAGTCGTCGACTTTGGATTTAAGAGATTAGTGTTACGACCTGGACCGTTGTTAATGTTTACAAACTTTATTATAAACAATAATAAGCATGTGGGTCACGTCCGACTGTATATTATGTACTATACATATGTATATTTATGCTCAATGAAGTATTTCCGCAGTTCAGTACTTAGCACAATATTTGAGTCTCGTATCATCTTTACTTCCTTATTAGATACAGTGAAGGTGTTACCACACTGACACTAGTCCTAATGTCAGTTGCTATGGAAACGGCTGCTCTGTGTAAGTTTATCTGCCGCTCTATTCTGTACGAATCTCACCGTGATAACTTAGGTGAAGTGAGCTAAAAGTGAGGTGTCATTTCACCTGATGCTATGGGATTGATACTATTGACAGCTCACTTCACGTTCACCTCACCTAAGTTTTCACGGTGAGGTGTTTACAGAATAGCATGGCTGTTCTATAAGAATAAACTTACCTCGACTATTACGAGAGGCCACCAATTCTGACACTTAAAATAAATAGATACCCATTCCTATTCCTCCTACTACCTATTTGATAAGAAAAAAATCCATAATTAAATTACATAAAACACACAAATTAAATTGGTTTGTCAAATTTATTATTCATTTCCATATATTATATTTTGTGTGTCTTCCCATTAGTAAGTACATAATTACTACCCAATAAATTATTTTTTATACACTCAAAGCTTAACATAAATATTTTAAATACTCTCATAGATATGGTGCCTCAATAAATACTCAGATCATTTTTCATAATAATAGTAAAAATAACTTAATATGTATCTATGTGCTCGTCTTATATTCGCATAAATCGCTGCGCGTGCGCCGCCTACTGGCGTCGTTTGATCTGCCTAGCTTGTTTTATAACACGCACATTACTGGACCGATGTAAGATCGTGCTTCCGTCGTTTTCCTTGAAAAATCTCTTTTATTATCGTTCTACTAATTGAAATTGCCCCGGATTCAGGTCAAGCGCATACTGATGAAGAAATTGTCTGTAACTATCCCGGGATTTATTTATTGATCCTTTTTTAAAATAATTTATTTGCAAACCGGTTTGCGCTATTTTCATAATAATTTTGCTACATAAATCAAGCAAATAAATTAATTTTAAACGAACTCCCACTCCTAGTACGTTTAAAATGAATTTATTTACTCATTATTTCGGCAAAAGTTTCAGCAACTTGTCATAATTGGACGAATAAAATGGGGATTTTGCGTGTTTTTCTAAAAACAAACTTTTACAGCTTCGAATAAAACTAAATTATATTTCCTTTATTTCTATATAAAATTTATATAAAAGTGTTATTGTTACAAAAAAAGTTTATGTTGACACAGAAATTCTTAATAAAACCCAATATATCACACATGCCTGCTACATAAATCGCACGTAAACGCTGAACCGGTTTCGTTTTCACTACAACGCGGCGTTTGAAAACGAATTCCACAATTTACGTATTATTTTATTATTTTGGCACGCTGCGTTGTCTGTCCATCCGTATTTAGCGATATCGAAATTGTATGACGCATTACAGTGGGCGTGTATGTGGGAACATCGATAAAACCCATTTAAAGACATGCGGAAGTGAACCCGTGCTCACATCACTAGTTACTTATGGCGATCATCGCTGGCGGGGTCTACCAGACCGACGTAATGTTGAGGCTTGACATCTCAATCCACGACTTGCCTTGCGGCGCCAGAAAAGTGTGAGGTACTACACTAGGGTGTAAAACACGCAATAGGCTAGTTGACTCTTTTTTAAACTAGGTCCTAAATAGTTCATATTTGTTCTACTAAGGTAAAAAAAATATTACTACATTTTTTCAACACCTATGAAACTACAAAACTGTAATTTAAAAACAAACTCTTCATGTGGGTGCGAAAACGCTGTCCGCCATTTTAGTCCATAGATTATCTGTGCTCTGACATCATACGTATTGTAAACAAACATTTGACACACACATTTAACCGTGGACAATTTTCCAGTTTACTTTACTTTAAAAACATGATTTCAACTAATTTACATGAAAAATACAGTAATTATCGTCCGAGAATGCAAAAACACATCGATAAAGACCCCAGGAAAGTTGTGGATTAGAGTGCCTAGTGAAACAAATATTCGCAAAACATGGCTAAGACTTGCTCAAAGGGATCCTGAATCATTATCAACTGTAACTCAAATTTATTTTTGCGAAGATCAGTAAGTACCTACCAAAGTACAGAAACTTTTAGTTACTTTTGAAATACTTTTTTAGGTTATTTAAATCATTCAAGGCAAAGAAATTACCAACCATTAATGTATCAATTTTTGGCAAATTTGTGCTGTCTGCTTTTGTGAAACCAACGTCCATAGTGAATTTATTATTGTTTTTCAATAAAGCAAATAAATTAAGAACGTGTTAAGGAGTTTTTATCGAAATATTTATACTTGTAATAACACCACGTCAAATCACGAGTA
Organism: Apamea monoglypha; assembly: GCA_911387795.2. Taxonomy (NCBI): domain Eukaryota; kingdom Metazoa; phylum Arthropoda; class Insecta; order Lepidoptera; family Noctuidae; genus Apamea; species Apamea monoglypha. The sequence continues at coordinate 19,702,553 of OU426927.1, forward strand.
CCTACTCGTTTTGTTTACAATTTGTATGACGTCACATCATGGACGACAGCGTTTTCGGCGATTCAAATTAAAAAAAAAAAACACATTTTTTAAATTGAATTTATAAATTAATCTTACGCTTTTTGTTATTAAAATCGATATATTTCGTTTTCGTAAGCTAAATACTGTAAGAAATACTCATTTATTGTATGAAATTAGATAAGTGTCAAGTAGCCTATTGCTGTGTGATTGGATGTTGAAGTGTAGTTTTTTTTTTACTGTTTCAGTATATTTATAATGTTCTAGTATGGAAAGTGCCGTACTTTCTCAAAATTTTGATAGATACATGCGAGATCTATATTCTGACAAAGACTTTGGGTTTATGCTGATTATGTGTTTAGTTGGTAAGACTTTATATAAATAAATAAATGGTCACCTTGAGGAAAAACTTGCACGATCGATTTTGTAAGCTTGAACCATGGATGAACACCTAATCCATCGCTTTTCATTACATATCCATTCAGCGATTTTTTTTTTTAATTGGGCATCTAATTCCAGCAGATTCGAACTTTAAGTATGGCTCATGAAGCGAGTCGCTGCGCAGTAACAAAATCACGTGTCAGAGGGGGTGAGGAGTGAGGTACTGCGCAGCCAGTTCACAGCCGCCATACAATTTGAATCCCGCTGTACCCACCCACCCCACTTAAAATGGAGTAGGTACCTAAATAATTTGAAAAACAGATTATCTCTGTGAGTTCCATTATAAAACAATAATAACCCAAATTGTCAAAGTAAAAGATACTGTTAAAGTAGATAGGCTTTTATAAAAGCCTTATAAATAAAACATACACATTTATAAAGCAACGCAAACATTAATCTAAACAAAATAAACAGAGTTCACAACACTCGCTTGACCTTCTTAGCGCCATTTTGTTTTCAATTTTCATCTACACATTTTGCAGTAGGTAATGCAATATTTCTCTCTCTGAAAAACATATTTGATCCCTCTAAGATGAGGTTTGGCAAAAACGAAATACATCTAAATGGCTCTGCAGGGCCTATAAATGATTCGTTGGTCCCTTTTTATCAAATCCTTAGCTATTTTCGAAAAATGGACATAGAAAACCAAATAGGAATATTGATACGAAGGATCAAATAATATTAGTAAGGGCTTATTTTACAAAAGTCTTTTATCCGTGGAATAAAACTGACGTCTGACATGTCTGACTGTAGAGTATAGAAAAACTGTCAAAAATTAAAAAAATATTATCAGGATAAGAATTATTCTGGGTATAAAAGTTTGCATACGCCCAAAGGGGTAAAGGGGTGTTTCAAAACAAAGGAGTCTCGATTTTAAATTAACTCGCGCGTCTTTTGTTTTTTTAAATTGATTGTATTTTGTTTTTTAAACTTTTCACACGCTGTACAAAGCGCCTGCTTCGGACAGCTTCGGAATAGCTCCGGTTAATATGAAAATTTATTTATTATTCAGTGAAGTGCCTACCACCATCATCTGCCTAGCCTTTTCCCAACTATTTTGGAGTCGGCTTCTATTCTAACAAGATGCAGCTGAAGCTAGTCGTAGGCGGAGGACTCGTAGGTGGAGGAGTCATAGGTGTTGCGGCGAAGCATGAGATAGAACTATGTCCAGCAGTGGACTGCGATAGGCTGTTTTTGTTTGATTGCTTACCAAGATACTCAAAAAGATAATACTAGATATCTTCAAACTGTAAAGAAATATTTACCAACAAACGAAAATAACCCTTCATTAGACGATAAACTGCGATGCCCTTCAAAATGGACCGCCCGCGCCCCGTGCGTGAGCTAAGTTCAAGCCACGAACTTACCAAATAGTTTTATCATATTCCCTAGATAACTATAAAAACTGCGTAGACCACTACATTCTAGAATAACAATTTTGCTATAAATTGTTTAATAATGTTTAAATACACTTTTGAAAATTATTTGGAGTTAGGGTGTACCCCACTTGGGACTTGGTACAGTCATCGACACTGTAGCTTATACTGTAAGTACACCGCTGTTCACCCTTCGAAGGCCAAGGTCGTAAGGCTTATGGTATTTAATTTCCATTTATAAATTATAACTAGATGTCAAAGCGCCGCGGTATTTTTTTTTAATCCAAAATCTAAAACTGACAGACACGAGATAACGCACAGCCTCAATCGCTGGCTCTATGCCCATGAATTTATGCAAGGGTTCTTTTTATTATAAAAATGAGCACTAAAAAAAGATTTTTGAAAATTCTTCCCCTAAAAGGGTTAAGTAGGGGATGAAAGTTTGTATGAAAGTTCCACATTTTCCCGATGGGACATCCCTTCGGGCTTTTCTTTTGATCAAACTGAAAATTGCATCAAAATCGGTTCAGTAGTTCAGCATGGACGGCATACCATATGGTCAATGAGAGGTACGTATTGCAATATCTAAAATTAAAAGAACTAACGTAAAATAACCTACGTTCAAAATCCCTAAAATCTAAATACCTAATGATTGTTTCACTTATATTCAAAATACCGAGCTTAAAATGCCAAATGGATATGTTACTGAAGTTCATAAAGCTAAAACTTGAAATTCGATATTAATATATTAATATTAAAATTAGATATTGCGATACGTACCCGTCAATGAGACCTTTTCTTAACCCAGTAGTCTTCCTTATGTCACACAACTGCAAATATCGCACTACTTTCGAGTATTGGCAATCACTTTAGTATTCCGGACCGCGATCTCCACTCGAAAGTGAATAGGTAAGTCAAAACTACTGTAGAATGTGGTGCTTTTTGCAACTGAATTGAGGTATTGTTAATATTTTCAGCATATTGAAATAAAAAAACTGTATTATATTCTAAGATTAAACTGTAAACTAAGAGCATCCAAGCATACCTCTGCATCGCTGTAGACTGGAACCTAACTGCGTAATACACTATCAATCACGATTTGAATCATTTTGAAAGATATTGCTAATCCATTGTTTCATCTGTTCGAAAAATTCGTCTGCTTAACAACGTAAATAACGCAATGAATGTTGTTGAACTGTCAAAATGAAAGCCATTCCTACTGTTAGTGTGTTTCGAAATTACCTCGCAGTTATCATCACCATCTACCTAGCCTTTGCCCAACTTTATTGCATCAAGGCAAGAAGGAGACTCATCCATTTGTAATGGATGCTCACCCATCCACCGACCGACCTCGGCAAGCACAGCTACTTGCCGAGCCGCACGGGTCGCGGCTGTTGTTATTTAGCCACGAGCCTTCTCAGAACTTAGTTAGGTTCGAAAAATTAGTAGCTGAGCCTTTTTTTGGAGCAGTGGTGGAGGAAAACATCTTGAGGAAACTGGCATGTCCTAGAACCAAACATTCGAAGACATGTGACATCTACCAACCCGCACTGGGCCAGTGTGGCGGATTACAACCCACTCCCTCTCACAGAGACGAGTCCTGTGTCCCAGCAGTGGGAACATTATAGGCTGATGACTTTAAGCCAGTCAGCAGACGTAATGAAGATGATGAATTTCCTTCTTATCTCCTATGCACCCTCAAGTCACAACCACTTAAAACTCTAGAACTTTGTGAACAAATCTCGAACTCCATTAAAATGTACGTAACACGGTGAGGGGAAAACTTAATTACTTTAAACTCATAACGACAATACACCAGTAAGCTTAATTCACAATGACTCGACATACGCGCTTCCCGATAAAGTTGGCGACACACTTGTCACAGTCGACGCGGGAGTTGTTGGTCTTTTGATAATATTGCAGGTACTTGTCTGGAAGCAATCCATTTATTTACTCGTGACCTGATTATCACGAGCAATCTAAATGGACTCGATCCAGAATTCGGCCACTTGTTTGGCGCCATCACCAGCGTCCATCAGTTCCTGTAACGTGCAGCTGACAGGACACGCAGGATACGATATTAAGTGTCCCATCATTGGTGGGACAGCACCACATAAAATTTACACTCCAAGGCGGCGGAGTCGTCTATGAATCTTCACCTGGACAGGTTTTCCTTACTTCGGCCAACCTGGGTCCGGAGTCCAATGATAAAATAGAGACAGACGTGGAATCCGTGGATGTTGTGTTACTAGTCTGTTCCCGCAGACGCAGCTATTCGCGATTAATTCTAGCTCTTTTAAATTCTATTCATGCGATACGCAATATCTCTATTCGATATTACAACCCCAAGGTTTTTCCGTTTCGCTCACGTAGCGGGCCCCTAATCCGCGTGGCGTGAAGATATTTTCGCGACGTTCTGTGTGGCCACTAAAAAAGAGAACCAGGGGTGCGATAAAAAATCCGCATATTCTTCTAACCCTTCAAAGTTGAGAGAAAGATGGTCTATCTATTTAGATAGGTAAGCGATTTTTTCGAAAACACGGATTATTATTCGTCTTACGTGGCTTTCTGTACTTTCTGCCTAACCTAAAGCGAAGGGACATAAAAATTTTAAAAATTTAAATCTTTTATTTCGGACCTATAAGTCCATTTGGTTAGTATACACACGACTTAGAACCTAGTATTACTACTTACATTAACCAGAAAAACAACAACACAAACTATTCATTAGTACGTCACAGTGGTTGTAGGCGTAACCAATGTCCCAGTATGGGGTATATCGTATATGTCTAGATATTACTCTTGTGTTAACAACACGTTTGACGATCGATCAATAGAAATTGGTGTTAATTTTCTTGTTTTCATTAATTAAGTAATTTCATAATTTCGTGTGTCACATCTGTAAATGATTCAAGTTATCCTTGTAGTATCCTAGACAAAATTATATAGGAACGAATTTTCATCTGCTCCTTTTATTTTATTTTTCGATCATTCGGTAGGCGAGTACCGCAATCCAACATCGTTGAATCGTTTTACTAATGAATTCATTTTGCGCTTTTAAATCATTTTGTGTTTAGACGTTTCACTCCGAGTGAAAGATGGCCGACTCAAAGACAAAAATGAACAAAAAGTGAAGAGTCTGACATCTCCTTAAGCACTCAGCTCATCCCCCCGCTAATTTTAAAGCCGTACCTAAACAAGGAATCGATTCAGCTATAAATCGGCGGCCATGACGACACGACATGAATATTATAACTCGTATTTATTAAGGATTAGCCCATCGCTGGGACTGCGCGAAATATGCTATGTGGGACTTTTTTTATTTCTTAATTTACAACACCTAGATGTCAGGGGGAAGTTATTTGGTTGAAGTCGTTTTCTAATAGTTATTTGCATGTTTTATGGGTAGCAGAACCGCAAATAAGGGCCTGGGTTAAGGTAACTTAGCCCAGGCTTATTTGCAGTATTTTTACCACGAAGAAGAGGGCTGTAATAAAAATTTATAAAGCGTTCTTCTCTTATGCAAAGTATTCTATTTAAAAACCTTACCTGAAACTCTAGTTAGAATTTCTTGAAAAGTATTAAAAGGATCAACATTTTAAATAAAAAAACTCAGTCAATTGCGTCATACATTTAACCACAAGCACACACGGGACGTCTGATAGCAGCTTTCAGGTTTCATAACTGTTAGCTTTTTAAAGTTCAAACAAACGTATACCCACCCAAACACATTCATGAACTTACTGTATAATCCTTCGTATCGGAACGTGGATCCACGCGAGAGACACAATGGCTTTATAATTGGTTCTGTAATTACGGTACTCAACCGGTTAATAAGAAAATGATCTCTAAATTATCTCCTAAAATCCAGCATCTAGTTTATTTGTACAATAAATAATAACGCTTCGAAATCTAGGCTTAGATAACACCGCCTCGATGACAGCTATGCGATTAATTATGCCTTATCGGAGCCTAGTAACAAATTATCCAAATCTAGGATAATTCATGTCTAGACGAAGGAGGCTGTCTACCTAATTGATCAGAAGGCTAATTAATTCTCGTAATTTAAATCGTTCAAAATCTAGTCGCAGTCTCATCTCGGCGACAAACAAATATCAAAAACTTGTCAAAATGTGGGAAATTAGACGTATTTTTGACAGATTGAGACTGAGATCAGACTGTGAACGTTCTTAAAATTACGAGAATTGCCCCTCAGATCTTTTACGACTTATTTTTTTAAGACCGGCGAAATACTTAGAGCACCTGGAATGTTGCAGACTGAACAAAATGAAATCTATTTATTTTTTAATCTATGTACAAAATATTTAGTATTGTTGAAGTAAGAGGGTTGCTAGAGCTTCTACAAACAAAGGTGAAACTAAAATGTGCAAACAAACAGCAATTCGTAAAGGTCAAAGCTCGCAAATGATTTACAGTGGCCCTTATAAATCTTCTCTATTTTTAGGGACTTAGCTTTTTATTCGGGCTTACTAGAGTCACTGTGGCTGCTATAATTTATATTTTAACTTGTAACAAACTATGAACAAAGAAAAACAAGACGAAAAATATTATGGTAAACTATTTTACTTCAGAAGGCAAATTCCCGTAGTTAAAAACGATCAAAATCTTGTCGCAAACTCACCTCAGCGACAATCAATGTCAAAAACTTAAATGTTAGTAATTTAGAGGTATTTTGGTCGGATCGAGACTGAGATTAGAATGCGAACGAAAAATACGCGAATTACCCCTCTGGACAAAAGAAAGTATAGTCTGCAATTTTCGTGGTTAATCACTTTTCAAACTTATGACGAAGGCTAAGGGTGGAAAGTGTTCAACCGCCAACTTTGTCGAGTGCACAGAAAATCAGTTTCCACCAACCCCTTTCCTTTAAAAATACAGCACGTCTTTCTTTTATTACTTATGGATAGGTAGATGTCACACCCCATGCTCTTCGACTCCCAAAGGAGGCATTTCACGACCATAAGTCGTCGAACTTTCACATGCCAAGAGACATGTTTACACACTAGCAAGACGCTTGCAGAATACATTTAAATGACTACTAGTAAGTGCATGTAGGATTTTTTCTGTATTATGGATTCATTTACAAACACAAATCTTACAAAGGATAGATAAAATCAGCTTTATTGTACAAGAAAATGCACAAATACTCAAGCGACAATCGCTTAGCTGTCAAATCGGCCCATATAAACTCACATGCGACTAACTGAAGTTAAATGTATTTATGTACTTACACGCAGTAAAATAGATACAGATAGGACATTTACAAAGGTACCTACTGCTTATTTCTTAAGAAACTTCCAGCAGATCTGCTAAAGGAGAAATGAAAAAGATATGTAGACAATAGTGTAATAACGACCTTATAACTGATTGGTCCCTATTGCTGTTTTTTGATTGACATCCTCTTCACGTAATTTCTTCACGTTCATCTACACTCTACTCTCCCAAGTACCCATACTTTCTTTGCTATGATTTCTGATATGACCTCGAACCTTTATTTGTCCAAAAAAACTTTCCTTCACCATACTAGACAACCTTGGATCAAATCGGTTATCATATTTGCCAACGTCCATTCTCTTGTAAGTATTCCTTTGTGGTCTTCCACGAAACGTTTGAACAGAGTCCTTTCTCTCCTATGTGACCTCGAACTTTCTGTTATTTCCTTTGTTGTCTTTTACGACACCGCGAACCTCTTTACTATGTATGACCTCGAACTTTCACCCTTCATAAAAAGACTTTCTTTTCCAACCAAATCTCATTCAAATTACCACATCATCAGCAACATCTACAACATCCTTATAACAGCGTCCTCAGACGGTCAGTGACCCCCAACCTGTGGCTGCAAATGGTCGCAACACTATACTAGGAGATATGATACTGCCATACTCTTTGTTGTCTGGGATCAGATTGGTGTTACTATGGACCTTGGTGCCGGTGGTAACGCGATTCGAAGTCGTTTTCGAGTGTAAATATTGAGATTTAGTTGATCGTGTTTTGTTTTAGTTTGTGGGTGGTCCTGAAATTGTGTTGTGTGAAGTGTGTTAGCGGCTCGTCATAAAACACGGTTTACTCTGTATTCATAAACTGTTTATTGATGGATACTTGTACCCTAATTGCGTCTAAATCATTGCTTCATAGGTTTGGAAATTTCGTCATGCTCAACAACATAAATAACGCAATGAACGTGGCTGAACTGTCAAAATAGAAGGCATATTGGTCAATTGCCCCGCTGGATGACTGACTGTACGGCCATATTAGTCCTTCTTCTATGGTTTTGAAAAGTGGCCGAAAAGGTTAATTCTGATTACACATTTTTTTTTTACCTTCTTTGAACTTATAAACGATTTTATAAGTTCAAAGAAGGTAAAAAAAAAATGTACTACTAGTAGCACTACTACAGTACTACTACTAGTTCGATAACTAGTAGTAGCTCGTTATTCATGATCAAAGTAATAGTACGTCAAATGTCAACAAACTTTAAGAACTACACGCTTCAATAGTTTCCGAAGAACACTCATGATCCGTCAACTCCAGAACGTTCTCAAACTTCTTGTAGTACCATTTAAAGTACTATTGACTAAAACCTCCCCTCGGCCAAAAGGACGCATACAGACCATGGCGAAGCAAAAAAATAAAGAATGAAAAACAGAAGAATTTCCATAAACAGAAAACAATGGTAAGGAATTTTCATTTGGTGGTAGTATGTAAATTATTTTTCTTTTTAAATATTAAAACTTGGTCTTCGATTCGGCACTACGTTTGTTCATAATTTAGCACGAAGTATTATTCTGTAGAGACGTCTGCTACACGTTTTGTGTTCTTTGAATTTTCTAGGTTTGATTGTTTTAAAATTCTGACTATATTTGTAGTACAGTTGCATCTGCTGCCACATTATGATTTAAAAACGAAAATTAATTTTCATTTACTGCATAAAGTTTTCAAAAAATAAAAGGCCCTTGACACCTGTCAGTTTCATACAAACGAATACGTGTTTTGCGAATTTGATCTTTATTAACTACTAGAACTGTCAATGTCAGAACGGGCCTTTTATTTTTTGAAAACATTAATATAGCACAGGTAATAATATAATAATAAATTCATTGTACAAAGAAAAACTCATAAGATTGATATACACTAAACATGATTGTACAAGCAGTGGGCAAAGGCAGGTTGAACAGCTGGTCCTGAACTAAGTAAAAAGGTACTTGTATCTCAAGAGCCAAAGTTCCTCATAAACATTGATTATTACAAAAATCAGGTTAAAGTGACTCCGTAATTACATGTATCAGTATTGAGAAAGGTATTCATGACGTGATCGTTAAAATATTTTCTGTATAGTCTTAAGAAAAATTCTGCAACCAATTAGGCGTAAACTTGGGTAGGTATCTATAGCACACCCACACTTCACCAGTTATGTTTAACAGTCCCACGGAATAGGGGGCGAATCTATTCCCATCAACCGGGCACATATTACTAGATTCTCATTTGCGATACAACCTACAAGATCTGGGAAGCTATCAAATAAACGTATATTAAAAATAATAAATTGCCAGTCAAAGCTGACTAACGAAGTGCTATAAAATTATCTTCTACGTGTTTATCAACCCCGAGCTATAATTCGCTTACTAACTACTACACCACATTATTCGACCTTCTGCACAAGGATAATATGCCCGAAACTTTTCACATTGGTTCCGAAGTTCCGACATTTTGACCCTCCCAAAGTCATATTAGGAAAATCGTAAAAGTTACAATAAAAATCTTACTTTATCGGATCAAGTGTCGCGGTAAAATTATATTTTTCTCAAAGTTTTGTTTGATATGTAATTTATTATTCAAATTGAAGTTTTGTTTCGAGAATTCAGTCGAATGGAGTCGTTTATCGTCTGTAAATCAAAGGTTTTGTTGAAATTGTGTTGAATTCATGTTTTCATTTCTTCGAAAATTGTTTAGTAACTTTTGCACTAATTTGACTAAATAACATGTTACTTACACATTTGGTTTAATTAATAGTCAGTGTCAAAAAATAACAAAGCGTCATATTCATACGTAGCCGCCATCTTGAAAAGCTAAACGTCAACATCCATTTCGCGCGCAAATTGTAGACTACACAGTTTACCCTCGTAAAGTCGTAAGCGGCAATTTACGCGCGAAAAGCAACTGATACGTGTGTTTATGCTTTGTTTACATAAACGACATTGGCGCCAAGTTACTTAAATCTTTGAGATTAAGTTTAATCTTTAAACAACATAAGCTCTTCAAAGTCAGCCTAACTTTGAAGGTCGGTTGATGTGACGAGCTCGTAATCTGTTGTAACAAACAATATTATGCTATATCCACAACATACGACATTATTTTTCGATATAAATAAGCCTAACTGAATAAAAAAAATATTCTTACAATGCGTACTTATTACTTACTAGTCTACTAACTTATCCTAAATTATATTATGACGATACCCAGCAAAAACATCCAACCGTTTACTTACTAAAGTTAATTTGGTGCCTCTCCATTAATCATTTATTTTTCTGAGTACAAAGGAATGAAGCCCAATTTACCGCCCACTACCTCCGGCCACATCAAAAAAATATTATCTACGACTTTATTCCAAAGAAAAGCCCACAAAACCCTTATAGACGACGCAAACACCGAAATATTCGTATAAAGCAAACTTTCAACTTTTAATTCGCGCCAAGTTTCCCTAAGTACGCAGTTCGACATTCGATTAGAATAGTAAACGCGTCTGTGGGGGACAGACGACCCCCTGTCTGCGCCCTAGCCCCGACGCCCTTTGCCCTTTCGCAAAGATCAATCTTTGATTAATGGCGCAGATGCGAATCAATTTCGGCGGGAAAAGATTTTTACCTATAGAAGGTACAACATAAAGAAAAGTGGAAAAATATTGGGAAGACCTTTACCCAGCAGTGCAAATTGAAAAAAAAAAACAGTTACGAGGGAGAACGAGAAAAGAACTATTTCATAATATCGGTTTCTTTCATACTTTAGGAGAAAATTGCTTTTAAATCTTGAGTAAGTGTAGGGTTTTGAACTCGTCACTGTACCTCGGCGTATTCATTTACTTATCAAATTAAATTAATTTACAGACGAACTTACGAGTACATCAGTTCACCGACAAGTAGCATAATTCTACCCGAGATAACAGCAAAATTACATAAAAAATGAGAAATATTTATGTAGACCGTACCTACCCACATAAATATTTTTCAGTTGAATTATCTAGGTACTAACATTTTAACGTTTTCATAGAATTCGTGACCCTAATTGGTATGATTTTTAGGAAGTTTGTTTTCTCATTCAGATACGAACTTTTTAACGAAGTTCGTGTTAAAATACTTTTATTAAAACTTTTCTTTTGTTTAGTTTTTCATTGTTAAATTCGTGAACGTAGGCCAGTACCTAGAAATATTCGATTTCAAGAATTAAAATTAAACCTAAACTTAAAAATTACGCACCACATTGCCGTCGGCAATACCGCTCTAAAAATCTAGTTCAAACAACAAAGCTTTAATTAATTCAACGTTAAATCACGTCATCGCTCACCACTAATACCTAAATAGGTAAAAAATCAGCGCCGACGTCGCTTCTGTAATTTCGGGCCAATAGTCTGGGGCGAATGTCTCGCCGGGCCGGTACACCCGCACCGAGCGGGCCCCGGCGCCCTTACCCTGCCCTCAGAACAGGATACGACGCAATATCCAAATTTCACCTCACTTTAGTATTTTTAACCGCCTTAAAAATAAACCCATCACTGATTTAAAGTCTAACTTGTATAACAAAGTAATTAATTTTAATTTTGTAGCAGATTTTAGGTGATTTTTCTTGATAATGTCTGGTTTGGTACGCACGTACCGAGCTTTCCCGGCGCCCTTTATTTGTCCTCACACCCAGACTCGCTGATTTAAACGCCTATTGATGTTCTAAGTTACTTTGAGGTAGATTAGCTCAATGGTATTCAAAGAAACCGCTTTCAATCTTGCCGTATGAGCAATTTATGGCTGATTTTTCTTTTGAAATTCGTTTATTTTTACTTCGATGGTCTCGTTTACCGTGAGTACATGCGTACCGAAGCTTCCCTTCGTCCTTATCCTGTCTGCACAAACAAAGACGTCTCCTTCATAGAAGATAATCGTTTCTCATTTATTTAAGAACCAGGTTTTGCTCGCAGGTCCGCCCGCGTGTGTGTCGGAAAATATTCCACGTGATTAAAAGTACCCTACGAGTTAATGTAGATAATAAACTATATGTGTGTCAAATTTCAACCAAATCCGTTCAGCCATTTTTGTGCCAATCCGAAACATACATCCAGACAAACGGACAACAATTAAATTATATTTTCGACATCAGACTCGTTCCCACAGCTCGTAACAATTACTCGTTTTAAAAAATATTCAATGTACAGACGCCAGCAGATCAAGCTACCCGAAACTGTCAAATTTTCCCAATCAACCTTGAACCTTAACGCATTAGCGATAAAGTTGAAAATCTATTAAAGAAAGACAGATTGTAGTAGCTTGATGTGCTGGCGACTGTACAGTTTTTCGTTACTATTTTATTATATATATAGACATAAACAACAAGAAAATTAACTTACACGTAGAGTGCGTAGACAGTTTTTGTTTCGCTCAGATTTCTTGTGTCTGTCTTGAAGGACCAAATATTCTTGGTCCTTTCGTCCTGGCTGTCTTGTTACCACAAGTGCGGGTGTACCGAGATCTTCGCTCGTCCTTATCGTGTCCTTAGAGCAGAATAAATACTTGGCGGAGTGTTCCCGAGAATAGATCCCCGGGGTGGTTGGAGAGGTGTCTGAGGAATAGCAAGTGTGGTCGAAAGGACCTGATGTTACAATGTTAATTGATGTTTATTTCGTTTGTTAAATGCCAAATGGTAACTGCATAACACACTAACAGTACTCAATGGGTGTCATTTTGACAGTTCAACAACATTCATTGCGTGATTTACGTTGTTGAGCAGACAAATTTTTCGAACATATGAAGCAATGGATTAACAATATCCTTCAAACTGATTCAGATTGTGATTGATAGTGTGATACGCAGTTAGGTGCTGTGTTGTCTATCGGAAAGGAACACAGAAAACAAACGCAAAGGTCAAGGATGCTTTCAAATTCAGACGAAAGGTTTCTACGCAGGGACGTTATATCCATTCATATTCAATTACTTACGTCAAATAGTTTGTGGCAAAACTTCCACTTTCTCGTGAATATCGTCAAACGTTGTTAAATGAAAGTACCGAAAGGGCTGCACTATGCTCGTTTAAGTACCACTTTTAATAATACCGTAATTATGGAAATATTTTTGCACTTTCCGTAGTTGCAACCATGTTTTCGCCAATGTGTAGCATTGCTTTATATTGTTCATTTTCACGTTCAGATATTTTTTTAAATAAATATGAAGTACAAGCTTTTGCCCGCAACTTCGTGGGCAAACGCACCAACGAGATAACATTTCTTAACCCAAGTCATGATCTAGAAATTAATAGATGCTTTCAAACAGCCCTTAACAGCGCCAAGATTGCCCGGGAAATTCAAATATTGTTTTTTTTTTTTTTTTACAATTTGCAAGTCAGCGCCATGTTGAATGTTGATTAAAATATGATTCGCGAGCGTCATACAGAATTATAATCATTACATCATGAATACAACCCTCTTAAGTTCATATAATCGATTTGATTGATATTTTATGAAATAGTAATTCAATAGGATTATATGTACCTAGAGGGTTTGTATGGATGAGTTTAATGATTATAATTCTCTTAAGTCATATTTCTTACACTCGCGAATCATATTTTGTTCAACATACAACTAGACCTGAATTGCAAAAAAATCTTAAGAAAATATGAATTTCGCGAGCTACCTAGCCCATAGAACGTGACAAGGGGGTCTACTCCGAAGTGGTAAATTTATCGTATCAGCGAATGTTCGGCCGTTTCCTGCTACGAAGTTACTATTTGGTTCGTTCGGTCTCGATCCTACACTCCTAGACCCTTTCGAATATTGACTATGGTCCCGACCCAACTGAACCGATCCGAACTTTTTTCGCATTTTTCAATAATATTCGGTTCGGCCATGTGTCGGTCTGATCCGAACATTCAGCCGATGCGATACATTTACCACTTCGGAGTAGACCCGAAGGTTACTGTTGCATTTATAATATTATGTGGAATGCCATTGCCAGTTGAAATAAAACGCGCGCAGTCGTTACTCGTACAGGTGTTGAAAAGACTCGTAAAGGAACACTACTTGTCGTTGTGATCTTGTTGTCCTAACTGCAATCATCTACAGTTCTTTTATTTTTCTTTGCTTATATATATAGTATGTATGTTTTTATGTATCTATAATTTCGGATATGTATATATTTGTGTATCTATTTTAGTGTTTTGTATACATAATATTTGCACCAACGACAGTCCCATTTTATGTCCAAGAAAATCACTGTCCATTCTAAGGTTGCCTGGAAGAGATCGCAGTAATGCGATAAGACCGCCCGTTGTATATTTTGTAGTGTTTAATGTATCTTTTATGCTATGCATTTTTGTGGTGTACAATAAATATATATAAATAAAATAAATAAATAAATATTTGAATAGCTTTATATATCTTATAAACTTAGAAGAAAAACATTGTTTTACTCCTTAGAATAATACTACATAATCTTCCAAAAAAATTCTCCGTCTGTCTCTCCGCTTAGGTACAGACGTACCGAGCCTTCGGAGCCCTTGACGAGTCCTTTCCCAGGATACTGACTCATCATGCTGTTGAAACGGCTTGTGGAAGGCTTTAGTGGGAAAATAACAATAGGACGGTCGTTAGTTATTAGGTTCAGCTTATTTACTCTCTAACGCTTAAGTGATTTAGTGATACAATAACAATTTGACATACAATAGAATAGAATACTCTTTATTGTACACCATACAAATTATAGAACATAAATATATAAAATTTTGCAAAGGGTGACACAATGGGCGGTCTTATCGCTAAGAGCGATCTTTTAAAGACGATTTGGATCGATTAAAATTAAGGACATTAATTACAATTTTGATATTAAGTATTTATTTACTGTAGACCTGAGGGGCAATACTCATAATTTTAAGAATGTACAAGGTCTGATCTCAGTCTCATCTGTCAAAAATACTTCTAATTTCCCTACATTTTTGGGAAATTAGAGGATTTTTGACAGATTGAGACTGAGATCAGCGCCCTAATTGTGTAACATACAGTTAATCACAATCTGAATCATTTTTGAGGATATGGATAATCCATTGCTAAATATGTTAGAAAAAATTGTCTGCTCAACAACATAAATAACGCAATGAATATTGTTGGAACTGTCAAATGAAAGACATTGCTTCTGATAGTGTGTTACGCAATTACCCCGCAGACTGTGAACGTTCTTATAATTACGAGAATTGCCCCTCAGTACTTATAACTTACGGAGAGTTAGAGCTTATAATTTACAATAGTATCTTCGCTTTCATACTTATGTACTATCGTAGCTATACGTATCGTTTTATTGCTGTTTGTGTATGTCAGCGACAAACCAACTCTTCGTCTGCCTAGCCTTTTCACAACTATGTTGGGGTCGGCTTCCAATCTAACCGGATGCAGCTGAAAATCAGTATTTTACATGGAGCGGCTGCCTGATTCCACAACTCAGTTACTGGATCATACGATACCCCTTGGTAAGACTGGTTGTCAGACATTCGGGCTTCTCATATGATTTTAAAGCACCTAGGGTAGAAATTTTTCGTCGGTTATCATTAAAAAATCAGCTGTTTCTAAGAAAAGTGCTTTACTTACGCGATCAAAATTTATGGAACAACTAATTATTTTTTTAATAAAATTTCTACGTTAGGGAGTCTGGAATCATATGCTGAATTCATGGTTACAGTTTTGCGCATTGTAAAGATTCTCGTTCTTCCTATGAAAGGTCTTTGTCATAAGACCAACCACTAATACAAGTAAAGGTCAAATTTTATAGCCTTGTAAATCTAGGATAGGTCAATTTATAGAGGCTGCTTAATATAAAATATGTACTTATAATAAACAGTTTTATGATTAAATAAATACGAAGTGCTTCTTTTATGGAGATTCTTATGGAGAGATGGAGATTAGATATGTCCATTATATGAACTAATTCTTTATGTGGTACTGCACGCGAGGGGGTATTTGAAATAAGTTAATAAAACGGTCACGCTTGTGAAACCCGTAGGAGGTTAGCAGGAGTATAAGGTGCGGCTACCGTAGCATTATTTCAGGAATTCAAAAAGCCCACTCTATTGCTTATTCGATAGGAAGTTGGCCGAAAGTCAAAACTTTTTTTTAAATATATTTGGCTTTGCCTGTGACTTCATCAGTCATGAAGAGGCTGAATTTGGGACACATTCATTCTATAGAACATAATAAGAGTTGGGATCGGAAATAGGGGGACACTTAATATCATGTCCTGCGTGTAGGAACTGATGGACGCTAGTGATGGCGTCAAACATGTGGCAGAATTCTGGGCCGAGTCCATTTAGATTGCTATCGACAAGCTAAGAAGAAGAATAAGGGCTGATTTTACAATCGACAGATAATTTTTATTCGTGGAATAAAATTGACGTCTGACAGATTTTGTATGGAAGAACTGTCAAAAATTATTCCTCGGATAAAATTATCTGGCGTTGGAAAAAATTGATTTGGTAGAAAGAATTTTAAAAATTGGATTTTAATTTTTCGAAATTGTTTTTTCCTACGTACCTAAGTACCATGTGTTTTCAAATACCTGAAATACCATGCGAAACATCTAAGCAGACAGAGATGGTCACGTCAGTAAAATTAGTGTAAATAATACGTGACCACTTAACAATGCTGGTATTCAGCTGCATCCAGTTAGACTGGAAGCCGACCCCAACATAGTTGGGAAAAGGCTAGGCAGATCATGACTACGTAACCACTACCTCGTCATCCTTTCACGCCGACCACACAGAATCTTCGCAATCCTAAATACTATTAATCCATCTGTCAACAAAAAGGGCGAAATAACAAGACTGAAATACCAGGGCAGCATACTATGTCACAGCTCTTTTAATCTGTAATTTCCCACCTCTTAAATAGCAGAAAAGAATTTGTATCTCTCAACGTGTTCGCGTTAAAAATGATATATTGTTAAGAGGCAGCAGTCACGTCGGCTTGCTGAATTTTTGTTTATAAATATATGAAGTTTGACTGTCCGAATTTTTGGAGGAAACTTCGAAGTAGGCGGTTTGGACGAAAGAAAAAAAGAAATAATGTTTTATTGTCATAGAAACACGTGCATAAAAAGAATACCTACTTTGCTTCGTCCAATCTGTCAAAAACGCATTTCCTTTCATAGTTATTTTACGACTGCTTTTGATAAGGTTGCTGGCGGATTGCCGCTTTTGTTGCTGTTAAAGATAGAATAACTTGGAAAGAACTAGTCGATAGCTTACTCGTATTTCCCTGTCACTGCACGTCCAAAGGAAACTGTGCTAGGTTTATACTTTTCTTTATCGTCTTCTCGCTTGTGTGACTTTCTTTATCAAGTGCATGATTGTTTCCCTATTCCTTAACATTAAAACAATGCAAGTTGGCCTGTGTACACTCGAGATACTTGAGTCATTTCAATCATTACTTACTGCAGAGCTTGTGCAAAATCTGTGAATCAGGAAGCATACTCAAGTCTATTGAGCTCAGTGGCGTTCGAAACATCTCTTCACTGTTCTAACTTTCTCCCTCTACCTATTTCAGTAACTCACCTGACGACAAATAATTTACTACAAAAAATATTTTATATACAAAACGTAATTCAAGATAAAAATATTTAATCGCCATCGCTATTCGGCGCGTCTATTTCGATGCGGGCGGGACGGCGGGGCGAAGCTATGGTTTATCTATATTTAAAGCTATGCCTGTCTTGCCGGACAAGTATTCGGGTCAAACTATTAGGCTCTACACAGATACATTGTGACAACGAGAGGAACTTTTTGGAGAAGAATATTTTTAAATAATAACTGCACCGATGAGATGAATCTCAAGCTAAGAATCACTGAATTTTAGAGTAGAAGAGATAACATCTAAGTGTTCAGACACTCAAGCGGCACGCTTCAACGGCAGAAGCAACCCATGCCATCTACATTTACAACATGCCACTCGTGTATTTGAGCTCGTTGAGCACGAGTTGCACATTGTCTACGGCTGCAGTTGGCTTTGCCGTTAACTCGTGCCGCTCGTGTGTATGCTCACTTCTAATCTAAACGCATTTTGAACACCAACACCCAAGATTTCGATTAGCATTTTGACACTACTAATTAATTGAAATCAGCAGAAGTACGATGTAGAAGCCACCCTGAAAAATCCATAAATGTCACAGTTATTTGTAAATGCTGGAAAACATCGTGAGGAAACCGGTATGTCTTAGAACCAAAAACTCGAAGACATGTGACATCTAGCAACCCGCACTGGGCCCGGGTGGTGGATTACGGCCCAGTCCCTCTCACATAGAGGAGCCTGTGTCCCAGCAGTGGGAACATTATAGACTGATTATTGTATTTGTAAATGCTTATCTAGCCGATTGCAACGTAGTCATACCATTACATATTACGACACCAAATTACTGAATTCCACAGTCGACATTCAACTCGTCAAAGAATTTCGCAATTTTACAAAGAACTAGAAAATATGCAATCGATACCCACAATTATAATGACAAAAACGGTAATTAATACTTGTAACGGGTGCAACACAATGCCTCTTTGTCGGCAGCCGTCGGGTAACAAAAGACAGGTGGACAGATGACACTGTAGTGTTACCAGGCTATTGTAAAGTTTTAGACAAAAAAAAAAACTGATTAAGTACAGACGAAAAGTAACGGTGGTTTTTGGCAACACTTTTTGCGTCTAGTCTCCGTTCTAAATGGGGCAAAGGACAATGTTTTTTCTGTATGTAGGTTGACCAACGTATCAAAAGAGAACCAGGGGGTCTACTCCGAAGTGGTATCGGCCGAATGTTCGGCCGTTGTCTGCTACGAAGTTACTATTTGGTTCGATCGATCCCGATCCTACACTCCCACACTCTTTCGAATATTGACTTTGGTCCCGACCCAACTGAGCCGATCCGAACCTTTTTCGCATTTTTCAATAATAGTCGGTTCGGCCACGTGTCGGTCCGATCCGATCATTCGCACTTTGCACTTCGTAGTAGACCCCCAGGTGGAAGTCGCTATCGCTTCCCACAAACACCTGTAACGTTGTTAACGTAAAATGGTTACCGATGCATTACCAAGTTTAGAGCGTGGTTTTGCGCACACCACGCTTTTGTATCAGGTACGCGAATCTTCACATTTATTGGCGTCGCTTGTGTGTTTTCTGCCTTTTGAACTACTCAAGATTTTTGGGACAAAAGCACAATTTTGAAAGTCAATAAATGACCTGTTTTGGGCTTCCGATCTCAAATAAAACAAAATTGGGAATCCCAAGTCCGAACATGCCATGTTCTAAGCGTCAAAACCAACCCCGTAATTGAGCAACTAAGTGCAAACAACCGCCCATAAAACAAATTATTCATCCATCATTTCACGCAAAATGTTTCCTTTTATCAGCAAAAGCATTTAAAACACAAATAGGGACATATTTATTGGGCAATATCACGCAAAAATGTAGGAACATAACTGTCGCATGGAGGCTATGATTGCACGTAACTTATACGTCTAATTAGCTGGATGCCTATGCAAATGTGCTGGCATGGGGGTTCCCCCATGGTGCACTGGGACTTTTAATGGAAATACATAGATTGTTAGTGAAGGTGCTAGGGAAATTGTGTTAGGAATGTACGTTGCTGACGAGAGCAGGCGTATGTATTAAGTTCATGCTTGAAGCAGTTATTGAAAGTGAACTTGAAACTTCAAAAACCACGATAAATGGCCTGTATGTTATTTAGCAACATGGTGCAGATTTTCTTTTTTTTTCATAACTTTCCCACTTAATTTTTTTTAAATTATTGATGCAGTTTACTGATGTCTAATAACAGTCCTCCAGACCGAATTTCGGCCATGGCGACACATTTCAGCGGAGACCAGCCTTCGGCGCGTGAGATATAATATTGCACAAGTGTGTGCGCAGACACAAATGCACTCTCTCTTCCCTAACTCTCATAGTCCGATGGGACGACAATCCGACACGACCGGAGAGAGATCAGGCGCAGGGCCAACGGCTTAACGTGCGTTCCGAGACACGAGGTATCACACCGCTAACTTCTAAACTCCGGGCTGTTACTAATAAATTTCTGATGGATAAAAACCCAATAACAATTTACCCAACCCGGGAATCGAACCCAGGAGAGGCAGTCGGGGCGGGTACCGATATCTAGCTAGTAAGTGTCTTGTTAAGCGCCTAATCGAAGTCCACTTCACACGTTAAAAAAGTTAAACAATGGGTTAACTTGTGCCCTATTTTCTCATAAAATAAACCTATGTTCATTCATCACCATATGACCCTGAAAACATGGTTTTAAAAATATTTCAATGAAAACCGTTGCGTTTAAACACAATCTCTCAGTGTGTTTCAGGATTGAGTGAAAACGTTCAGCACAGTGCGCCGACCGACCGCATTGTAACGATATCTATGCTATATTTAGACCGTTGGCGCCTAGCTGCACAACCTTATTGTTATTCAAACTCAGCTTATCTTTGTGAATTCTAATTAGTGGATGAGTAGGTACAGTCAGCTCATTAGGGGTGACACTTGAGCTACGAAAGTCGCTCTTACTGTTACGATATATGGGTATACACATATGTATGTGGGATTGTATGGCAAAATAAAGTAAAAGAGTAAAACACTTGAGACTATTTATTAAAGCACAAAAAAAAAGATCAGCCTACACCGTAAGTTCGTCGTGAATTTAACTATATCGCCATTACTCTTCTTTCTCACTCGCACACATACTTTCCTTTCTTTCATCCGCTGCGTTCCGTTTTAACAATTATAGCTGCATTCATACTTTAAGATAGTACAATATTTTTATCCCACATGTATATATCCATTAGGTAGGAGAGGGTATAAATGTAAAGAAGAGAGAACAATAGGTTTATTTGTCACAGAAAATCGTGCATGCAAAAATATAATAAAAAAAAATAAAAAAAAAAACAAAATGGTTCTAATAACCTCCAGCACAGAACAGAAATAGTCGGTAACTGCACATCGTGACTGTGACTAGAAGGCTTCCACTCAGCATGATGCCGCAGCACAAAAAACACAGCGCTGTGCTGTAGTTTTAAATGACGTACGGAAACCACGTCAGGGGGTCTACTCCGAAGTGGTATCGGCCGAATGTTCGGCCGTTTGCTGCTACTTGTTACTTTTTTTTTTTTTGTGTTTATGTTCTTTTTTATGCGTCATGTTTGCCGCAAATAAACGTATTTTCTTTCTTTTCTTTCTTTCTTTCTACGAAGTTACTATTTGGTTCGGTCGGCCCCGATCCTACACTCCTACACTCTTTCGAATATTGACTATGGTCCCGACCCAACTGAGCCGATCCGAACTTTTTTCGCATTTTTCAATAATATTCGGTTCGGCCATGTGTCGGTCCGATCCGAACATTCGCACTTTGCACTTCGTAGTAGACCCCCAGGTTTTTAAAGATATCTAGAAGCCGCTTTCAAAGTCCAATTATTACTGCAGGAAACTCTCTTCCTCCTAGATACCCATATTAATAATTTTTCCATGACAAGTTCACTACGCCCATTAATCTTTTAAAAGACCTTAGAGGAAATTCCCGAATTATTAAGAACTAGCTGTTGCCCGCGACTTCGTCTGCGATCCGGGATGAAAAGTAGCCTATGTCCTACTCCAGGTCATGGTCTAGCCATGTGCCAAATTTCATCTAAATCTGTTCAGGCGTTTCAGCGTGAAAGCGTAACAAACAAACTTACTTTCGCATGTATAATATTAATGAACCTCAATATATTTAGATAGCTATCGACACGCAGAGAAGAAGAATGGATTGGATGGGTGAACCTCTAATTTTTGCCATTGATTGCCGCTGCGATGAGATGGCGACTAGATTTTGAACGTTTTAAAATACGAGAACTGACCTGCTGATAACGTCTTAATTTCACATATTGATTATAATGTCGGTTGTCATGTAACGCGGACGAGTCAGGAAAATGTCGTGAGGAAAGTTTTGAGTATGAATGTCGATGCTATAAGAGTAGGAGACGACCAAAGAAACGATGGATGGACTGTGTAAAAGATGATATGGCGAGAAATGGAATTACTACCGAGATGACTACTAATAGAGAAATATGGAAGTAAAAGACATATTGCGGCGACCACAAAAAAAATGAGATAAGGGCAGGAGACTGATTATGATGATCCTGGGCGGAACATCCTATGAGAAAGGTTCCATCAGCGGGGTAATTGCGTTACACACACACAGTAGCAATAGCTTCCATTTTGACAGTTCAACAACATTCATTGCGTTATTTACATTGTTGATCCAACAAACTTTTCAAACATATGAAGCAATGGATTAGCAATATCCTTCAAAATGAATCAGATTGTGACTGAAAGTCTGTCAGCTCTAACTAGCATAAGTCACTCATACACACCTTTTCCCTTTTCATTTACAGTTTTCTATGATATCGTCTGGCTAAGAAAGGATAATAATGGAATTAGTAAGCGAACACTAGAACTGCTTAATGAAATTGTCGCAACAAGCGACAATAATTAGTTAATATAATTCATTTAATTTAATTTAAATAATTAGTTAATATAATTAAGATTATAATTTGTAATTATAATCTTCTTACCGTCCATTTAAAGTATCTGTATCTACTACTTAGATGTTTAATGAGATTGTTGATACCAAATGTTTCAAGACGAGCGCTAATCCTGCCGACAAACTGTCACGCAGTTTGACAGGCTTAAGAAATGTGTACACAAGGGTTTGGTCCAAAATAAATTATTATTATTATTTACTTAAAGGGAGCGGGGGAGAAAACCGTCAATCAAAAAGTTTGTTTCACGACAAAACTCCACCTGTCTGCACGCGAAGTGACTGTGACAAGTTTATATGGGGAAATTGAAATGTGTTTGTTTACATATAAAAGGGGGAAGGGTATGTCGTATACAGAACAGGTGTCATTATTTCTTTATACGGCGGTTTGACTCAAAATCAAGAACAAAGTTTCAAAGCGAGATGTATGCTACCGGTTGTGACTTTTACTAATTAAGACAGTAATAATTTACTTGCACCTTATGTGTTTCTTCTTTTCTCTAATCAATACGAATTGATATTTAATTAAAAATGTTTATAGCACGTTTCAGAAAGGTCAGGTCAGGACAACCAAAAAATTCGAAAGCATTTGACATCTACCAACCCGCACTGGGCCCGCGTGGTGGATTACGGCCCACTCCCTCTCACAGAGAGGAAGCCTGTGCCAGGGGAACATTATAGGCTGATTATGCTTTCAGAAAGGTGTGGTCATATTTTAGGGTGTGGTGCAGACCAACAAACTGAACAATTTCAATCGCGAAAAAAATATTAACTGTCCCATACAAAACTTCATTGCGTAACGCACTATCTATCACTCTGAATCATTTTGAAGGAAATTGCTAATCCATTGCTTCATATGTTCGAAAAATTTGTCTGCTCAACAACGTAAATAACGCAGTGAACGTTGTTGAAATGTCAAAATGAAAGTGATTGCTACAGAGAGTGTGTCACGCAATTACGTACCAGTTCTGTGATACGTCCTGGTGAATGCTTATGCGAATCCCGCACCCCGCCATAGGCAGAAGTGGAACACCGCGGTGGTGTTAGCCGGTAAGAGTCAGCCGTGCAGAAAAAAAAAAGATTATTAAGTATCATCATCATAACCATAACGACCGATAGAAATATGGCGTCGGTAAAACAAACAAAGCCTTTATTGATTTACAGCTCATAATTCCTGTTTATTTCATTCACTGAACACCCGGTTAATTTAATCTAAGTTAATCACCACGTCTCACTTACCTATTATATTTTAAGTTTTTATTTTTATTTTTATTGTTATAACTTTATACACTTCCGACCATATAAATCACATAAGCAGTTTATTTTTATTCTTTTTACGTCATTAAATTTTTTATCACAATAAAATGTGGTGTGTTTTATTATACTTTTAATAGTTATAAAAGTGAGTTTAATTTAATATTCATAGGTGATTCATAATAAGAGTTTCGTGTCAAATTATTCAAATAATGATATGTACATGTGAAAAAATAAGCAAAATAATCATAGGGCATCAAAAAATTCGTCCGCATCTCTGTCAACAGGAACAGTGCCCAAAAGGCTGGCAGCATTGCCACGTTGTATGCCGATGCTAATTCTTTGGCCAAGAAACAGGCCAGCCCTCTGGTCACGTGAAGAGTCGACTAACCGCTTGGCGATATCTCGAAAAACCAAGTGGGTACTCGGACCCCATGGCCCTAGTGTTTCAACCCCAAACGGCTCGAACATATAACTCCCAATCAGGTTGGAATATTTTCGCCGTTTGAGGTTTTCTGCACCAGCAGCAGCCGCTCCAGCACAGCACACCGTGCTAGGAAGATGGGATGGTGCAAGGGTGTCAACACATGTTGCATCCCACACCAGAGGTCTACCTAACTTCCAGGGCATTATGGTCATTCCGTCTGGTCTCTTCCCATCGTCGCGTGCCAGGCCGTTGGGTTCTAAAACAGCTGGCAACCCGGCGATGACAAGAGCACGACGGATGATGTCATTAATGCTGGCGTGCCGTGCTATCCGACCTGTGCTCCTACTGCAGGATAGGCCATGGTGTCCGAGGCAGTCGACTGTTTCACCGCACTGACAGCGATGCGGAGCCCCACAAGGAGCGCTCAAACGCAGATAGGTAGCGAGCCGGAAAGTGGTGTCACCCAGCATAGTGCCTATGTTGGGTGACGGGAGTGCTTGAAGCCAGAGCCCCGACTCCCACTCACCCACAGCCAGCAGGCGGGCACGCTCAGCAGTATTGGTGGACGTATTGGTAAGATTATTCCGTACCAACCTGCCGAGCGGCTCATCCCACTGTCTCTGGGAAGATGGGGTTACGGGCCGATCTGTATCCAGGCAAGCCGCTTTCGAGGCGTTTATCGCGTCGGTCAAGCAAGGCACTTCAGAGTCAACCAGGCAGGGAGCTAAAATTTTCCCGGTCAACTTTTCGGTGCTGTGGACAGAGGACCGGAACGCCGGTAAGCTAATACTGGTAATTTTGCGGACGCCGAGGCCACCAAAACGGATGGGTAGTGTGGCTTGAAGCCACGCTCGGTCGTCCAAGGCCACATTTAAAATGCTTGTTATTGTGCTGCGAATAATATGGTCAATTCATATGTTTGTATGGACGAATACAAATTTAGTGTCTAATTTAATTTAGTGAAAGCACGGTTTTTATTGCAATTTAACTTCTTTTAAGGGAGTGTTAATTATGTGTCATGTAGTAAAATAATTTGCCTTGTCATAGACAAGCTCTGTAAAAATGCACTGGTTTGTATGGAGTTAGATATAAGAATGATGTGATTTGGTTTTTGTTCGTTTGTTTGTTTGTTACGCTTTTACGCTAAAACGGCTGAACGGACTTGGATAAAATTTGGCACATGCGTAGAGCATGACCTAGATTAGGATATATGACACTTTTTATTCCGATATTCTCAACGGATCGAGACTAATACGGGAGAAACCGCGGGGCGCAACTAGTAAGTAATAATATAATTAATTAAAAAATACAAGCAATGGTCTGGTGAATCTATTCGTACCACTTGTAGGTTTTTTCACAGGTACGGGTTTTGATGTAAACAAAAACTTTGCAACTAGTTCCTTTGAAAGCAAAAGATTCTCTGATAACGTTTTTCCAACTAGTGGGAAACAGTCTTAGAGTTATAATAATTTTCCATTTTCTAAAGAATTTCCCTTCATTACAATAAATTTTATATCGATACATCTGTCACGCAGTCATTATTCAAACACAATGAACTTTCTTTTCTATTTTCACAGATAAAAATCCGTTACAAGTTTGTAACGGATTGTTTCTTTTAAATACGGTTACTTTATAACTATAAATGTATTTAAAAGAAACTCCGCACTACAAACGTAAACTGATACGCTTTTAACGTCCTCAAGTTTACTTCACCGGGTCAACGACCCCCACAAAAACTTATTCAATTGTCTTCAACTACTGATGAAAATCTAAACAGTTCTCATTTAGTAACTTATTAAGGCTTTTAAACAACTTTGTTACGATTTTTATGATAATCGTAAAACTTTGTGTGCGTGGCTCCATTTTTTACTAACTTACAGGAACAAGCATAATTCTTAATTATAACCATAATTTGTCTTAATTGTTCAAACTCCTGACGTCATATAACACTTTCGAAAGTTCAAATAAAACATTAGTTAATTAATATTTAATGTTCTTAAATGAGCAAAAGTAACGATCCGGTAAGGTGGAAAGATTAAATTTACGGTCAACAAAAGAGATAAGTATGCAGGGTCGTCGGATATAGTTGAAGTTTAGTAAGAAATGTATTGATGTTTTCGGATAAAATTTTATTTAATTAATAGAAAACAAACAGTTCATTTATCAAACTAAATTTCATTCGAAAACATCCATCGGTTTCTTACTAAACTTCAAGTATATCCGACTACCCTGCATACTTATCTCTTTTGCTGACTGTACATGAAACAAAAGTTTTTATAGAAGCTTCGTTACATGAGAAATAATTAAATGAAGTGGGTGGTCGATTTTATTTGAGCAGTGGTTGCCCAGTGATAACGGCTTTGACTTACGAGATTCAGGTCGTAGGTTTGAATTCAGACAGACGTTTTACTTTGTATTATTTCATCACCACTGCTCTCAAGACGGTGAAGGCATGTCCCAGAACCAAAAATTCGAAGACATGTGACATCTACCAACCCGCGCTGGGCCCGCGTAACACGTTACGACAGAGAGTAGTGCTTGTGTCCCAGCAGTGGGAACATTATAGGGAATAGATGCCTTACATCTTATGCCTCCTTAATTGTATGATGCCACTATGTGGGGCCTGGTGACCTGTAATACAGGTTTTTTCTAAAACCTACTTCAGGCACCAGCTCTCACAATGTGAATTTATATAGTCTAAAAACTGTAAAGTGCCACGAAAACATTGTGAGAGAAATAAATAAATGAAATGAAATGAAATTACTTAAGCTGGGTTTTAACGATTTTCTTTTTTTTTAAGTACTACCGATATTGGTGTTTATGGCAATATGTTAGGGCTATTTTTCATACCAATTAATGTGGATGCAAATCAAATTACGTCTGTGATCATGACTGTTCTTAGTAATACCATCTTACTCCTCACCCATGGTGCCGACATCAGAGAGCAAACAAAACTGATCTGTTCTATCATCTGCCTAGCCTTTTCCCAACTATGTTGGGGTCGGCTTCCAGTCTAACCGGATGCAGCTAAATACCAGCATTTTACATGGAGCGACTGCCTATCTGACCTCCACAACCCAGTTACTGGGTAATACGATACCCCTTGGCAAGACTGGTTGTCAGACTTTCGGGCTTCTGACGATCCGTAACGACTGTCATAGATCCACGAATGACAGCCGGGACCAACGGCTTAACGTGCTTTCCGAGGCACGGACCTGCTCTATATTTATCTTAAATTACCGCCAACAAAACCTGTTGAAATATAGTAAATATAAACAACAACCAATCTGCCGTAAGGGTTCGTTTACCTGATCGAAGTCAGGTGACACCAGTAGTTCGAAAATAAACAGGAGTCAAGCAAATGAACTCGCGAGACTACTTTGCGGTGGAGACCATCTGTCATGCCTCGACATATGGCGTTTTTACGGTCCTACGATTTGTTTATATTGCATCTCTTTCTTTCTTGGGGATTGTAGTATGTTGGTCTCCGTCGCGCCCAGTTTTCCTTCAAGGTGAGGGGGTAATTGAAATCGAACACTGCATGCGGGTTAAGTGAAAGGACTTGTCTTGGCATAGATTAGGGAGGAGAGATGCGTTTTTTGTTTGTATTTTCTACCTATTTGCATTAAAATCTCATTAGAACATAGCGAGCACTTAAGTGCATCTAATCAGTTATCTTAAGCGCATATGGTGAGTTATGCTTACCTTAAAAGGTCACCGTTTGACCTAAGCGGAAGGACTTAAATTATATTACTTGATAGTTCATGAAATAGTCATTCAATAGGAATAAATGAACTTAAGGGTCGTATTGATGACTTTAATTATTATAATTCTGTAAATACATACTTGTTACGCTCGCAAACCATATTTTGTACAACATACAACCTGGCAGTGACCTGCAAACTGTAAAAGACAAAAAAACGTAAGAAAATTTGAATTTCACAGGCTAAAATAAACTGTCGAATTATCATAAGGTCTATATTCCCTTAAAAAGAATTAAATTGTAACTGTTTTCTGCTTCTTTATAAATCAGGCTAGATCTGTAATGGTAATGATACATGCACTCGAGGGAAATAAAGTTAATTATTTCCATTTAATTGATACTTATTTACCTTAATGAAGTCATATATCTTGTTCTTTGAGCTTTTCAAGATTGTACCTTCATAAATTGTAGCGTACTTTGATTTAACACCAGCGTTGTGATCATACTGTGCTGCTATAATGGGAACATCGGTTAATTATAGCGCCTAATTAAAACCTAATCCATTTAATGTTAATTCGAATAGTACAACATTCATCAATAGTTAGTGGCATTCGTGTGGTCGTTTCTCTGTGAGGGTAACCAGTCGATCTATTCTGTACACACACACACACATACATGTATGTCACAACATTTTATTCGATTTTGTATAAGCTTTTCTACATTATCACATTTAATTATTTCTCTTAATTTAATAAATCGGACATACTTTCATGTCCGCGCATCATATTTAGATCAACATACAATCTGATACTGACCTGCAAATTGGAAAAAACGTGAGAAAATTTGAATTTGGCGGACTACCCTGACGCTTTCGCCTTATAATATGTACCTAATAGTTGTATTAACGTGTACGCACGGCTACTCGTGAAGCTATACATAACCAATATAAGCTGACTTTGGTTGTACAGACGCCAGCACATCAAGCTAGTAGAATCTGTCAAATTTCTTTATTAGATTTTCAACTTTATCGCTATAGCATTAGGTTCAAGGTTGATTGGGAAAATTTAACAGTTTCGGGTAGCTTGACTTGCTGGCGTCTGTACGAAAAACCGAATGCGAGGTCAGCTAAAATTGGAAATTTATAGCTTTATGTGTCGCCGTGTGTACCTATTTTTCTCAGTGAACCTAAAAAAAATAGGTACAATCCAATCATTTCACAATTCTTTTACTCTTTGCACTTTTTTCCGCAAACCATGGGAACAATGACCTATCATACTAGGAACCTTTGTCATGACAGGAGCGTAAACCTGTAGTTAAAGCCAGGTTAAAATTAAACGGGAGATTTATAGACGAGTTCATAAATTTAACCGTAGTTAATTTTATCGATTCATAATTATAGTGTCGGCCCTTTTAAGGAAAAAACATCGATTCAAGTTCTTTTTCGGTACGATACGATTTTGTCGCTGTAGTAACTTGATATTTCTGTAAAGTTGTTGATTAACGGTCAATTAAACAGCTGTTTCTTTTGTAAATAAATTATTTTAAAGGAGACGTTATGCAGTACCGATGTTAAGAGCCATTGTACGGAACAGATGGCATAATCAGTTCCATACAGGTCAATTAACAAGGGATTGAAGAATAATGTTGATAAAGTAAGTATACGGTTTAAACTCCAAAAACAAAGGTTTGTTTGCTTCCATTTTTCTTTGTGTGACGCGATTTATTTGGTGACAGTTACATGCAAATGAAAAATAAAATTGTCAGTGAGTGAATGAATGAATGAATATATGAATGTATTGTCCTATCGCAGGTATGCTGGAAGAGATTTATTATGAAATAAGCATTGCCCTTGTTCCTATTTTTCTGTTCTGTTTTTTTTTTCTTGTCTGTTTAAATATGTGTCTACATAAATGGTTAAATAAAAAATAAAAATAAGAATTTTGTCAGTGACTGGATAAATGATTGAATTTAAGAATTTTATTAAGTAGGTAGCATTTTACCATGGTAAATATTAGCCAGGCAGTAAAGTGCTAGCAGGTTACCAGCCGAAGTTGCACCGGACGTACATTTAACTATAGCCGGATGTAAAGGCTACTTAAATATCTTCGATAGAAATAGAATTAGCCAGCACAATTCAATATTCAATAATAATTGGCACAATAACTACGTAGGTGTAACTGTATGGTAATGAGCCACACAGCAGGATGACGTGATAGGTCACAAACACCAGTTCACTATCTAGCAGCAGGATCTAGGATCTATGGAGTTCCTTGATAATGACCAGCAGGTATGTGGCTCTTTTATTTGTATGCTCTGCCAACGATTTTGCCTGTGTTTTTAATAAAATTGCTAGGGAACATGGTAATGAACTTGCTGAACTTTAGTTGTGAGCATGCAAAAAGAGACTGAAGCGATTTTTTAGATGAAGCGCAAAAATACAGTGCATTTTATATGAAAGAATTCCGCGGGGTAATTGCGTAACACACTATCAGTAGCAATGGCTTTCATTTTGACAGTTCAACAACATTCATTGCGTTATTTATGTTGTTGAGCAGACGCATGTTTCGAATGTATGAAGCAATGGATTAGCAATATCCTTCAAAATCATTCAAATTGTGATTGTGAAAGTGTGTTACGTAAATAGGGTGCCGGTTTGCAGAAAACAAAATTAACCTTTATCTTGTTTCTGAAACCAAATACTTGCCTTGGCTCTGAAAGATGTTTTGTCGAAATTGGTCCTATTTCGAAGAGTTGGTCCTTCTGTCCCTGTTTCGCTAAGAATTTTGATATTATTGAATGGTTGCCGTGCATTTCAACAAATTCACGGCAATCATTCTAATTTATAATTTACTACAATGAGATAAGAGTTACGTTGCAATGACTCACTAAAGGTTTTCAAATAATTCAAATTTGATCGTGAATATCCTACTAAAAACCTTACCAGACACGAATCTCTCATATTTATAAAAACAAAAGTATAAACAATATTTTGTTTTCTTACAAACCCAAGTTAAAAACCAGTTCCTAGTCCTTGGGTCCCAAGTATCTGATACGCTACGGTAGTCGAGTACTCGTATCGATAAACCGTCGGTAACAATTAAATCGATGCCATGACGAGCCTTTTACGTCAATTAGTCGATTACGTCCGATACCATGATGTTGTCGATATATGTCTTTTGGGTAAATATATTTGTATTTCCATTTTATTTTTTCGTGTGAATTTTTTTCTTTCCCCGACCCCGTCGCTTTGCATCGTCTGTACGCGCTATTATTTCGTTTTCTCAGTCCTAAGTTAGTGGATCAATTAAAATAAGTTGAGTAGTTTTTTGTCCTTTGCATCCAGCAATTGCTTAACACGTTTTCAATCACTATCTGAATAATTTTGAAAGATATTGCTAATCCATTGCTTCATATGTTAGAAAAATGTGTCAGCTCAACAACGTAAATAACGCAATGAATGTTGTTGAACTGTCAAAATGACAGCCATTGCTACTGTTGTGTGTGTTACGCAATTACCCCGCAGCTCTACCTCTTTTGGGATTGTCCATCCAATGAATGGGGATCAATCTGTTCTGCGTTATTTAGTTCGTGGTCTCCTCTAACCGACCAATCAAAATCACTTGTGAAGCATTACCTCTCCCATACAATTTCGTCTGCGTTCTTAACAAGAACAGGCAACGCCACGCACCAAAGCTAGTGTCCACAATAAAAACTTTATGTCCGATACATCGATTTCACGTGGGTCGGATCATGGCATCGGTAATAAGCGTACGGTGTATTAAACTCTATGGTCTCCTATGGGCTATGTATTGTCTCTGGTACATTGTTAGTCTGTGGCGTTTGATTTGACGAATAAATTATAAACACCCGAATAAGGACTTATGAACCTCACACATCAGGTCCAGTTGAAAACCAGCGTCAGGCACTAGTTGTCTGGCATTTCGACTGAACTGAGCCTTGCAGCCATGAGGCACCTTTTCCAGCTAATTTCTTACATCAAATTTTACACTTTTTATTTGTGTTTATCTGATGTATATATCTGGTGTATTATGTGTTTTTAGTCTGTGCTATCAACTCAATCAACTCAGCCTATCGCAGTCCACTGCTGGACATAGGCCTTTCCCAGACTGCGCCACAACACCCTCCGCGCCGCATCCAGTCTGTCCCAGCCACCTTCTTTAGGTGGTCCGTCCATCTAGCTGGGGGGCGTCTCACACTACGCTTGCCGATACGCGGTCTCCACTCCAGGACTCTGTGCTAAATAAATGTATTTTCTTTCTTTCTAATTGTAGGAAATATTTTCAAATTATGGATATTCCCGTATATACGAATGTTTCTATCTATCTTCATGGGGTTTCTTTATTAATAGGCCTCTTTATAGATTCTTCTTTCTTGTAATAAAGGACCCAGACCAGAACCTAGTCTATAAAGATCCCTATTTCCGCCCATTACTTACTGATTCCACAAACTTAATTACCTATTTGCATAGCGTGATGTTTACAGCAGAACCATAAACTGTGACCAAAGTGTAGAGGTAGGTCGACGGTCTTTATTCAAACTCAATGGCTGTTTATGATCAGCCAGAAAAACGAATTATTTTAATTTAAGAACCTATAAATTATAAAGCTTCGTAATTCAAAAAATGCTTTGCAAACTTCTCTTTTTCGCGGCGGCCAGCAGGCAAACCAATTACAGACTAATTTAATTAAATGAAGTAAATAAATAACAAAATAAAGTTGTGGCCCCGGTATCTCTTGCTGACGACAAACATTCTTAATGTAGGCAAAAAATACGTGAAACTACTTATCGGAGTTCAATTAAGCTGCAGTTTTGTTTCTATTTAATCCTAAAACATTACTTATGTCAAAATTAAGTGCATTTTTATGCAAATGCGGGTCGATAAGGACGAATTTAAATTTGCTTGTGGAGAATTCATTCATGCAAAAAACTTGGTGAGCTAACTGGTATATAAATAACGCTAGGCTTAATGTTCAAAGGCCCGACGACGGTTATGTTATAAACTCATATTTCTGTCAATTGACTACTAATTTAAATTTTAATAATGCATTGATTAAAATAGATGTAAGGTCATAAAGTATCCCTACTCTATTAAAACATCGATCAATTTTTTTTGTACCCGTTTGCAACTATCAAGTTAAAATGTGAATACAGCGTGTTTTTTACTTTTAGTGCAACGCGCTAGGACAACGAACAAAGCAAACACCTTCAATATCTCTGACACAAGAAACGTCAGTAAAACAAATTATTTCAAAGTACAAAAAAAGCGTCAGCACACAAAAGCTGTCAAAGATTTATTTAAAAGACAATTTGTCGCAAAATAAACAGAGGATGGATGTAATAATCAACTATATTTAAAAAGAAAAGCTAAAGAGGTACAAACATAAAAAAACTAGGTTACAAGTTAACATCTAGGAAGATTTCGTTGCCTAGGATTATTTTAGGCTGTAGACCCACTGGTTGATAGGCAGTTATTATAGAATAAAGATGGCCGCCACCTGCTACATTGTCACATGTTGCGGCAGCATGTGCTTGCTTCCGCAAATTGACGCGGCTCCAGTGTTGCCCACGGTACGTCAATTTCAAGCATGAATAGATGATCCGAATGATCCGATCCAGCCTGTCGATTGCTGCCCTCCCTATAACTTTAACCAGGACACTACATTATTATTTTTTATGGGTAATACCTAGGTATAAACGTTATCTTATTTACAGAATAAACAATTTCATTTCCTTATGCCTGTTTCGGATTAGGTTACTAATTTAGCCAAGTGGCGAGTAATTTAGTAACGAAATGTTTAGAAACTCGCCAAAATTCATTCGCACGACGGCCGAGTACAGGGGGTCTACTACGAAGTGCAAAGTGCGAATGATCGGATCGACACATGGCCGAACCGAATATTAACGAAAAATGCGAAAAAAGTTCGAATAGGCTCAGTTGGGTCGGGACCATAGTCAATATTCGAAAGAGTGTAGGAGTGTAGGATCGGGACCAACCGAACCAAATGGTAACTTCGTAGCAGGAAACGCACGAACATTCGGCCGATATCACTTCGGAGTAGACCCCCAGTACAAGTTTAGTGGTAATTTGCAAGATGAACAGGCTGCAAGGCAATAAAGTGAATAAGCTGATGAAGCTTATTTTAATGGATATTTTAGAAGAGGTGGATGAAGAAATTTGTGTAATAAAGCTTTCTTTATCACACAAATTTACGCTACACTAACTACACGCGAGTACACGCTAAAGCCTTTGCTTTAGCGTGTAGTCGCTTGGTTTATAAGTTTTACGCCATGTCGTTTAATTTATTAAGGCTAGGTTAATTTATCCACAGGATAGCCTAGTTATGCCGCCGACAAACGCTTACGTTAAAGTGCGAGAAAACATGCAACAAAAAAACGAGGGTTCCTATTTACATTATACTATTAACCGTATCACGTATGAGAATGAGACAAGAATATCTCGCGAGGCTAACTATACAAATGCCTGATTTACACGGTGCCTTTTAATTGTCTGTGGTAAACCGTAAGTTGACGAAACAATAAAAGTTGCACCGTCTAAACAGCATTTAGTTAGACGATACAAATCATTTGTTTATTCAATTTTGTTAGATGCCACAGGCAAGAAACTTGAATCGTGTAAATGCAGCTTAATTCTAGCATCTATTACATTTTTGACATTTAAACGTCAGTGGTTAACTTTACAAACCAAGAGAATTAGCCAGCACACTTCTTAATAAAATATTAATAAGCGTTTTTTGAATTATTCCAGTATGTCTATTTATATCTGTCTACGAAAATCTCGAATCGTGATTAATCTTCATCCTAGATCACAATGGAAATGTGCACACGATTCTTTGACAAATCTTTTAATATAATACTTACGGCCACACGGACAGCGCTAATGTCGAATAATTACCGTTTATTACAATGAACACTCTGAATGGGTCGCACTATTTATTACTATCAGATTCATATATTTATATTCCTGAAATTGCCAAAATTAGCACGAATTAATACAGTTTTGGTTAGAAACAAAACTGTTCAAGGAGTGGGTAGTCATTACCCCGCTGAGTTCATTAATAACTGAGATTAGGACATTAATAATGTAGATTATTAATAGGACATGACTATAGCAGATGCCTCGAGGAATCTAGATTCCAACGAATAAAATTAACGAAGATTTTAAGATAAAACTTATCTGCAAATTTTCTTTTTCTGTGCAGAAACATAATCTTAATTTATAATGCCTCCATGCAACAAGAGAAGTTTTGTCATTATGAAAGTTGTGAAAAGTAATAAACTATTTTAATTTAATATACAATTAGACATATCTGAGGTTTGAAATTGCTTAGCAATTTCATATTTCGTATTCTAGCGTGCGTAGTACTCACAATCAGCGTGCGAGTATGACCAGAGGGGCAATTCTCGTAATTTTAAGAACGTTCACAGTCTGATCTCAGTTTCCATCTGTCAAAAATACCTCTAATTTCCCTACATTTTGACAAGTTTTTGACATTTGTTTGTCGCCGAGATGAGACTGCGACTAGATTTTGAACGTTTTAAATTACGAGAATTGGCCTTCTGATGAACGTAAACGAATCAAAAGGAGTATGTAAAGATCGGAGCAGTTCGCGTTCTGTAGTTTCTGCCTACCATGGGAAGAAGTCGTGAGGGTATATATATTCTAGATCAAGCCAACAATTCCGTTGCACTCACCACAAAAACAAAACCGTTATCATATCATTATTATTCCATTAAATATCTGTCTTAGAATTTCATCGAACAAAAGAGATTTTTTGCTTTCCCAAAATGTTACATGTCATGACCAATTAAAATATCATTCGCTTAGCCTCACGTCCAAACATTTGATCAATAGAAGGCTATACACGGATAAAGTTCTAGATCTTACGATAAAAAATCTAGGCAAAAAATAGGTGTATGGTCGAAAGGCTTAGCAAGTTAGCATTCTAAATATCTTGGTAGGCGATTTGATCTTTGAATTTTAATTATTTTCCGAATGAAACATGTGCGTGGATCCGTTGCTAATGCTGGTATATCGTGGATACGATCTCGTTGTATATTTTTTATGGTTCTCCAATCAAGACTGTGGGAAGCCAAGAAGTGATTGCACAAACTATGGATCAACAAGCCTTATCGTAACTATGGGATCGACTTTCAATCTGTCTATATGCATAAACTAACTCCTTTACTGGAGAAAACGAGAATTCTTGTGTTTGACCTGCAGTCAGAGTTTCAGCTTTTGGTTATAAGAATTCATATTATGAAACTCATTTTTGTTGGTATATTGGCGTGTGCTACAATTAGCACACGCCATAACAACAAAAATGAGTTACAAACTGTACACATGGCATGGCATGGTTTACGGTACATATGGCATGGCAAATATTGAATTTAATGTTTTGTGTTTCGTAATGTAAATTACTTCATATTGTATATAGACTCAAGTTCTTCTAACTGAACAGACAGCTGTGCTGCTGGGGAGTTTGTTGCGCCAATTCTTCCCAGCTAAATCACTAGGAAGTGGTGAAGGACGGGCGTTTTGGGTGACCTTCTTATGTAATTTTGACGTTCAAAAAGTGCTGATTTTCCGCCTAGTTTCAATAAATGACTTTTGATTTTTTTTTTTGTCCCTTATAAAAGTACTCCTACTAATAATATTATAAACGTGAAAGTTTGTATGGATGGATGGGTGGATGGATGGATGGATGGATGGATGGATGGATGGATGGAAGTTTGTTACTCTTTCACGCCAAAACTACTGAACGGATTTGGATGAAATTTGGCACACATACAGTTTATAACCAGGATTAACACGTAGGATACTTTTTATCCGGATATTCCCATGGGATCGAAACTTATACGGGTGAAACCGCGGGGCGCAGCTAGTATAATAAATACCGGTATTTAGCTGTATCCGGTTAGATTGGAAGGCGACCCCAACATAGCTGACAGGCTGATGATGATGGTTTCGAACCGACGAATCAACATGCTTTAGGCTCAGAGGAGACTCGATAAATACGTGATAAATCAACTACCTACGTCTCACTTAAATAGAGTAGGTGCTAGACCAGTGAGTATTAGTCACATCATCCTTCAAAATCCTTTCACTAGCTCAAATCTAACCGTGTCTAATTTATCATTAATTAAATCGGTTCGCTCTCAACGCGATGCACTCGTCTGCAGCCTATTTGTTAGTTAATGATGACGTGCTCCCAATATTATAGACTTTAGAAAGCTAGGCTAGCTAAAGCTAGGCTAAAAAAACTAGACAGAATAAATATATTGGTGACGTTAAAACTTAAGATTTCACATCATCACCTACCTAGCCTTTTCCGGCTTTATTGGGGCCGGCTTCCAATCTAACCGGATGCAGCTGAATACTAGTATTTTACATGTAGCGATTGCCTATCAGACCTCCACAATCCAGTTACTGGGTAATTCGATATCTATTGGTAAGATTTATGCATATCATCATTCTCCTGTCCTTATTCCAATTTATTTGGGGTCGGCGCAACATGTCCTTTTCTTCCATACTTCTCTATTAGTCACCATCTCGATAGTCACCCCCTCTCTAACCTAAAAGATTTATGCATATATATGTATATCTTTATTAAAAATTATGACTCGGTGATGTCAGCCCGTTTGATAGCGTTGCACATTCGACGATTCATTGATTCTCCCTTTGAGTTATTATCATCGGAGAGAGTATGAAGATGATATGTATATTTACTGGTTACCAGGGTAAACAATCCTCTATGAGTCGGCACTCATAGAGGATTTGTTTACCCTGGTACCCCCTGGTACTTCCCTGGTACCGGCAGTCATGGAGGATCGGCATTCTCCATGACTGCCGGTACCACGACCGGCGTTACCGTACAAGAAAAGTAAAAAAAAAAATGAAAAGTAAATAGAAAAGTCTTCTTATATCTTCTGGACTTCTTGTCTTTGGTCGATATAAGAAGATTCTTGTTCGTCAATGGACATATCCTACTAATCCTACTTCCTACTATCCTATCCTACTATTCCTACTATATTATATATTATTATATTATATTTATATTTTGATATTATTATAATATTATAAACGTGAAAGTTTGTATGGATGGATTGATGGATGTTTGTTACTCTTTCACGCCAAAACTACTGAACGGATTTGGATGAAATTTGGCACACAGATAGTTTATAACCGGGATTAACACATAGGATACTTTTAATCCCGATATTCCCACGGGACCGGATTTTATGCGGGTGAAACTGCGGAGCGCAGCTAGTATTATAAACGCGAAAGTTTGTATAGATGGATGGATGTTTGTTACTCTTTCACGCAAAAACGACTGAACGGATTTGGATGAAATTTGGCAAAAAGATGGTTTATAACCAGGAATAACATATAGGATACTTTTTATCCCGAAATTCCCCCGGGATCGAAACCTATGCGGGTGAAACCGCGGGGTGCAACTTGCTGATGATAAAGATTGTCTTTGGCGTCTCTATACATTTGATACTTATAAGTCTGATGCAAAGGGCGATAAACCAGCCAACCAGACAGATAAGTTAAAAAAAGAATTTTAATTTAATTCCGAAATAATAATTCAAACAATCTCGATACAAGACAACGAGCAACATTTCTATCATCACGACACAACCGTCAGGTGGTTGACAGAACGACAGCTCATCAATTATCTCCCGGCCTGACACTCCGTGTGTGTCCAAGTGACAATTTTTAACAAAAAAACACACGACACACAACCTTATGGCATCGTAATAAGGATGTAGCATATCTACTATTAATAAGATATTTTTTTACCTAACTTGGTAGGCTAGGTGCCGTTGACCGCAGTTTTTGTCTGTTTCCAAGAATCATTGAGTATTGTTTACATTAATTATGTTCAGCTAATTAAGGAACAGCATGCTTAAAGTTCAGGGTAATTACAATAGTCATTACTTCAGCCATAACCGCCACATAGGTCGACCAGCTGTGGCCTGTCGTGATATCGACAGACAGATCTAGAAAAAGCCGCTCTCCATCGAATGGTTACTGATATTAAGTTGAGGGGTTTGTGGCTAAGTAATAACAGCCGCACGGTTCGATCGACCAGGTTAAGCTACGCTTGCCGCGGTTGGTCCTTGGATGGGTGACCATCTTTACATACCAAGACCCCTCCGTGCCTCGGAAAGCACGTTAAGCCGTTGGTCCCGGCTGTCATTCGTAGATCTTTGACAGTCGTTACGGGACGTCAGAAGCCCGAAAGTCTGACAACCAGTCTTACCAAGGGGTATCGTATTACCCAGTAACTGGATTGTGGAGGTCAGATAAGCAGTCGCTCCATGTAAAATACTGGTATCCAGCTGCATCCGATTCGACTGGAAGCTGACCCCAACATAGTTGGGAAAAGGCTAGGCAGATGATGACCAAGTTGAACTCCTCAAGTTCTGAGTCAAACTACACGATTACTGACAAATGCTTGCACTGACTGGACTGGTCCACTCTTTACAGGCACTAATTTACATTGTCTTCACATGATCTGACCAAGATTCTGTGTGTACTTTAAAAGAGACTGACCCTTGAGTTGGTTTCGCCATTTCTTCTCAGGGGTAGTCAGATAGGAAATGTCGACTCTCTCTAGCTTATTTTTTTTATAATATGACGTGTAAAAGTGATTCCGATGTCTTATTTTCAGAATAAACAATTTCATTTCACTTTGTTGAAGAACCTAATCTTTATGAAATCAGGGCAGACCGTTATCATTGGGAATTTTTGATATATTAATATAAAAGGGGAAAACTATACGGTAAATCAAACTCACTAAATGACAGACTGTCGCGATTATCATTTAAACGTAAAGATCATACGCCGTTCGCCATTTTCAAAGGCATTCCATCGCCACAAAATCACTTTTTACAAAAATTAAAATGTCTACAGGTTTTCCTTAAAGGAAATAAGTGAAACAATTAAACTGCACAACAAATTCGTCTCCCGGACTTGGTAGTTCACGAGAAATCTGACACATACCGTTCGCAAGTGAATGTGCATTCCACATTCTCGGAATAATGTCGATGTCGCCGTTCATTCAGTGGAAGCCTTTCACTTTATACTTACGTTTAATTATCATTAACATTCGGCTCCACATACCGAACAGCTTTACGATTCGGAGTATCGCCGAATTACCTAACGGTTACGGCACGTCCAGTCACCGAAAGAGATAAGTAATCAGGGTCGTCGGATATAGTTGATGTTTAGTAAGAAACTGACGGATGTTTTCTAATGAAATTTAATTTGAGAAATGAACTGATTGTTTTCCATTAATTAAATTAAATTTTATTCGTAATTATCCATCGGTTTCTTACCAAACTTCAACTATATCCGACGACCCTGGTTACTTATCTCCTTTGGTGAACGTTCATGACAAATGAGCAGTGGTGGCTCAGTGGTAACGGTCACGACTTACGAGTTGCAGGCCGTGGGTTCGAACCCAGGATGGCGCTTTAGTTTATGTAAATTATTTCATCATCACTGCTCTCAAAACGGTGAAGGAGAACATCGTGAGGAAACCGGCATCATTTTGGTTCTAGAACCAAAAATTCGAAGACATGTGACAAACTAAACACCACTGGACCCTATGAGGTCCCACCCAAATATTGTAAATGGCAGAATTTCCGTAAGGCTGACATAGGAGCGTAGAGATGGCACAAGAAAAGAGATAGCACTAGGAAGTGGTGAAGGGCGGGCGTTTTTGGGGGACTGTCTTTTGTAATTTTGACGTTCGAAAAGTGCTGATTCTCAGCCTAATTTTAATAAATGACTTGATTTTGATTCGGATTTTGAGAGCCCTATGCTCAACAGTGGACGATGCTGATGATAAACAGGAGATATCAGAAAGTAAAAAACTTTTCTTCCAAATCCTGATTAATAGAAAACTGTACCAGAAGAAAATTATATCATGCAGGTTCATACAAACACAGTGGGTACCTACATATCTACAAAAAAAACACCAAAAGCTATGGAATGAAATTCGTCGCACAGAAGAGCACGGAACAAATAAAACCTTAGAATATGCACTTGCGCATTCCTATGCGTGCGCCGCTATGGGAGCCGACGAACGAGCTTTGACGCTAAACATACATTCGTATAACTATATTAATGCGTTAGTTTGATGGAGATTTATGTAGGCATGTAACTGTTATGCGCCTGTTTAGATACACATATCAATTACTTATACAGGATCAAATTTAATTATCTAGCGAAACCCTGCAGACGTGATGAGTATCGATATCTGTTTAAAAAAAATCTTTTTTTAAACTGATATCTCAAGTTAATACACTAACTGCGGTCGATGACCCCTCTAAAAAAACATCAATTTTTTTTTTGTCGTGTTTAGAGATCGACCATCACGTATGCGGAGTTTCGCTAGCCAATTTAATATCTCCCTGTAGAATCATAATATCTTAAGAGACCCTGTGGATAATATATTATTCCTTGGTAAATGTATCCTATCTCCATCTCCAAAATAACTAGTTATATTTGTAGGCTCCATGCTTTGCCTGTCGCTGCCCAAAAGCCAGAAGCAAGTCAGAAGCCCAAAAGTCTGACAACCAGTATTGCCAACGGGATCGTGTCACTCAGTAAATATGCTGTGGAGGTCAGATAGGCAGTCACTTCAATGAATGTTGTTGAACTGTCAAAATGAAAGCCATGGCTATTGATAGTGTGTTACGCAATTACCCCGCTGTATTGCCAAGGGGATCGTGTTACCTAGTAAACACGTTGTAGAGGTCAGATAGGCAGTCACTTCATTTAAAATTCTGGTATTCTGCATCCAGTGCGACTGGAAGCCGACCTCAACGGATGCTGGTGCCGTGAAAATAAATAGATAAAGAATCTGCACCCTAATTGCGTAACACACTATCGATCACAATCTGAATCATTTTGAAGGATATTGCGAATCCATTGCTTCAAAAGTTTGAAAAAAAATCTGCTTAACAACGTAAATAACGCAATGAATGTTGTTGAACTGTCAAAATGACAGCGATTGCTACTGATAGTGTGTTACTCAATTGCTCCGCAGCCTGTATTGTCCCACTGCAGGGGCACCCTTTCCCTTTTCCACCGATCCAGAGCCAATACTCCTGAGCCTCCTCCTTCAAATTCATCCCGCCATATACTCCTGAGTATTCCGCGATGCCGTTAGACGTTTACCGTGAAAAAAATTCCAATTTAAATTACCAACGAGATAAAACGGTTACGATCACATTCACAGTAAGATGCATTCCGTGCAATAAAAACTGAAATTGCAGAAGACTACTGTATCCCCGTTATTCATGGAAAATAATAAGATTTATATCTCATACCCCATTGAAGTGGGGTGTCGTTAAATCTTTTAAAATACCGCACAATACATCATTCTGTGGTCTGACACTTTGAGCTTTCAAGTCGATAACGTTATTATGACCACACTATAATGTTCAAATCAATGATTTAACTTCTAGTTCATAA
The DNA here is from genome assembly GCA_911387795.2 of Apamea monoglypha. Taxonomy (NCBI): domain Eukaryota; kingdom Metazoa; phylum Arthropoda; class Insecta; order Lepidoptera; family Noctuidae; genus Apamea; species Apamea monoglypha. The sequence goes on from OU426927.1 coordinate 19,745,129, forward strand.
TGGCTATTTTATAACGGGTTCATTTAAATCTTTGGTTTAGAAAACTGTTAGATGAGGTATCGATTTTAAGGGTGAGTCATTGAGATGAATCAGTATGCAAACCAGTCAGTAGCTAGACCAAGTTTGAATGATCCATAGCGTCCTTTTAATTTTAATAACAAAGAAAAAGTTTATTCCTGCACTACTAAAGTTCATATTCATTAATAAAGAAAGAAAGAAAAATATTTCATTTGGGACACGCACAGGAAATACAAACAATAAAAAAGAACATTAAATCTAACAAAATCATGAAAAAAAAAATAACATTAAAACTTTTAAGTTCATCTAGGATTAAAACTAAAAGAAATACCTGTGCGAGGCCAAAAAGGCTTAAAGTCATAAATAACAAGGTTTCAATAAGAACAAGACGAATAAAATATAAATACCTAAACACCTAATCTACGTTCGCTATTTATTTGCCAAAAATGTAAACAAATATGAGTTTGTGCAAAAACCACTTTAATCCCTACACAATAAAGTTTAGTTTACGTTACAACTTCAAACATTTTTATAACTTTTTCAATAGTGCTAGTCACATTGAAATCAACTTAATTTCCATTAAAATAAAGTTTTAATTTGTTTAACTTGAAATAACATAAATTGGAAACATAAAGGAGATAGTTTTTTTTTGGCCCACTGTATCTTCCTTCCTTACTTTTGTCGATAGTTAAGTTAAAGCTCTTTCGGCTACAGTAGCTTACTTTACCGTCAAAACTCCCCTAAAATTAATCATTCGCGAAAAATACTATAAGGACAATGAAGAAAATATTCCAAAAAAACCCTGACGTCACCAAGCGCACTTGCATCGAACTAATGAAGAACTTCCTGTCTTAATCAGTGGACAACATTCGTTGTGCGATAATACAAGAACTCGTGGAGGGCACAAGGGATTACTAATTAATGTGGGACTGGTGACAAGTGACAATGAACTGCTTCTGATAACGCTGGTTATGTCAGAATTGGTCGTGACGTAATCATTTGAATGAATTGAATTTAGAATTATACCTGGGAACTACCGAAGCGCCAGCCGAAGATTTGAGCCAACAAAATTTAATAGACTGTCGATCTGTCGTGCCATCGACACGACGAATAACAGAGACAAAATAACAGAACGTAAAAAAACAATAATAAGAATGTATACATAAGCCGTAGCCGGTAAACATAAAACTTTAGAAAATCAGACTTAAGGCGCTGTCCAGATGTAGCACACCGTAAAACGGTGTTTGTCGCACAGTTAAGCGTATTAGTACATATTACAAGCCAGAAAAAAAAAGTGTATTGTCAATTTTTATTTTTGTGGTCATTCGGTTCAACTCATCAAACGCATCGCTGTTTTGAACCTTATGTGTTGCTGCGAAGCACTATTGTCAATTACTTAAAAATTTGCTTCTTACCGCGCCCTAAGAAAATATAAATGGACCGTGTAGAAATAGAAGAACACAGAAAATATGACGACTTATAGATATGAACTTTATGAGATACACAAACGGTGAAAGCTTTTCTTGTCGAACCAAAGATTCCCACCGAAAGATGGCTTTAAATTGTCTATGCAAAACATTATTACACTTGAAGTCATGTACATTGTACAGGTGACACAACTTTCGATGTTGTAGAGTCAAAACACATACACGTTTACAATTTATTTCTCACGAAGTTTTAGTTTGTTTGTTTAAAATTGGTGATAAATAACTTGGCTTGCCATGTAGTGCAAAGATCGAACTGAGATAATCAAGACGGATTCCAACTGCCAAATCGTGTCTAACGAAATACTGTTTTTTTTTCATGTGGAAACTTCCCATCTCCCATTCAAGGTCTCTCTCAGTCGCTACGTACAGTCAGAAACCCGAAAGTCTGACAACCAGTCTTACCAAGGGGTATCGTATTACCCATTAACTGGGTTGTGGAGTTCGGATAAGCAGTCGCTCCATGTAAAATACTGGTGTTCAGCTGCATCCGGTTAGACTGGAAACCGACCCCAACATAGTCGGGAAAAGGCTAGGTTGATGATGATGATATAGAAGCTTCCCGTCTGGTTGATTAAAAACCTTCATAAACAGCTGGAAACCGCTACTGTATTGTAAAAGCAAATAGACATAAGTACGTTAGAGGAGGTTTTTCGTACAGAAAGCCAAGATGCACATACAAAGCAAGACGGTGCCTGGGATGACGGCCCAGTGTGCGCCAGACATACATTTTCATGAAAATTATCTTGCTGTTTATCATTTTGGGCTGAAAAAAATGAATATTTTCCTCCATAGCAACAACTATCGGGAACAGATAAAATATCTACGTACAGACGCCAGCAGGTCAAGTTACCCGAAACTGTCAAATTTTCCCAATCAACCTTTAACCTTAATGCTTTAACGATAAAGTTGAAAATATATTAAAGAAATTTGACAGATTGTAGTAACTTGATATGCTGGCGTCCGTACGTAAGTCACTTCATAAATGGGTATTGCTCACTAAAACGATATTCACATAAATAATTCTACCAAGATATCTTCGATTGCCAAAAAAACTCCCCCATGGAACTTGTGCAATAAACTTAGATGTTCTGCCATTACATATTTCTTGTATTTGGCCTTTACTTACGCTCTAGTTAGCTGTTATTTCTGAGGCGGTTGCGAAATGCGGATCTTCTGTGAACCATGAGAATTATCCTAATAAATAGGATCTTGTAGATTATTTACTATACCTTCTCATACGAGACTATGGTTAATGTTGCTTCCCAAGATATATCAATCAAATCAATCAACTCAGCCTATCGCAGTCCACTGCTGGACATGGGCCTCTCCCAGGCTGCGCCACAACGCCAGACAGATCTTAATCTTAGATAATATTCATCTTCTTTTACATAAACTCTTCAAGCTAAACTGTATTTAAAAGTTGATTAAGTCGTTCAGTTTCATAGTACAGACGCCAGCAGGTCAAGCTACCCGAATCTGTCAAATTTTCGCAATCAACCTTGAACCTTAATTATTTAGCAATAAAGTTGAAAATCTATTAAAGAAATTTGACAGATTGTAGTAGCTTGATGTGCTGGCGTCTGTACAATGATGTTCAAAACTTGCATAGTACGAGTAAGTCCATACCTTCTACAAAATCCTTGCCTCACAGCAGATGGGTTTAAAGAAAATTATGAACGTTCCTATTAATTAATATGTTACAGACTAGGATCCTTATACTCCAGGATGGTAAAACACGTGAATATAACACTGAAGATGAAACTAACGTAAAACCTTAACCGCTCAGGTTGCACGTTATTTTACGTTAACGACTCCCGAAAATTAAATCTTAACTTCCGTCTCCAAGTATTGTGTGACTCACGCAATTTGTTTTAAGAAATTATAAGTAATTATACCATGGGAAAAGCCTAGTAGGTCTTTTGTCTTTATGATGATGACATACTCCGAAAAAAAGATAATAAACAAACAAAATGTCTAATTTGAGTAGTGCAGACAATTTTTTTATCACATTACCCCGACTATAAACTCAATGAGCACCCAAAAAACTGTTAGTTCAAACTCAACGACCGAATCTTACTTACTTTTTGCCGACATTTTTTCCCGCCATGATGTAATCGAGGTTGACGACCCAACACCTGTTGCTTATGTTTTTTTTTTAATCATGTCTGCGATGGGCACTGGTCTATTAAGTATTAAGCACTTAGTTATTATTGTAACCTCTTAGCTGATTATTGATTTGTGGTCGGAGAAACGTATTGCGGTGTAGTTTCCCCAGTCGGTGGTCGCAGGTGGCCATAGTAAGAGAGCCCAAAAAAACAGAACTTAACGTAGTAAAAAAATGTGAAATGTAAACGATAAAACTTCGGATCAGACTTCTAGAATATTTTATAAATTTACCAGCAAAAACAAGAAAAAGATTCCAGTTTGTTTTTTGGAAGACAAACTAAAGTTGTGAGCGTCTCGAAGGCAGGATTTGAAAGAAAAGTTCAAGGCTTTAGAGAGATAAAAGCGGGGTTTGTAACTGGGAATCGATCCCTATCCCCATGAAAAGGGGATTTGGAAGTTTCTCGAAGCATAGATTCACCTTTGAGATGTACCCGAAGTTAAGGAGTGTGCCGTCAATATAAAACAACTTTTGATCGAGTGTTTGATCTCCATGTTTCTATTTACAGGACGAAAAATAACAAAATTATTCAACAGATGCTAATGCTCTAACCTCTGGCCTGCCGTTTCTGGTTCTACCATACTCGATAGACGTTACCTTCTCTTCATATTTATCCTTTGGCCCTACTCCCAATTTCTTCGGAATTGACGCTGCATGAGGTTTTCCATAGAGCAGTGGTGGCCCTGTGGTAACAGCCGCGACTTACGAGTTGTAGGTTGTAGGTTCGAAACCTCACAGGCGCTTTACTTTGTGTTAATTATTTCATCACCACTACTCTCTAAACGGTGAAGGAAAACATCGTGAGGAAACCGGCACGTCCTAGAACCAAACATTCGAAGACATGTGACATCCAATCCGCACTGGGCCTGCGTGGTGGATTACGGTCCACTCCCTCTCACTGAGAGGAGGCCTGTGTCCCAGCAGTGGGAAAATTATATATTATGTCTCATTCCTACTAGCTATATCATCCTTTACATTATCCACATTTCTACGGTCTTCCTCGTCTTATACGAGAAAAAGTACTGATTTCGAAATAAAGATTTTTTGTCTTCACAATGAACACATATGATATCAAAATAAATAAGTTCTGTCATTAAATCATTTATTTTCGCTTTCACGTAAACGAGAATAGTTGCATTATCCATTTACCATAATAATAACTAACTAATAAGCCAATTATGTACATCGCAACGCCGAAAAAAAACTTGTCTTAAAAACTTTTTGTTTTTTGCTATGGTCAGTGTTGTGAACTCTCGTATCCATGGTCAGGTTGTTGGCTCGGATCGGCTTTCATAACATCCTGTGAATGCACCCTTGAGCTCACGCAGACTTTTATTTTGATATCACTCAAACTTTGTAATACTTCAGTGTCCAATCGCTGGAGAAATCGGGAATAATGTTATTTTTTTATAACAGGCTATTGGAAATTATGGAGGGGCCCGTGGCTAAATAATAACAGCCGCACAGGTCGATCGATCAGGTTAAGCTACGCTTGCCGCGGTTGGTCTATGGATGGGTGACCATCTTTACATACCAAAACCCCTCCGTGCCCCGAAAAGCACGTTAAGCCGTTGGTCCCGGCTGTCATTCGTAGATCTTTGATAGTCGTTACGGGTCGTCAGAAGCCCGAAAGTCTGACAACCAGTCTTACCAAGGGGTGTCGTATTACCCAGTAACTAGGTTGTGGAGGTCAGGAGTCGCTTCATGTAAAATACTGGTATTCAGCTGAATGCGGTTAGACTGGAAGCCGACCCCAACATAGTTGGGAAAAGGCTAGGCAGATGATTAAGCTATTGGAAATTATAGCGATAATATTATGTACTAGCTTCTGTCCCCGACCCACCGCATCGCATCGCATCGGCAGCTCGCACTATTACTTCGTTTTCGCTTAGCATTATGTCTGACTTTCTTCTTTTTATCGGTTCCTAAGGCCCTAGCGTGATGTTAAGTAGCCTTTAGCCTTCCTCGAGAAATGGGCTATCAAATGCAAGAAGATTTTTAAAATCCGACTGGCAGTTCCAGAGATTAGTACGTTCAAACAGACTTCTTTTCTGTTCTTCAGCTTTATTATTAGTATAGATAGATGCGAAAGTAAAAGAAAGATACCTTTCACGCTTTAACGGCTGAACGGATTTCGATGAAAGAATGATCGGCAAATTTGTATGAAACCTGGGCGTCTACTCCGAAGTGGTATCGGCCGAATGTTCGGCCGTTTCCTGCTACGAAGTTACTATTTGGTTCGGTCGGTCCTGATCCTACACTCCTACACTCTTTCGAATATTGATTATGGTCCCGACCCAACTGAGCCGATCCGAACTTTTTCAATAATATTCGGTTCGGCCATGTGTCGGTCCGATTCGATCATTCGCATTTTGCACTTCGTAGTAGACCCCCTGGGTGTAAGACCATCAGAACTGCAACTAGTGCCAGTTGTTCAGACCCAATGCCCATGGCACTCAGGTAGTACATGCCCTGGTTTAGGACATAGGATAGTAGTACGTTCCCGTGGGATAATCTCCGACCGTCACACGGGCAAAGCCGTTGGCGAAAGCTAATCTAAACTATCTATATATCCAGACAGTTTTACAATGGTTTAAAAGGCCGCAATCAACTTTTCATCGCTAAACTTTTTATAATATCAGCACCAACAGTAGTGGTATTCTGTGAAACATCTCACCGTGAAAACTTAGATGCAGTGAGCTTGAAATGAGGTGTCAATAGTGTCAATCCTAGCTCGCTAGCTAGCATCAGATAGGATGACCGTTCTCTAAAGCTCACTTCACGTGTCACTTCAGTATTCACGGTGGGAATTTTACAGAACTCATAGGCAGATAATTCTCACACTCCACAGAAAAACATAAACTCATCCAGCTCTGTTCTTTTTAAGCAAAACAAAGCTGTTGTATCACGCGCCACAAAACGTTGCAATAAGCCAGTGCGCCATAAAGGCCCTGCTCCACGACTCCACGGCCTCCACGAGTTAGTTTTTTAACCACGTCCAATCTAAGAGTATGATCTCCGTACATCGACGCTTTCGGGGGCTCGTCTGAGTTCACTTTTATGAGTTTTTAAGTGGCCATTATGGCGATAGAAGGCCGAACTTAATGTCTCTATGTTGAGAACACGGTGCACGGATTCGTGGACGGAAATTTTCTTATGCTGCGTTTGGACTGTATGGTTTTCTATTCCGTCTAGCGAGCTCTATTTTATAATAACAATAATAATATATTATTTTATTTCGGATTACACACACACACATAATCCATATAATTTTAGTAAAAATGACTTAAAAAACTATGTCAGCAAGCTTACTCTTTATAGACTTAGGCCTGATTTTTCAATGGCCAGTAAATTTTTATCTAAAGTATAAATATGACAGTTTGACATATTTTGTCTGCAAATCTGTCAACCGCAATATTTATTCCTCAGATAAAAGTTACCTGATTATTGAAAATTAGCCATTAAGAAATAAGAATCAAAAGTTGTAAACCCTATAACTTTTCTTGAAAGACGAGGTAATGTTAAAAATCTACGACCTAGAAGAGATGAACGTTTTGGCGGACTTCTTGACAGTTCAAAAGTACCTGTAATTGGTTTAATTGAAAGTGCTTTGATTTGATTTGAAAAATATGCCTTACGATACGATACGATTTTATTATGTTATCAGCTGTAGTAACTTGTAATTTTTAAAAGTTATACAGAAAATATAAATTCGACTATTTCATTTTATAAAAAATACTTATCGCGAACAAGTCGCTAATACTATGTACTTAATTAAAACGTTCAAAATCTAGTCGCAATCTCATCTCAACGACAATCAATATAAAAAACTTGTCAAAAATGTAGGGAAATTATAGGTATTTTTGACAGATTGAGCCTGAGACTCAATCATACTTTCTACCAGGTAGTTTATTGACAAAATACGCAGCTTTAAATATTGTATTTAATATGGTTCAAAGACGCAACAAGCACCCTTATTTAACGGATATGTCACAAAATAAACGATTACATCAATAACGTGCACGCATTTGCAGCCATTTATCACTAAGAAAAAGTACCTGTCCGTTAGAGCCCCTGCTTTTGTCTTTATTGATTCCAATTAATTCCCGATGACTAATAGTTCCTCTGTTTACTTGAGCGAGTCACTCGACTGATACAAATGCGCCCTAAACAAGTTTAAATTATGAAATGTTGCGGAGGATATGGTGACACTATAATTTTTATTTTTTTCTCTTGTACGACGGTGATGGCTCCAAGTTGTTAGGTAACTCGATAGTTACTGTCATAAGATAACTGCTTATCTTATTGTAAGTTTCGTGAGAATATTTCTAAATGTACATTTGACACTTGGACACGACAATTTGCTCGTTAGCCTGACTGATTGTTTGTGAGCATGATAACGGGTTGCCTGTTTTTCAATTGACCTCTTTTCCATGTAATATTTTTTGGTTTCACAAGTTAGCTCAGCAGTCGAGTTAGCGTCATCATTTTTGCATTATGTTTGCCTTGCTTTCTAAGTGTTTTTTAAAGTTTTGAGAGGGTTGGCTAAATTGTTCAATGGTACAATTTCGGATATTACAATAACTCTTTTCTAAGACAACAGTAATTTCTCATGCCCCACTGTCAGGTAGATCGAAAACTTTCCATAATTCAATGTTACATGTCCATTGTCTATGAACAAGTAGCAACTATTAGCAACACTTATGGACAAATTTAGAGGAACGCAAAAAAGGTTTAATTTCTCAGTTCCGCAGTTAGTCCGGCCTTAGTTGTCGGATACCTTCGAGAGGTTGAAATCAATGCTATGGCGTGGCCAGCGCGGTCGCCCGACTTAAACCCCATAGAACATGTATGGGATAAGCTTGGACGATAAATTAGGAAGAGAAATCCTGCCGCTGCTAATTTGAGAGATCTTAAAAACGCATTACAGGAACTGAATATATAATAGAATAATAATAAAATGGAACGCAATCTCTCAAGATTTTATTGATAACTTGATTAGGAGTATGCCAAGGAGACGCGAAGCAGTACGAAAACCTAGAGGGGGCAACACTATGTAAGCACACGTTTGTGTCAAAAAGAAACAAAACTAAGTTTTCTTTTTTTGCTTAAATTTAGTCACTTGATCGTCTGATTTGTCGACGTTTGCAATGTTAAATTAACGAATAATAAGAAAAATCCAAATTAAGTCACAAATATCCATGTATACACACTTTTTTTTGCGTTCCTCTAAATTTGTCCAGGAGTAGAGTTTGTGGACTTTGACGAACTCCTTTTTAAAAGCATGATAAACGAACAATGTATTCTGTTGGTTGTCAATGAATAGGGGAGCCCGGCTACTCAATTATTCACGCCTCCGCTACAAAAGTTCTAATAACACTAATGTTTGCTTTCCCTTCCATAAAATAGAATTTCATTTGTGCATCATTTGGGGAATTATAATAATGGGACCATTACTTAAACGTCTAGTTAATGTTTATTTTTTATGATTGGCTATTATTTATGGAAGTGTTATTTACGAAGTGGAGGTGTTTGGGGGGAGGCTTATGTCCAGCAGTGGACATCTTTCGGGTGATGATGATGATGATGTTTATTTATGTAGATTGGTAGATTAAAGATTGCTGCGTTTGTCTAGCGGTCGCAAGCGATAGGTGAGTGTGAGTTCCTAGGTTCGATTCCCAGGTCGGGCAAAGAAAGAAAGAAAATTCATTTATTTGGCACAAACTAAAAGACACAATAGGTACACCAGATACATACATCAGATAAAACTCACAATAAAATAAAATAAAAAATAAAAGATTAAATAAAAAGTGTGAAGTCCGATGTAAGAAATTAGCAGGAAAAGTGTGCCTCACGGCTGCGCCAAAAAGGCCCAGTTCAGCAAAAAATGCCAGACAACTAGTGCCTGGCGCTAAATTAGGTGGTAGAGTAGTTTGAGTAGGTAACCCAAAGTGTTATTGGGTTTTTCGATAAGGAATTTCTGAATCAGCCCGGAGTCTGGATTTGTGTGTCGATGACAAAAGGCTCGCCCCCTTTTACATGGGACTTCAACATAACTGGCGAAATGTGTGTGTACTATAGGTACACTTCTGCCTAACCCTTTAGGAAATACAGGCGTGATGTTATGTTATGTGTTATTGGAAGATGAAACTACTTTTAATTTACTACTGACAATATTAAAAAAGGCTAGGCAGATATACTACAAAAGAAAAATGCAAAATTCAAAATCTGTCCTAAAGATAATCTTGGGCTATCCAAAACTTCAAATCTAGTATCAGAATAGAAACCATGAATAGAATCAGCAGGGTAATTACGTAACACACTAACAGTAGGAATGGTTTTCATTTTGACAGTTCTACAACGTTCATCGCATTATTTACGTTGTTGAGCAGACAAATTTTTCGAACATATGAAGCAATGGATTAGCAATATCCTTCAAAATTATTCAAATTGTGATTGATAGTGACTTACGCAATTAGGGTGCAGTTTCGTTTAACAACATAATACCATAACATGGCCTGAAGTTTCTTTTTTAATTTTACTATATTTTTTTGTATAATGTTCTAATACTTACGCTAATCGAAAGTGCCGTACATTCCGTAGTTATTACTCTGTTACCGATTTTATAAATGATGAAATGTATTGTTTGCTTCACTTTATCTCATTTATTATGTAAATAATTTTAGACTTAGTACCTGTACCATGATCTCATTTTGAATTTAAGTACCTAGTTTCTAAATTAAACCTAACCACTTAAAATAAAATCGTAAATAAATTTAACCACTATATTTTTGTATGCCAACAGGCAGAATGTACTGGGAATATATCTAAAACTAACACCATTATTGTAACACCTGCATTCTATACAAATAAAGAAATTATTATTATTCCTTTATTATTCCTATAATTTATATACATGCGAGATCTATATTATGAATAAGACTTTGGGTTAATGCTGTGTATGTGTTTAGTTGGTAAGCCTTTATATAAATAAATAAATGTAAGTTCATAATATGTTATTCTTGTCTACAGGTCAATGGAAGTGTTTGTGAAGTCAGGCCGTCTTCACAGCGAGATCCTGGCAGAACAGAAGATGAGCGAGGGACAGCTTCGGAGACCAGGCGCCACAGTCATATTCTGGCTGAAATGCGAAAAGGTAAGAAATTACAACAATAGCATTTTACAATATTTTACAGCCTTATCGTTGCCTTCTAGCTAAAAGTCAGTCAAAGGGCAATAGACCTCCCGGTCTATGCTTGGAGTTCCCCTACGTGATCGAAACAGCCAGTCTATCCAAAAATCTCACGGTAAAAACTTAGGAGAAGTGAGCTGTTATTCCACCTGCAACCGTATACTGTTAAAATCTCACCGTGAAAACTTAGGTGAAGTGAGCTTGAAGTGAACTCACAATATTACTTAACACGATTTAAAGGAGGAGGGCTTTCAGGCGAGTCTTCTTTTTTTTACATGGGGGTGGAAGGGATCCAGATTGTTCTTACGTACGATCACAAGCAATAATTAAGTATAAGTTTTTATATTTTTGCTACTTTTTTGTATTTTTGGTCAATACTGATCTTACATAAGATTGAAAGGGGGCAGGGAAGGTTGGCAGTGGTATTTTTAGTTCATACAAGTCTTATTTTTTCTTACGTAGGGGAGAGGGGGTCAGAAAGCGGTCAAAATTGTAATTTTTTTTTTTTTTCTGGTGGGAAATCATCAAATGACCCCTCCCGCTCTGGGTGGAGCGGAAGGGAGTGTCAGACTCTTACTGTCTAAAACCCACCCATGTTCCTTCCTTCGCCCTTTATGTTCCGGGGTAGCGGTAACCCTTTCGGACAATCCCGCTGAGTCAAAATTGTCTTACGTAATAAATGAACAGCCTCATCTCACACCTGGCGGGCTTACTTCAAGCTCACTTCTCCTAAAATTTTATCGGTGAGATTTTTCAGAACACATCGGCAGTATAGGAATAGCCACTCATGCATGGACTAAATAATTTCTTCTAAAGAGCCCGCAAATACCTACTGAAGAGGCCTCCATCCTCAATCCTGAGGATAATCTCCCTGATCCTAGATTAGGGATTACAAACACTCGCAGGATTAGTAATGTAGGTAACATTACTAATCCTGCGTTTTATTTGATTGACTTAACTAACACTTAGATTAACTAAGTTTAAAAATATATAAAATTATGTTTACGACGTACTTTAAGTAAACTCCTGTTGATTCACAAACAGGACTTTATAGCTTATTAAAGAAACTAATTAAAGCGGCCAAGTATAAGTCGGACTCGCACATGACGGGTTCCGTATCACCGTACAATATTTAGCTCTAAATATTTTTCTTGTATGGTAACGCCTTTCTTTTTAAATTAATTTATTTTTATTATTTGTTGTTCCAAGGAGTTCCAAGGACCAATATTTTGATAAAGATTGGTCCTTGGCAACTCTGGAACGAGAGAGGTAGTATGAGAGTAGGGAGGCCTTTGCCCAGCAGTGGGACAGTTAATGGCAAAAAAACCAAAAATTGTTGTTATAGCGGCAATAGTAGTAGACAATTGAAATTTTCATAGAGTGTGTACCTAACACACTCTATGAAAATTTCAATTGTTTACCTATTACGTTTCAAAAGATACAGCCCTGTGACAGACTGACGGACAGTGGAGCCTTAGTAAAAGGTCCCGTTGGCACCCTTTGGGCACGGAACCCTAATAAAAATTGATTAAATTCTGTACTTACCTAAGCTGTTTTTATTCCTAATTATAATGGAATTTATAGCTATAAACACTTGTAGGATAATCTTAGCCAATTCTAGTTGGTTTTAAAAGCCGCTTGCATTTATTTACAACGCAGGTGTACCTTCTAATTAAAATGGGCGGTACTACATCACAATGCTCATAATGGACAATTAATTGGCTGTACACTTCAGAAAATCCTGTATCTATGTAGCTGTCAGTGGTCAATATGTAAAGTATTAATTGTCTGGGATATTTACAATGTTTTACCAGCTGTTTTGAAGCTGGGCAAGCTGTTCATTGAAGGTTTTTAAATAGCAATTAGTACCAATCTTTTGATGTACAGCTCTCTCTATTTTTGTTTTTTTTTTATCTTGTATTTTCACACGTCAGACGCTTCACTTTTTGTTTATTTTCACATTTGCATATTTCAGTCGAAGTGAAATGTTAGAACACAGAATGAATCAAACCTGTAAAATGAATTCTAAAAATAATTGAAAAATGAAATTAAGTGTTTATACACACGAGCGACACGCGTCGTCGACAGGGGCAACTTCAACCGTCGACGCGTGCAGCCCCGGATCTAGAATTTTTTCGAGGAGAGGCCTATGTCCAGCTTTGGACTGCGATAGGCTAATTATTAGGCTAATTAATATAAGAGTTAATTTACCTTTGACCTTGACCTTGTCTCAATTTATATAAAAGTTAATTTACCTTTGACCTTGACCTTGTCTCAATTAATATAAAAGTTAATTTACCTTTGACCTTGACCTTGTCTCAATTAATATAAAAGTTAATTTACCTTTGACCTTGACCTTGTCTCTGCTTTGAATCCTTTCTACTAATTTCTACTAAAGATGCCTAATTACCTAACTAACATTGTAAATATTACAGAAAAAGTCAAGAATGCTGAAGTATGTTTATTATAAAAGTTCCATCCACCCTCGACAGGTGTCGTTGTAATACACACTATAAAAATTATACAAAACGTTACGCTTCCTGCGGTGGACACAGTCTGTTATGTTTGCATGAGTAGCGAGCATTCCTTTGTAATAATTATGTCAATCATCCAGTGTTTATGCCCCATTTCTTTAATCATAATAACATCACGTAATGATTTCTGACATTTACTATTGCGAGTGCGATTATCCATCACGGGTTGCACCTGTGTTTTAAACTGTTTATTCCTTCCCTTCGTCGTAAAAACCCCCTGAGGCGTTATGTCAAGAAGATACATGGTGGAATCGTTCTCTGTAAACAGCATGCTTCTCTCATCATCTTTAAAGTGATGATCAACATCTTCGTCAGCCTTGTACCAACTACTGCTGAGTATAGGCCTCCTTCCTTTTGTGCCATGCTGGCCTGGTCTTTGAGAGTATCAACCAGCGGGGTAATTGCGTAACACGCTAACAGTACTCAATGGGTGTCATTTTGACAGTTCTACAACATTCATCGCATTATTTACGTTGTTGAGCAGGCAAATTTTTCGAACATATGAATCAATGGATTAACAATATCCTTCAAAATGATTCACATTGATATTGATAGTGTATTACACAATTAGAGTGCTGGTCTTACCCGCGATCTTCTGAGTGTTACCCACTCATCTTACTGGCTTTACAGCTGTGATCACACAATAATGCTGTTCCGTAACTAATACGAATCTCTCCTCCTCATAAAACCATACAGGGTGTCTTTCCTATCACAAAAACTCGCGCCTTAACGCGCGTTTAGAATGTTCCTAATAGGGATCATAAGCACAAGCACGCGACTAGCTGCGACTGAACTATTGCTATTATCACGCGCGTCTACAAGCCGCGTCGCCGCGTCGCTTAGCACCTGATCTAAGAACACGGACAAGTAATGACTGCATCCCATAAGTGTGATTATCTAAAAGCATTAATTAGAATACCCACGCCAGTCATAGCATTGGAATAAACAAGTTATTTATAAACTAAACACATCGATATTTTAATGCGGCATGTGCAAGGGTTGGTGCCTCCCCCCTCTACGTCCTGTGACACAATACAAGAATGTACAGAAGTCACGGTCACGAAGACCATTGGAATATTTGCCAGAGCCGAAAATATTAGTCGCAAAAAAGTGATTTTAGGCGAATTCGACCAAACTTGGGTAATCCATACCTACTATAGGAACTGGGTATAAAGTTCACTCATCCTCCATATATAGGGAGGATCCTACGATTAGACGGGTGTTGTGTCTGGTGGGCTACTGCCCGACGATTGATGTCGGGACGTTGTATACATGCTAGTTGCGCAGCAGACTTAGCTTGCGTGATGCAGGATTTGGCGTAACGTCAGTATGACGCGTAGTTCTCATGTGGCGATGTAGATGCCGCCACACCTATATGCAAAATTCCCACGGTTCAGTAATAGTACTACATCACAATGCTCATAATCCACAATTAATTGGCTATACAGTTCAACGTTCCTCCAATTAACGCTAGTTAACTAGACCTCTATACCATTCGCATTTCGTTCTACTACCTACCAATGCCAACAGTTTTTTCATTAATTTGGTTTCTATAAGACATAATAAAACTGTAAACAATCATAAAGAAAAAATCTCGCATCTGATCGTCTATAAGGCTAATGCACTTTGCTGAACACAGCGTTGCAGGTGCACCACTACAGTGACACTTCTGCATCTTCCTGCATCATACCGCGCAGATGCGCCCGCGTCGCACCTGCCAATCTCGGCGCGCAGGTGAAACTGTGTTTACGTTTTTTTCAACCCCGCGCTGCGACCTCCACGAACGGGCGATTAATAACGTCACTTTGTTGCAGCCTTGTGTAGTTTAATTAGGAGTTTAGGGTTGATCAAGTATTTGACGTTTTTGGTAGTGATGTACACTGACGTGAAATGTGTAATTTTTGACAGATGCTTCGGTGGTATGTCAAAAGTTGTGAAAGGTGTTAAAAGGGCGGATTTGACAGTTATTTTTCGGTCTTTTTTAACTTGTATGTATTCTTATATGCTAAGGTAGAAAAGGGTGTTAGACTATTAAGAATGACTGTAGGTAGTATAATTACGTGCTTATTATTAGTATATTCTTTAGGGTTACGATTGCTTTATTTGCGCTAACTTTGTACGGTATCAGCTCATAAGGTTGGTTATTTTTAAATTATTTATTAAGGCAGGATGTCTACCGTAACAATTAAAAGTAACTAACTTCTGTCAGTTTTTTTTTAATTTATTTTTTCACTCCAAACATTAATCTAAAGTGAAAGTAGCAATCTAGAAAGTTAAATGTAACCTTATGTTTTCTAATATATTGCACAAAACTACATAGTTTGATGTTAAAAAGTTTAATAATTGGCCGAATGACATACTACCTTTGCACATGATACCAACATAGTCTAATTATCAATATTTTTCTTTTGATAACTGAAACATGTTTACGTGGAAATAGAAATATAACAAGGTAGGTGCACCTGGCTTAATTAAAAATGTTTTTTATTTAGAGTACCCTATCACGCGAGGGCCCGGCGCCCGGCGATCTTAACTCATGCGCATTCGGCTCTAAGTAATCTCTATAGTCTGTTGTACCTTTTGCCGCGCATTCTGCCGCCATTAAAAATGCTAATGTCATCGGGCTCTACGTCATAGTACAGTTAACCTGCTCAATACTGGCTGTTGCAATCTTGATATTTTGCACAACAAATCGCAAATTTTTTTCTGGAAATATTCTTAATTTTTTTGTTTTGAATATGATTAAAATTCGCTGTCAGAGGCAGCTGAACATTGGTCTGGCTTAGCAATTCCCGATCCCGATAGATTATTACAACCAGTTGGATTTCTGATATGAATCTGCGATTTTACATTCTGATAGTCAAAATCATGTTGGTGGAGACCATCCAAAAAAAAAAACTCATGAGCAAATGCCACATACGGTATTTATCGAAAGAATCAAGTAACGTGCATTATGTTTCCCTAGACACCACGCTTATTTTTATACTAGCTTCTCAGCCTGCGACTTCGCCGTGTGAAATTTCGGCCCGACCCATCGCGTCGCATCTCATCGCCCGCCTGCGCTATCATTTTTGTAGTTTTCGCTTAGCGTTCTTTCTGATCTTCAGCTCGGCTCCTAAGGATCATGGCATGATGTAAAATAGCCTATAACCTTCCTTAAAAAGTGGGCTATCAAATGCAAAAAGAATTTTTCAAATCCGACTGGCAGTTCCAGAGATCAGCGCGTTCAAACAAACAAACTCTTCAGCTTTATTATTAGTATAGATTCTTTTAAATACTCTATGTATTAGAGGAATGCTTGCAACATTACCACATTCTATTTGCCCACAGAGCAACAACAAATTAACAATTTCTACAACCGCTGCAACGAACACATCACCCACCTAATGTTGTACGCATACCGCGTGTGACATTCCCAATATAGGCTTCGGATACACACACGGCTACTTTTTACTTGTATTCTAAGCTGTGAGCAGATGGAGGGTTTAAAATAATTTATGCTCACATAGAGAACGGGACAACAGGTGTCTTCGAATATGAACACTTATCTGTTTTAGTTTTTTTAGGAATATGTTTACGATAACATGAGTTTTAACTTAACTGTGTGTTTTATTACTTTGTTGCTTTGTATCGAGAAGTGGCAATGGCCGCGTTTTTCTTAAAAAGGCTGCCAATTTAATTCTGAGGGTGATAATGCCAATAAAAGTATATAGTGTAAGTGTGTGTGGTGTAAGTAAGTGTATCAAGGGACGGACGGCAACAAATACCCACACCTTTATTTATAACAGCGAGGTAATTGCGTAACAGGCTAACAGTAGCAAGGGCTTTCATTTTGACAGTTCAACGACATTCATTGCGTTCTTTACGTTGTTGAGCAGACGAATTTTTCGAACATATGAAGTAATAGATTAGGATTTACTTCAAAATGATTCAAATTGTGATTGATAGTTTGTTACGCAATTAGGGTGCTGGTCCCGGTTAGACCCGGTACTAAGTTCCACTTCGGTAGTCCACGGGCAACACGGGCGGAGCCCTAAAGCTTTTCTTATAGTTTTCATATAACTGTATTGGTTTACGCGGCGCACGCAAAGCTCCTAGTTAATATGATTTTTTCCGAGATCGTCAACAATTATCGTCAAATTTCAGTCATTTTACGCAAAATCTTAATTAATTCGTGAGGACGATTGTAACTTAATCACAAAATCTGAGAGCAGTGGTGGCGTGGCAACCGCCGCGACTTACAAGCTGTAGGTCGTAGGTTCGAACCCAGAAAGGTGCTTTACTCTGTGTAAATTATTTCATCACCACTGCTCTCAAAACGGGGAAGGAAAACATCGTGAGGAAACCGGCATGTCCTAGAATAAAAAAATCGAAGATATTTATTTATTTATTTATTTATAATAATAAGCACACCAACAGCACAGTCACTCACAATTAAAATCAAATATCATCAAAAATTAGCATTACGGTAACCATGCAAATAACAGGTATGCATGACATTTAACTTAAAAAATATTAGAGACAAAGGAGAACAATAAAAAGTGTGTCTAGTAGATCTTAATCTAGAACACTACAAAACAAAACAAACCAATTTGAGCTACATAGACGTGTACCCTTCACACTGTCTAAATAGGGAACGTCTGTATGAAGCAAAACTCATGGAGAAAATATCAATAGGAAAATCTGTCAAGTTGGACCTGGATATGTACATCTACTGACTGCTGATTACGGCCCATTCCCTCTCACCGAGAGGAGGCCTACTGTGTTCCAGCAGTGGGAACATCATAGGCTGATAATCTTACTCCTTCTAATCTAATATTTATAAATGCGAAAATTTGTAAGGATGGATGGATGGATGGATGTTTGTTACTCTTTCACGCCAAAACTACTGAACGGATTTGGATGAAATTTGGCACACAGATAGTCTATAACCAGTATTAACACATAGAATATTTTTTATCCCTATTCCTATGTGGGTGAAACCGCGGGGCGCAGCTAGTAATATAATAAACGCGAAAGTTTGTATGGATGGATGTTTGTTACTCTTGCACGCAAAAACTGAACGGATTTTTATGAAACTTTACAGTGTTATAACTTATACATCAGAATAATACATAAGATACTTTTTATTCCGATACTAGCTTCTGCCCGCGGCTTCGCCCGCGTGGATGTCGGAAATTATCCCACGGGAATATGCTACCGAAACAAAACGTAGCCTATACAGCCTATTAAGGCATTAAGTCAGCCTTTGTACCTTTTTTGTATGCAAAAAGGTTAAATAATTAAATCTATGTTACTCCATAACATCAGCTATCTGCCAGTGAAAGTCCCGTCAGAACCGGTCCAGCCGTTTCAAAGATTACCCGCAACAAACAGACAAACAAAAATAAAAAAATATATAAATACTTAGCGTGTATATTTTCATTTTCATACGCATTTAGTCAAATCTGTTATTTTTTAAGACCCCACTTCACTCTTCAAAAGGTTTTTGAAAATAATGATTAAGATCTCATAATTCATTCAGAAATGAATGAATTATGAGATCATAATCATCATATTTATTATTTACGTCTACGCCTTATAAAAGTAAACCTAAGTACAGCTTGGCAAAAAAGTCGTGAAAATAATGGTGGCGCCACTATCGTGCATGTTGTAACCCTAAATAGTACGACTAAAACGGTTTTGATATTAGTTTTTTTTTTTTAATTAATATGAATATTGGCGGGTTTTATGAAAACAAGAAAAGCTCTGAAACGCTTGTTCAGCCACTGCCTAGAACGATAACATTTGCAGTTATTTAATTTAATGAATTAAAAATATAATTATGAGGTATTTCAAAATACTTTGATGTCAACTAATCCCACATTATGTGAGACAATTTTATGTTTCACAAGACCCCAGATCAATTCAATAGGGTTTAGATCCCAGTGACAAGTTAGAAGCTTTACTACTGTGTGACTGTGTCCCACAAATCCATGTTCTCCTCTAACCACAGGCAAAATGTTCCATAGTTGGTGTTCTAATCAAAAACTAATATAAAAATCAGAATAATTTTTTTAATCAGAATCAAAAATTTTAATAAAAAATGTTTTCCTCTAAGTATTCCACGCCCGAAAACTCTTCATCCATGTCTTGGTGTGAGCTTTCACCAAAACTCTGCTGGCTATGTTCAGATGTGTCACTGTTGCTGCTTTCATCTTGTAGGTTTATGATATTTTTTTCAATGTCACTATATACAGTTTGCCCCCTTCGAAAATAACCTTTTTCTATTTTCATGACATGTTGACATTAATTTTTCCAGTCGTCAACCGATATGCTCTGAAACGCTTGTTCAGCCACTGCCTAGAACAATAAAATAAAAACAACTAAACATTTGCAATTACTTATTGTAATGAATTAAAAATATAGCCTTATAGTACTGATAGATTTACCTAAAAAATACTATAGTTATTTTTGTTCAGTGATTTATTTTATGCAATATTAACAAAAAGTATCAAAATTATACGAACGCGCTGCATTCCGAATGTGTTTTGTAAACATAACCTCAAATTCGTGAATGTACATTTCAATAATTGTATGAAAGGTTTATAATAGATATTGCACCTTGAAATACACACATTAGATCTGATTACATGTATAAAATATAATTTTACCTGTCATTTCAGCGGTTCTTTCATACACATCGTTGAGATCGGTTAAAATTTGTCCGGCCTCGAGTTCCGCCAAATATCTCACGTACACTTTATAAATTATTGCTCTTGCGGAGCTGCGAATAACAGATCTGTTCATTATGAACACAATGGGTCACCAGTATCACCACGATAAAGCAAATAAATAAATAATAAACACGAAAAACAGTCACCGATTACAAGAAATGACAGAATATGTACCTTACTCGACGAGGCAGAGCGAGTGGTGCCAATGATTAAATATTTTAGTTCCGTTTCAGGACTTTCTTGCCAAACTGTACAGATGCCAGCACATCAAGCTACTACAATCTGTCAAATTTCTTTAATAGATTTTTAACTTTATCGCTAAAGCATTGAGGTTCAAGGTTGATTGGGAAAATTTAACAGTTTCGGGTAGCTTGACCTGCTGGCGTCTGTAACTACCTATTTAAAAAAAAAAAACTCAATAACAGAAAATAAAATACCTACCTACCTAAATAAACCTATTTCTGATGATAACTAATCTAAACTCAATAAATAAGCAAAATCCCTAAAAACTAAGATATTAGTTTTTAGGGATTTTGCGATATTGTATCTTAAGATAAAATATTATAGTATCTTAGCCGCGTGCAGCGCCCCTTAGTGAACTCCACTGCGGTGACGTAACCTACGACAAACTTATTATTTGCGGTTGGGACAGTAATCGGATCTCGGGATCGAACCGCAAAATTAAGTTTGTTTTTTATTGTATATACTTTTCCGGGATAAAAAGTACCCAGTGTGGTGCCCAGGATATTAAAGAATAATTATACCAAGTTTCATCGTAATCGAACCGGTAGTTTTTGCGTGATGCCTGAACAAACAGACAGACAGACAGACAAAAATTTCTTTAACTACATTTTTGGGTTCGGTGTCGGTCTAGTAACACCCCCTGCCATTTATTTTTTTGATATTTTCAATGTACAGAATTTTCACTTCTACAGATTTATTATAAGTATAGATTCCTCCGCGGGCCGCTGCTAGTGTAATCATAAAACAAACGAGCATAGAGACACCATATTATCTAAGCCATCCACACCTGTTGTAATTTCTTACTTTACATCATAAATACCAAATTCCTAATACCGGCAACACCTTGGGGCTATTTAGTCTTGTCTAATAACAATTATGCTAAACACATGTTAGGGCAACAATAATTATAATTATCTATGGTACTGTAATAAGTGTAATAACTTTTAACCACTCGCCTTTCCGGGAATTAGAGACGTTATTGTCTATAGAATAAGGGGTATTGTTGAATGGGAGAGATGAATGTTTAAAGTTGTATAATTCTGCTTAGTAATACAGTGGCCACAATTATAGTTTTTACTTGAAGTAAATGTGTGAATACACATTAGAATGTATTAGACTATTAGAGGGAAGAGGGAGTAGTTTTAATGATAACTGCTTATTTATAAAATTTCAATAATTCCCATAGAAAATGACATTTTGTTTTTTTTTCAATAACCTGATTCGAACTATTACGATCATTTTAAAACAAAAATTTGCCAGATCGGTCCAGCCGTTCTGAAGTGATGCTCCTACTAACGAACAGCATTTCATTTTTATTATATAGATTCATCCGTTAAATTCTAAAACATGGTTATGTTTCTACAACTTACGAACAAATATTTAACATAATTAGATGCTTGTCCATCCAATCTAAAACATGCACAACAGCTTCC
This sequence comes from Apamea monoglypha, assembly GCA_911387795.2. NCBI lineage: Eukaryota > Metazoa > Arthropoda > Insecta > Lepidoptera > Noctuidae > Apamea > Apamea monoglypha. The sequence continues at coordinate 19,766,916 of OU426927.1, forward strand.
TTAATTAACCTAATAAATAGACGATTTTATTTTTTCCTCTATCAAAGTACAGCAGGTGCTGCGCTCGCGCACGGGTCAGGTGCGTTCGGGCATCTTCGGAACCATTCGGTTTTATGATCGGGTTCTAATTGATTGCTTAAATCACTTTAATGATGAAAGGAGAACGCTACGATCGCTTGTATTCCGTTTTTTTCTCGATGACAAAACAAAAAGCTGTCGTCTGTGACTTCCCGTTCCCATGCTGCGTAATTATTTTAAGGTTAGTTTAGACTAAACGGACATGTTAATTCTTTGGCCAAAGAACGACCCAGCCCTCTGGGGGTCTACTACGAAGTGCAAAGTGCGAATGATCGGATCGGACCGACACATGGCCGAACCGAATATTATTGAAAAATGCGAAAAAAGTTCGGACCGGCTCAGTTGGGTCGGGACCATAGTCAATATTCGAAAGAGTGTAGGAGTGTAGGATCAGGACCGACCGAACCAAATAGTAACTTCGTAGCAGGAAACGGGCGAACATTCGACTACTTCGGAATAGGACCCCAGGAGGGAGTTTCGTCCGAACTTACGGGCGACCCCTGCTACGTATTACCTACGGACATAAGATTAGTTTGTGGGGTCCACCTTAAAAAACACCACGATGTGACCCGTATTTTCATTGACGGACTTAGAGCGTAGGCCCCCTGAACAAGAATATACTTTTCTTGATACTTCAATATGGATAAACCAACGAAAGAATGCATTACCCTGTTAAAGCAAAAAGAATTTGGTGGAATAAAATTGGGATAGAATATGCATTCGTTCGCACAATTTATTATGCCAGTAGTGGTGGTGGACGTGTAGGACACGAGCGAAAAACAAAAATCTGAAGTTGAAAACTTCTGCTGGAAGACATTTCTTATGAAATAAGCATTACCTTATACCTTTTTCTGTTCTGTTTTTTTTCTTGTCTCTTTATATGTCTAAATTACGAGAAAGAAAACAAACGCAAAAAAAAAATTGGGAAAAATGTGCGTCACATCCACGCAATTTACATCAGGTTGGATGTTGATCAAAATAGGATTCGCGGCCGTATCAAATATTTATTTATAGAATTACTAGCTGCGCCCCGCGGTTTTACCGGCATAAGTTTCGATCCCGTGGGAATATAAAAAGTACCCTATAAGTTAATCCTGGTTATAAACCATCTGTGTGCCAAATTTCATCCAAATCCGTTCAGTAGTTATTGTGTGAAAGAGTAACAAACATCCATCCATATGTCCATCAATCCATCCATATGTCCATCCATCCATCCATCCATACAAACTTTCACGTTTATAATATTAGTAGGATAATCATAAAATCATCAATACAACTCTCTAAATTCATTGAATGACTATATATTTCATGAAATCATGACATTTGAGGCATTTCTAATTTAAGGAGTTGTAATGCTGATTCTAATGATTGATTCTAAGGATTGATTCGTTTTTATTGTTTTATGATTTTTTTATGAATCAGCCCTTAATGTTCCCAGTAGGCCATAATCCAGCACGCAGGCCCAGTGCGGATTGGAAGATGTCACATGTCTTCGAATTTTTTGTTGTAGGACATGCCGGTTTTCTCACGATGTTTTCCTTCACCGTTTTGAGAGCAGTGGTGATGAAATAATTTACACAAAGTAAAGCGCCTATCTGGGTTCGAACCTACGACCTACAACTCGTAATTCCGGCCGTTACCACTCGGCCACCACTGCTCTATTATATGCTATTTGCGCGGTAAACTCTGCTTGTGCGATGCAGGATTTGTGGCGATGTAGATACCGCCACAGTTGCAAAGAAACTTCATGACCTCGATTTTTAAGAGGTGGCTGATAGGTTGACTATCCACGACAATTCGAGTTGCAGGACGTGCAAGGGTCAACCACATCTAGTTAGAAAGATTCGAAAACAAACTGAACATAATTACAACATTTAATCCGGTTCGAAGTAAATCGGTTGCTGTCGGCACGCGATAAACGAAGACCTATTTAACAAGCAAGCCGTCTGACACACAGGAAAGGTTACGATGATGATGTATGTGTCCCTGTTCGTCGTAAATCGGCTATGTTCGGCTGTTGTCGGCACGTGAGCGGCGTGTGGCGCGTTCAGCCACCTGTTGTGTCTGCGCACCCTCCGTGCTTATACAGGCTGATTGTAAAAATTATAAGTAAAGAGGTTACAAGAGTCTTAATTTTAACCAATGATGGTCCGTAAATTATGCTGCAGAGCACACTATACAGTGGCTGTAAGTATAGACGCCAGCAGGTGAAGCTACCCGAAACTGTCAAATTTTCCCAATCAACCTTGAACCTGAATGCCTCAGCGATAAAGTTGAAAATCTATTAAAGAAATTTGACAGATTGTAGTAGCTTGATGTGCTGGCGTCTGTACAAAACTCATATTCTTCAGGTCATCGGTCAAAGGCAAGTTATTATAACTGCGGCAATGACCTAGAGTCCTTATACGAATGTGTTGATAATTATTTTATTTTCAATGGAGAAATTAATAATCCTCATTATCACTATCCTTATTTGGAAGGTAAATCCGATTATACTAGTATAAATGAACTTGTTTTTAATTGAGAAGACCTCCAATTAACTTATCGCTATATTTAAAGAACTTATTACTTTTTTACACTAGTTCAATAAATCAATGTTTAATTACAGTCCATTAAATTTTAAATGGACTGTATGAATTAATATTAATCGTAGGTCTATTTTTCATCTGCGTTATAATAACTGAACTTTTATACGCATTATATACGCATCACACAGACAGACACGAGAAGCGATTCTCGTGTCTGTCTGTGTTACCGCGTTAGTCGTCTAAACTACATAATGGATTTTGATGCGTTTTTCACCATCTTTTAGAGAACTTATTCCGGAAGGTTTATGTGTGTAAAACATTAATATAATAATAATAATAGTTTATTGTCACAAAGAAACATAACATTAGTATACACACAGTAACATGATATTAACTACGCTATAGAAGTCTATATACAGATTGTATGAGCCCTGCCTCTTAAACTAGGATAACCTGTATCTTAAGAGACAGTGTACAGCTGTGAGTGTGTGTATATAAAACTTACATCCTGCTAATAATCCTTCCTACTTAATATTATAAACGCGAAAGTTTGTATGGATGGATGGATGTTTGTTACTCTTTCACGCAAAAACTACTACACGGATTTGGATGAATTTTGGCACATAGATAGTTTATAACCAGGATTAACACATAGGATACTTTTTATCCCGATATTCCCATGGGATCGAAACTGATGCGGGTGAAACCGCGGGGCGCAGCTAGTAGGTAATATTATAAACGTGAAAGTTTGTGAGGATGGATGTTTGTTTGTTACTCTTTCACGCAAAAACTACTGAACGGATTTTTATGAAACGTTACAGTAATACAGCTTATACATCAGAATAATACATAGGATACTTTTTATCTCGATATTCCCACGGGATCGACCCTTATGCGGGTGAAACCGCGACGCGCAGCAAGTGTAATATAAAAATCTCGATGTTTTGTCAAGTAGTCTTCTTCTTCGTGACGCTGGCACGACAATTACTTAAATTTTGTTGGACTTGGTTGGACGACTTGACATTATCGGGTACTGTCAAACCGTGCGAAGCAGAGGCGGGTCACTAGTCTATAATAAACTACTAATTGCAACCAATCAACAAATTAAATTCCCAATTAAAATTGTCAAATGGCTGAAATTGATGCAAGCATCGCAATTACTTTCAATTCTGTATCAACGGTACCAGAAGTATCAGCCTGTATGTCTGCGCGCGCACCTGCTGTTTTCCCGCCTTTTTTCTTTTTTTCCTTTGTTTCCCCATCTTTAACCCGACTTGGCAAGTATAATAAGCCAGTACGTATTATGGTAGGTCATTTGACATCAGTATTTTAACCTTTTTAGTATGTTGTTGTTTTTTTGCGCAGGAACTGGCTCGCATTCTTGGAATTACCCGAACCGTCGCGTCGCGGTGTTAGGGTTGGTGAAATTGCTTAATTTATTTCTTTGTCTTCCTCATTTTTGTAAAACGTAATTTTATACACCCCACCCTAAAGGGTCAGAGGTGTACTATCGTCAAAATCTATATCTGACCACCGTGAGGACTATTCCTGCTTGTAGCGCATATTATTAGTCGACCTAAAAAGGATTCTCTTTTGTTTTACTTACGGACGCAGCTGTGGTCATCATGTGCACGGGATTTTGTTTTCAAAATGGGTCCTAAAAACTTATGTCTGACATAGGTTTTGGCGATACTACCTATAGTACACCCATATTTCGCCAGTTATGTTTAAGTCCCTTGTCCCAAGGAGGTCAACCTATTGCGATCAACAACCAACCAAACTCCGGGCTGCTAATGAGATATTCCAGATGGACTCACAGAAAACTCAACACTTACCCGACCCGGGAATCGTACCACCGATCGGGGATTTGTTACTTTTTTTTTTAAACTTTGCCCAACACTAGGAATTTCTCCTGTATCGTGGGTGCGTTTACAAACATTTTTTTTTTTTAAAACGTGTCCCCACGCTATGAATCACTCCTGTATCGTAGGTAAACTCACATACACAAATAGCCAGACCCGGAACAACTACTTGTAGGTCATAGAAGTATTTGTTCCGTGCGGGAATCGAACCCGCGACACGCAGCGCAGCAGTTCAATTTGACAGTTTCAGTTAAAATTGACGGTACGGTTGGCGCAGTGGTTAACCGACTGACTTAACCACTGCGCCAACCGTGCCGTCAATTTTAAAAATTTTAGTTATTATTTTTTTGCTTGAGTACAGTTCTCATTGTATTTATTACTAAATTGGCGTGGCTAGCTGACATATGGCGAATCATTTATTTAAATGTTCAGTGTCTCATAATGTTACTACTATTGTATCAGTTTATACAACTTGTCCCGGAATTAACGCACACCACCAGACACCCCAATTAGAATGTTATGTTATAATCATAATACATACACTGATTTTTTATTATTATGTAATAAACATTGTTTTTCTCATAAATTAGTTACACTGATTGTGGGAGAAAATTGTGGTCACATTACAAATCTACGCATGCAAACAGTCGCACTCGTTTAGGGGTCTAGCGCAGTAGGTACTTCATCTATTTTGGTTTGTTTTGACTGTACAGCGGAAGTGTGACAGTAATTTACGTAGTTTTAATTATTTTTGGGATAAAATATTACCTATATTAAAAATTACAGAAATCGATTCAGTAAACGATTCTGAACAAACTACTTTCATAATGTGCATTAATTCAGTTACACATTGTATATGTAGAATCAAGTTTTTCTAGCTGAACAGTGCTGCTGGGGAGTTGGTTGCGTCACTTTTTCCCAGCTAAAGCACTAGGAAGCGGTGAAGGACGGGCGTTTTGGGGGACTGTCTTATGTAATTTTGACGTTCGAAAAGTGCTGATTCTCAGTTAATTTTGGAATAAATGACTTTTGAATTTGATGGTTTTATATCTGTCTACGGTGATTAAAGACACGATTCCGATTATTTTCCGTTTCCCTAAGCTCAGCGGGATTGCGAGGCCGCGCACTGAAGCTTCGCAAATGAAGGAATAGGTAAAGAAAGAAAGAAAGAAAATGCATTTATTTGGCACAAACTAAAAGACACACAATACACCAGATACATATGAGTACATCAGATAAAACAAACAATAAAATTAAGGTAAGGTAAGTAACTAAATACAATTCTCTTTGAAAATGGTGTTAGTTATCTGCATACGTTTAAACTGTTTACTCATTGAGTCAGCACTTAAAAATTATAATAGGCATAATAAACATGTTGAAACACGCATTAGAAATGCATGCATATGGTAAACATTACTGAGGTCAACACACCAGCAAAACATAAAAGGATGCAGTTTTCCGAGTACCCAGCAAGTTTACCCATCTGTGACGTCACTGTCATGTTTTTGTTGAATAAGTTGTCTGCCTCCTTAGCACGAATGCATGGTAATAAATGATTTCACATCCATTCAACGCCTCTCAATCAGTGAACGTCAAAATTGTAGATACCACGCGGGTATCAAAGTGCCGACAGATACCTGATACTGATATTGCAATGTAGGCTGATACTACAGGCGCGGACTAGGGCTGGGATGGGTGCATTCGACGATGGTGCTGTTCGAAGGGTTTCTCGTTAAATTGCGTTTAGTAACTATCTTTATTTGAGCAGGTTACGTTACCAACTTCTGGCTTTTGGTCCACCTTAGTGAAAATTTACTAAACTTTTGAAAACAACTGCTTGATAACTCCTAGGTCACCATTTGAAAAACTAACCGAAAACATAATATACCTAAATGTTATTGCCGAAGAAGCATTATAATGTTATTCGAGCAATAAGTATAGAATCTGTAGACATCCTCTCACTCCATCAAAGGTCCACAGTGAAAGCTGTTAAAAATCGCTGTCACCGATTCCCTGTCAATGATGATGTAATTGAGTACCGGCTGTCGCAGAGTAATACTTTACAACAACCAGAAATCTCTTCAAAAAGTATTTCATTCAAATTGCACCCGACTGCAGGCAACTCTTTTCGCAACCACCATTGACTACCTAGATCCGGCCCTGTCCTCTTCTGTCAGTCTAGCGAGCTCCCACGAATCTACAAGTCCCGACAGGTCGAGAAACCAAGTTCATAGACCCCAAATAAAATGACAAAAAGCGATCGCTCGGTTGTAAGCACACGTGAAAAAAAAACGTCTTAAAAGACTGATTAAGTAATTTTTGCGCTGATTTCAATGACTCGCGATTATTTGCTGCGGGAAAAACATAAACTATTTGTTCTCAATTGCACCTTTTTGGGCATTATTATGGCGTGTGCTGGACTCGGAAACGCGCCTTCCCGGTTTCTACTATCATTGCTGGAATCTATTTTAATGTACCTAGTAAATTCCATGCTTTTTACGCTAAACTATTACCGTAACGAAATAAAGATAAAAGCCATTTTTTATTTAGATACTAGCTTCTGCCCGCGACTTCGTCCGCGTGAAATTTCTTGTTCCCTGACCCACCCCGTCGCATCGCATCGCCCACCTGCGCTATTACTCCGTTTTCGTTTAGCGTTCTTTCTTACTTTTTTCAATTTTCGCAGCTCCTAGCATGATGTGAAATATATATATTATATATATATAAAGCCTATAGCCTTCCTCAAGAATTGGGCTATCAAATGCAAAAATAATTTTTCAAATCCAACTGCTAGTTCCAGAGATAAGCGCGTTCAAACAAACAAACTCTTCATATTTTTTATTAGTATAGATATAGCTACACAATTAGCAAAAATAGGCGTTTGAAATAATCGTAAGTGCGTAAGTAAGATTTATGTGAAATTCAACAAAAAACCGTACGTGTAATAATTATCATTATTTTTTTATTGAAACTGTTAAACGATATTAATCTCTATTAATCTGTTTCGTGAACCGTAATAGGTGTATGGGTGTTATTTTTTTTCATTAAAGCTCAGAAGTTCAGAACAAAAACCAACATATCAGGCGAATGATTGATGCTCGTTGAAAAACCGAAGGCTTTAAAAATTTAATGGTGATAAATGAAAAGAGCCCCTATAATAAACTATGTAATTCGTTACTGCAATCGTCATCTTGAGCTTATTTCACTATTCACTAGACAAAAGGAAAGAATTACTTAAGAAAATCTGAGAGGAATAAACTTTGCCATGAATATACATAGATTTTTCTACAAAAAAAAAAAAAAACAACGTCGAATGTCAACAAAGCAAAAGTAAAAAAAAGACTATTTATAGAAATCTAATAACATGGTTCTGAATTTCGAATACTCGATATAAAAGGGGTGACGTCGCGTGACCTAAAGTTCCCCGAAGCGTAGGCTCCAATGAGCAACAACCTCTTTGGTTCGCAGTGCCAACGCCCAGCTCAAGTTTTGGCGCGAACCAAACGTCAAACATCAGTGTCTATGGTTGTCTATATGTTTTTCTCTCGACTTTTTTAGGGAGGCAAAGGCACAAAAAGTCGCCCGTACCTCGCTCGCATCAATGATAGCCATTTAATGGCATCACGACGCGATAAAAAGCACTGGCATCGATAAAAACTAAAATGTAGATCGTTTTGAAATGAGCATACGTGAGGTGTGTTTTTGTTCGGCCATATTGTTGTCGCTGAGGAGTTTTGTTTTGTTATTAAAGACTCCCGCAGACAGGCGCGACGCGACAGTGCGATTCGATTCTGGTAGAGAAGTTTTTATAGAAATCGTTGTACTAGAGTCGCGTCGCGCCTGCCTGTGGAAGCCTTAACGTTGCAATTTCGAAACGTGTTTAAAGTTCTATTTAGAAAGAGTCTATTTGCGGAATATTATAAATTATTGCTTTATTGTTCTTTCTGGAGCAGTTGTGAATTTATTTTATGAGTTGTTTTATTTCTATTTTAGAAAACTTGTTTAGTAGGACATAACTGGGATTTTAGATAAAGATAACGGATAAAGTCGCACCTAAATCATTTCAGTTTCTGCCAGTTTAGTTTTCATACTTTTTAGGAACTTCTAACATTAATTCTTATTCCTTCTCTTATAACTAGGTAAATATGTAAAATGTGAAAGGATGGGAATTCTCATACAAAAATATGTGGATTTAATATCTACATATTTTTAGAAATACTCTCAGTTTTTATTTATTTTAAATCATCATCCAAAAATGTATGCTTAAATAATCTTTTAATTAAGCTGAATCAATCTTTAACAGATTTAATCAAATTCACACAAAAATCACTTAAAACAAACTATTCTACTTCGGGGACCTAATCTCCAAGCTAGTCAACGAAGATGCGGGCCCGTCCGAAACTAGTTCGATACATCGGAATGAACCCTAGACATAACTAATTAGCTTTTTCGGAGAGGCAAAAACACATCGGGAGTAAGGACAGCTCTCAAATCGTGTTTTCATTCATTTTTACTTCGGGCCCCGAACTAATCTTAAGTCCGTAAGTGATACGGAGTAGGAGGAACCTCCCGTTACTTCGGCCGGATTCCGGGCTGAGAGAGTAGATAAACTCCCTGTAATGCAATCTAAACTAAAAAAAATATTCCCCGCGTCGTTAAATTGCATAGAGACATCCCTATTTTGAACTGAATAGCGTTTCCGATTATTCTAAACGAGTATGAATGGATCGATTTAAATCTGTCGATTGCTATTTGCCAACTCATCGGGGAATTAACTTTTTTTGACGATTACGCAAACTCCAGACACGCGAATGATCGATTTTAAATGCACAATTAGATTTGCGGAATCCATTACCATACCTATATGCTATAAATTTTTAAAATATGGCGTGACAGAATATTTTAATTTTGTTAAGGCTAGTGTACATCAATGTGTGTGATACTGATACCGGATGTGGTTTGATGTTATACTTTTTTAACACAATGTCAACGTTTTTTTTTTAGTTTTATAGTTGCAATGAAATATTGTTGACATAGTCCTTAAATGAGTTATATTGTTTTAGGTAACCTATACTTACTTCGTTTTGTTTTATATTTAATTTAAAATAACGACGACATACCTACGCAGTGAGGTATGCTAAAAATAACGTAAATACGCACGTAACTGCGTATAGACGCGTCATTATTTAAATCCCGGCCCTCACAGGTTAAAAAATTTTTTTTTTTAATTTTCTGCTATTTTCAAGTAAGTAGGTAACTAACTGAACTGTTGATGGTTGGCTGAAGTCTTTTTATCAATTTTACCCAATATACTAACACAAGTTCCATGTTATCACAGTTAATAATATTTCTGGGAAGTTTTTGTTGAACTAGAACTAATCGAACATTGACAGTCAACTAATACAAATTGTGTATGCAACTACACTACATTTTGGGGAAAATTAAGCAGATTTGATCGAATTTAATGGAAAATCAGCTTTCCTCTGCTTCACAACAGGGGCCTTACCACGAGCTCTTAAAGCATTTTTGTGCTATGACATCTTATAAGACCTGCTAATAAGACGTCATAGTACAAAAAAATAGTGCAGTTCAACTTCTGCCCTGATATAAGAGCTCGTGGTAAAGCCCCAGAGCCTCACCACATGTTTCCCATTCCAAAATAAAATGGACTATGGTTGACAGACATTCAATTCGTAATCAGTCTTATCAATACTTCCGTTACATTTTTTTTTTACATCAGTTCTCGAGCGGAAGCCATATGCTTATTATTTCTTGGAACTTACTTCACCCTGTACGTAGTTACTATACGTTACATTGCAGTTTTCTTTTCTGTAAACACAACAAACAAAGCCAATGTAAATATGCATATTATGTAGTTATAGCAACCTCGATTTGCTAACTAATAAATTTATAATAAATTAAATCAACAAGCCTTTTGAGGCACAGTAAATATTTCTCGAGCTACAACAAAAGTAAATAAATATTAATTTCAACCGACCCCAACCACAATCTACCTCTTTTGTCGAACTAAATGCGTTTCGCGGTAAAACATGAGTACCGTGTCAATACCGCCTAACATCTGTTATGCTTTTTTATCGAATTTTAAAACTGGTATCAATAGGCTCAACGTGAAATAACACTTTTACTCTTACACGGAATTTAAAAAAAATAACGTGATTATATAAAAAAAAAATTGGAGAAACGTCCGGCTGTTGCAATGGTAGGGTTGTCTGATTTTTCGGAGGACACGGTGGAGCATACGGTGGAGGTCTGCCCGGCTTGGGCGGAGCACCGCCGCGTCCTCGTGGCGGCGATCGGCGGCGGCGATCTCTCGCGTCCGGCCCTGGTCCAGGCCATGGTACGGAGCGAGAGTGCATGGGAAGCCGTCACCTCCTTCTGCGAAGCAGTAATGCTCGCAAAAGAGGAGGCGGAGCGCGTGAGGGAGAGGCAATCTCTGCGCCAACACGTCCCTAGTCACCGCAGGAGACGCCCTGGACGTTGGGAGTCACCAGCCGACTCCCGGCCACCGTAGGCGGGGGTTTGCCGGCAAGGACCAGGCCCGGGTCGACGGCGCGTTGTGTTCCACGCGCGCCTCAAAGAGATCTCATCACGACTGACGGGGTCCGCTAGGGCCGATGCCTGCCAGGGCCGCGGGTTGTTCGGAAGAGATACCGCGGCCCCTGGCATAGGCAACTGAAGGAACACGGGTGGATTTTAGTCAGTAAAAGTCTGACACGCCCTTCCGCTTCGCCCAGAGCGGGAGAAGTCATATGATGATTTCACACCCAGAAAAAAAAAAGGGTTGTCTGATTTTATTTTAAAATAAACTTATAGTTTCGTACTCAAATAAATATATATGTTATTAAAGTGACACAGATAACCTAACAGGACTGTAAACTAATCCTTTTCTGTTCCGTGAATTATCGACCAAAGACAGCCCAAACAAAAAACTAAATTATTTATTTAAGTGCCTACAAATGAAATTGGATGCAAATTGACAAAGTTCACCTAAGAGAAATTTAGGCTATTCCTTTTCGGATCCGTCAGAAATTATCGCCCAAATACTGTTTATATAAAAATAAAATTATTTGCTACAGTTTTCAGTCTCTCTACAGCTGCAATTTTGGTCGTATAAATATTATTTGCAATTTTAATATTATTTACGTATGTCCAATTTACACAAACAAACATTATTTTTGACTTTTCTTTGCCTCTAATCCAAATTCATTTTTTAACGTTTAAATTCGTTAATATTTTTCACTTTTAATGTTAATAGTTTTAATTGTTTTTTGCACTACTCTATAATTATTAATCGCGTCGTCAACCCTATCGCGCGATAATTAGCGCATACCGTCGCGTCGTACTAAGTCTAGGGCAGTCACATGGCAGCTGGTTTCCTACTGAATTTTAATACGCTGCCGATTCAGAAACTACGACGTTATACTAGTTTACGACCGCTCCCGAGGTCACAGCTCGAATTGTAGTCTCGTATGCGCGATTTCGCGTGGAAAAATTTGATTATTCACATATTTCATATGTGTACCTAATCAATTTTTTTTTTCGAGGATATTGTAGGATTCATTTATGATATACGGCGTTGTAGACCTTCGCAGTAGTGTCAGTAACCTGATGTGTGCGTAGCGATAAGCAACTGGTTGCTATCTGGATTTTGGCAGAATTTTTAGTCGATTTATGTGGTGTGTTTACACACTTTAACTGACATTCATTTTGGAGCGCTCAACACAATAACTCTTCATAATATCTTTTAAATCGGCGTTTTACCGTAGCACTTAAAAAGTACTACAAAAAATAATAACAGTATCAAAAGCGTCGCACTGTTTGCAAACTTTTTAGCCAAAATAAAATCAGAATTCAAACCATATACGCGTTCATTGATCGAATATTTTGACAACAATTTAAAATTGGAATGGAACGTCCCCGCCAAAAGCATTTGGTTTTCAAAGGACGCATGGAAGCCATCAATATTTCTGTCAACATCGATCTCCTTTTGGATTAGCACGCACGAGGCGTGCCCAAAGTTGTAACTTTCATATATTTACGCAAATAAAATTCACTTTCGATATTTCCTTACACAGAAACTTGCCTTCGGTAGGACTTGCAGGCATGTAGAAATCCTTAAGACTTACGCATGTTCACAAACAGACCAGCACCCTAATTACGTAACACACTTTCAATGAGATAACACAATGAGAACCATTTTGAAGGATATTACTAATTCATTGCTTCATAAATGTTCGAATAATGTTGTCGCATAAATGTTGTCGAACTGTCCAAATGAAAGCCATTAGTACTGTTAGTGTGCTACGCAATTAGCCCGCAATGTCAGATGTCACGTACTTCTATTTTAGAACTCCTTAAACATCCAATATTTACTTAAATCACCTGATAAATTTTAATAAATGAGTGGAATTTTTCATTCATTGGCACGAGCGAGCGTATTCACTGTGAATTAGGTGTTGGAGCATAAATTAACAAATGCTAGCATAGTAGCAGACGGTGTAATATTGTAATGATATGGAGTAACTTAGGTAGTTAATTCAAATTAATCCCCAAAAATTCTGGGCTCCGTCCAAGGTCAGACGCTACGTTCGCTTGAACTTTAAAAGCGCCCATTTGGTTTGAATTTATTTCAATATTTAACACGATTTATAAGGCGTGACAGAGGAAATTCATTTTTGTGAGTACTAATAAAAAGCACTTCAAACGTACAGACGTGTACCCAAACGATGCACCCTAGTAAACTTTTTAATTTATTTTACGTCCAATACATACGTTTTGGTAATGTTATGACTTAGCATCAAAAACAACGCTAATTGCCAGCTACCCAGTTATTAAGTTAATTAGGTATAAGTATTTTTGGAACAAAGAAAAAGAAATTATCTGTGGTATTAGCATTTAAATTCTAGACATGAGTTCTGATGTTATCTGTGATTTAAACGCCTTCAATTACTCGTTTAACACAGCATTAAGTCATTTTTGTAAGTTTAATGAACAGACGCCAGCAGGTCAAGCTACCCGAAACTGTCAAATTTTCCCAATCAACCTTGAACCTTAATGCTTTAGCGATAAAGTTGAAAATTTATTAAATAAATTTGACAGATTGTAGTAACTTGATGTGCTGGCGTCCGTACCGAATCGTCGCGAATTAGCGTCGCTTTTTTTTTTGCTGAAATATCCGTATATGTACATTTATTAGAATAGGTACGTTACGGCCGATACTTACATCTGCATGAGAATTAAATTGGTCCCTCTTAGTCAGGTCTGCAATCTAATTTCGTATCTAACACACTTTCAATTACAATTTGAATGAATGATTTTGAAGGATATTGCTAATCCATTGCTTCATATGTTCGAAAAATTTGTCTGCTCAACAACGTAAATAACGCAATGAACGTTGTTGAACTGTCAAAATGACAGTTGTTGCTGCTGTTAGTGGGTTACCCCGCTGGTCAGTTTTTGATATTGTTAGCGAAATTAAAATACCTACATGATTTCATATTGACAACAAATCATTTTTTATTAAAGCCAACACCAAAAACAGAAAGTTAATTCTTTCAGTTTCACTGAAATCTATTAATTATCTTTCAAACTCGATTTCGTTTTCATTATTTTTATTTTTACACAATGACACTTATATTGGAATAAAGTTGCCCATTCACACGACTACAAATATACGCAACGATTTTAATGGCCCTTTCGCAGTCGATAACGATTTAATTTGTCATTTGATATATGGAATTGAGTTTGACAGGTCGTTATCCCTATTATTTTGCTACTTAATTTTATTGTTATTTTCACAAGTAGTTTAGAAGATGAATCACATATTTACCTCTTATGTTTTAGACAATTTACAAAAACTGAGACAATGAATGGGACTATTGACATAGAATACAAACGCCTCCTATAAATACTTATTTATAAGGGTTCGAATTGAAGGGTTTTCGCACTCAGCAACTTTATTTATAACTTTGTCACAATAACAATAACAAATAATTATTTTACAGTTAGATTATTTTACAGTTAGATTATATCTTCTGACCGTTCTTTCATCGCAACAAAAGTAGCACGCCAGTGCACCTTTATAAATACTTCAAAAGACCGACGATTAAAAATCGCAAATCCAAAATCGCGCCGTGAATGTGCGCCGCAGAACTAGGCGATCTAAAATTTGGAAACTTCTCGACTAACCTTGAACGCAGGCACGGTCGCGACTCACGATAGTGCACGAGTTGAATGTGCTCGTTAAGCGTTTTTTCTTATTACTTAATTAATCTATTAGTATGCACTAAACACAACAGGACAGGCTTGCCATCATTGACAGGGCTGCCATCTTTACGCGTCGAAGCTCAAAATTCAGCATACAAATTGCGGGGAAATCTTTAAAAAATCTATTCGTAAACAGAGATCGAAGTTCAACCACTTTTAAATCGGCATTGGCTGGTATGCTGACAAGCAATCAAATCTGCTCATTATGACAATAGTTTACGAACAATGGTTTGTCTACAATTAGGGTTTAGACAATTTTACGATACCCAATGTGTCACTGCGAGACAATTTGACATTGACAGGACACCTAACTCTTCAACTATGTCTATAAAACCGTTCGAAAATCAATCGTCCAGCGCAGCCCTATGAGTGAGTGCAGTTCAATGCGCTAGCGTGCTACGACGCGGTGTTTCGGCACTACATTCCGCCTCTGTTAGTCAGACGCCCACGAGCGTCGGCGAATTCGCACGAATTTCGCACTCGGATGCGCGAACATGTTTTAATAAATAAATTGATGTGACAGCTCCACTTGTTTCGCTGTTCGATTTTGTGCGATGTATGTATGTCTTAGTTTTTCTAAATGTTGGAGATCAATAAACTGGCGAGTCTAATATTTTACAAAAATTTGCAGTACTACTCGTAATTACTTGAATATACAACTGTTTGTCTACATTTTAAGTCGAGCGGTACATCTGTTATCCAGTTGTCGACTTTTTTATCTTTACAAGAAGCTTATGTATATTATAGAGCTTCAATTATGTTTTCTTTGATGCCACCCACTTACCACTTCTATTGAGGCGAGCTTTGTTTTTAATCTCGATTTATTTATTTTGGTCTATTGCTAATCTGATATGACAGCCTACTGCTAGGTGCGAATCCTATTGTTTTGGTTTCGCGGTTGAAATCCTCATGGACTTCCTCCATCGTGAAGGAGGGGTATGCAGGACTCTTACCGGCTAAAACCACCGCGGTGTTCCACCTCTGCCTATGGCCGGGGGTGCGAGATTCGCATAAGTATTCACCGCTCACACAGGCCTTGACCCGCTGTTCCTCAGCGAGTCCCACCTCCCCGTGCGGCCATTCCCATAATACTCGCACCCACTCTCGAGGCGCTGGTAGTTAAATATAAAGCTGACATGCAACTGCTAAGTAAACGCCTCTTCTAATCAACCTCTACCATTAACGACGACAAATGTCGTATGAACCAGCGATTTTTCATAAGAAAAATACACTCGAAACGACAATAAATATAATCGTGAAAACCGTTTAGCGCTTACATGTATTAACTGCTTCTAGTGGGCTATCGTTTGATGAGTTAATGCCATCTGTCTTAACATCCTCCTACCATCTTCATCAATTTAAAAAGTTTTCACTGCCAAACTAAATATAGCAACATGCCTCATCCAACATCCATTCTTGGTTCCTAGCAAACGGAACTCGAGACACCAGATACGCCCAAATTTGGTCATGGGTCGTGCGAAATGCAGTTCTCTATACTATTATAATATTACGCGTACAAATGAAGCGTTTGAATAAAGTGCTGAATAAACCGACCGTGGTAAATCAAGGAAATATCACTTTGAGCAGACCTTTGATTTTGAATCAGATTATGGGGTTTGTATCTGTAGTAGATAATTCTGACCTGTTCGGAATGCCCATGAGAACGAATCTAATTATAATGGACTAAATTATTTGGCTTTGGATCATGGTTGGTTAGCATAGAACAAAGAGTTGTTACTACTAAAGGAGTAGCCGAGTAGGTAAACTGTGTCCGCGAATTATTTTCCAAACATGTAAACAAATATGTGTTTTTGGAAAAGTATCCCTAATACAATAATACAACATAAAATTCATTTTGCGTTACAACTTCAATATTTTTATGACTTTTTCCTAGTCAATCTGAATTTCAACTTAAGTTATTCAAACATATAGGTTTCATGAAAACAAATCATTGATTTGCAGAATTTTGGTTATGGTGACAGGGCTTTTTTTTTCAAGATGGGAATTCATCAAATGACCCCTCCCGCTCTGGGTGGAGCGGAAGGGAGTGTCAGACTCTTACTGACTAAAACCCACCCATATTCCTTCCTTCGCCCTTTATGTTCCGGGGTAGCGGTAACCCTTTCTGACAATCCCGCTGACCCGGCAGGCTTCGGCCCTAAGGGGCCCCTCAAATTATGCTGACAACTCTTTGAGGCGCGCGTGGAACACTTACGCGCCGTCCGGCATGGTGAAAGGGCTTAGATAGCATTAACACTAGTGTAAAAATATGAGTTATCAGAATAAAGAAGAACCTTTTAGAACAGAGTAAATCGAACAAAGAATATACAAGAACCAAGATTAAATCAGCCGTGTCTGTAGTCCTCAATAAAAACATTTAACAACACACTGCGGCATATATTTAACCCATTTAACATTGTTTCCCAACATCATTTGCAATTTCATCACCTAATTCACATTCAGGTTTTCATGAATGAACGTATAAAGTCCAAAACGATAAAGTATTTAAAAAATCCGGTTCGCTGAATAAATATTAGCGAGACCGTGAAAATTAAACGAGTTGTTGATAAAGTTATGCGTAAGGCGCTTGTGGGCGTGGTGCGGCAGACAGGCTCAGTGAAAGGAGGCGATAGTCATGAATGAACTACGGTTTCTATGTTTGTCGTTAGTACTACGAGTAGGCTCACAGTGGCGGAAATTGTGTAGGAGTTTTGTTTGCCGCTCTTGAATAAATCAAAATTAAAGCTAAAACGTTATATTCAATATTTGATTTAGTAATATAATAGGAAAAAAGGCAAATCCATAGAAAAGTTGTAGGTGGTTAAATAAAGGTTTTTTTTTTCCAACAAACCTTTTTTAAAACTCAAAACACGGAAAACATCAAATTCGTGTAGGTACTGCTTTAACACTGTCAAAAAACAATCCAGTGGTTAAGGAGACCAGATAATAACCCAATCCTAACAGTCAACGTATTCTAACAGTATAATCTGCCGTGGCATCCGAATGATAGAACCACCGAAGCACATTGCACACACTCCCTTTCTAGTTTGCAATTGCAAATTCCTTGACCGAGTGCTCTTAAATCAGTCAACAAGCGAAAATAAAAATTGAATAATCGCATTGTGAAAAGGCGGCTTTACGCCCCCAGAAGTCAACTGTCACAACATCCATAACCAACTCGTTGATTTAACGTCCAATTCAAATTTCGAACGTCAGATTTCACCGCCCACTAGAAGCCCACAGATGACATAACGTTTGAGTCATGTTACTTACATAGACTGCATAGAGCGATGCACCCATTGTTGAGTTCTGAGTTATAATGAGAGTATTTCGCACACATTTGTGTGTCACTGTGACTGTGTGTTTATGTGTTTTGTTGCTTGTGTGTCAGGATAGTTCGATGGAGACAGTTTTAGGTAAAAAAATTGTGCTGTCTGGGAACCCGCGTCAGGAACGAAGTACCTTACGCGAGAGAAAGAGACAGTGAGAGAGAGAGAGTCGTATGGGGGTCGTCGCTTTTTCATACGTGACAATTTCTACCAGTCAATTCTTACCGCAAGCCTTAAGAACCTTCGTTCCAAAAAAGACCTACAGTATCCTATCTATCGCAAGGCATGAACCTGTCAGCTTTGAGTTGTTCCTGCATTGTTTAGGTTCGCTTCCAGTCTAGCCAGCACCCTAATTGCGTACACACTATCAATCACAATCTGAATAATTTTGAAGGATATTGCTAATCCATTGCTTCATATGTTCGGAAAATTTGTCTGCTCAACAATGTAAATAACGCAATGAATGTTGTCAAAATGAAAGCAACGGCTACTGTTAGTGTTACGAAATTACCCCGCAGGTACGGCTGAATACCAGAAATTTGTTCAGAACCATCGCCAGACATCCAGAACACTATTATAAGAGTTCTCGTTGTATACAGTCCTCAGCCATCTTCTTGAATTTGTCGTGGATAACAAGGTTGTATTTCGAACGATTTCTGTAGTCCTCCCACACCATACGTCAATACCAGTGGTTATATTCGTGACCAGCCTAGGCCAATCCACTGCTGGTCGTAAGTCTCGCCTCTTAGCTCAGGTCAGTGTCCCATCCAACAATTACCAGCCAGCTTGCGAAGATTATCGCTTCACCTAGCGTGTAGGCATCCTACTACACTACATTTATAGAAGGATGAGGCTGTTCCTCATGATTCAAGTTCGTTCGTTCGTTCAGCGACAAATTCTTCATCCTCCATAGAAAAGGGAAGATGGATGCTCCGACGGGTGTTGTTTGTGC
The DNA here is from genome assembly GCA_911387795.2 of Apamea monoglypha. Taxonomy (NCBI): domain Eukaryota; kingdom Metazoa; phylum Arthropoda; class Insecta; order Lepidoptera; family Noctuidae; genus Apamea; species Apamea monoglypha. The sequence goes on from OU426927.1 coordinate 19,785,952, forward strand.
GCTACTACCCAGCGTTTGAGGAGGGGTTATCGCGCGGATAACTTTGCTTGCGCGATGCAGAATTGCGTGACGTCAGTGTGATCCGTAGCTCGCATGTGGCGATGTAGATGCTGCCACACGTTGGTAGATATTAACATAAACGAGGCTGGGACAGACTGGATGCGGAAGGCGAAGAACATTATGCAACCTCTTAACGTAACGGCCACAGGACTTATGACTCCATACAAAAGGACATACATAATGTAGATAATTCCGTAATGGGCAACCAACAGTCATGTTTCCACGTAATTAGGAGTACAGGTCATGCTGCGCCAGTCACGAGTCATCAGACGCCTGGCGCATGTGATTATAGCTGGTTATTAATAATACATGCTGCACGATACTGATTATGGCGGAGTAAGGCTGGGGTGCAGTGGCAGCGGGGCGATTGGAGCTAGCTGTCTTCATATCTGCTGTTATGCTATTGGAGCTAACTGTCTACAATCAATATTTTCTACCTGAACAGACAGCTGTTCTGCTGGGGAGTTTGTTTCACCATTTTTTCTTCCCAGGAAAGCACTAGGAAGTGGTGAAGGGCGGGCGTTTTGGGGGACTGTCTTTTGTAATTTTTACGTTCGAAAAGAGCTGATTCTCAGCCTAATTTGAACAAATGACTTTTGATTTGATTTTTGATCATACCGTGGAATGGTATTCTCTTGTCAGCGAGTTGGTAGCGGGCACTGACTGTCCTTGGGTGTTGGGTGCGACAGTCGTCATTTTAACTTCAAGTTTTGACTCCTGGAAGTCCTGGAGGTCAGTTTAACTATCATATCACTCACCAGTAAACATAGCATAATTTCACCTGTAATCCTCGAAGGGTTAGGCAGAGGTGTACCTGAAGTACACCCTCATTTCGCCAGTTATGTTTAAGTCCCATGTAATAGAGGGCGAGCCTATTTCCATCAACCAGGCAAAAATCCAGAAATTCCAGATAGAAAAACCCAATAACACTTTTGCCCGACGCAAAAGTGTTATTGGGTTTTTCTATCTGGAATTTCTCAGTAGCAGCCCGGAGTCTGGGGATCGAACCCAGGACCGAGCTCAGCAGTAGCGCTTGCTACCACTGGACCAACGAAACGAAAACGGCGAGCGGAATTGTTTTAATAATCAATTAATTAATTGTCAAGTGATTGTCCGCTCACAGTATGACCGCAGCCGGAAGGTCGTTACAATAGCAGTATTTATTCGCTTATTATTGCTGGTTTGTCGGATATTTTCGCGTATTTTATGAAGGACTTGCCGTTACCGATTGGACTTTCCCGGTGACGCAATAAAGGCGCCCGCAGACAGGCGTGACGCAACGGTGCGACGCGACTCTGGTAGAATTATTTTCATAAAGTTTTCATAGAAATTGTTCCACCAAGCGTCTGTCTGCGGGGGCCTAAAACGGTTTAGCGGTAAAGGTAGGAAACAGATTGTTTATTACAATTAACGTTTGTGAGAAGAAGTTCAACATTTGCTAATGAGTCACGATCTACAGGTTGGCCAACTTGGAGGTATACAAATTTTGTTTGCCGCCATTTTGTTTTGGCGGCAAATATGACAGTTGTTTCATGGAAATTATTTTGTGTAGATACGGCAAATTTGTTATGGAGCGTTTTACGACTAAACAAAGTGTTTTAATTGTTAAAACATTCTAATCAACCCAATCATGTATTGCGGAAATTCTAAGAAAATTGCGGTCAATTTTTGGTAGAAATCACTTACCTTCGCGGCTAACAATAACTCGCTTAGTGATTAAATTTGAGCAGCATGGCATTGTAACAGATAAAGCAATTTTCTTACATCAAGTGAATCAGTTGGGCTTAGGAAACGTGTGGTTTCACAATACGGGGCCACATCTCATGCTGTACGGCACATGCCACAATCGAGACATCGAAAAGAACGTTTCCGGGTCGATTAATTTCGAGAAACTGTGACATTGGTTGGGCCCCAAGATTCCCGGATATAACAGCTCCTGGCTTTTTATAGGGCTATTTAAAGGGACATGTCTATGCTAACAGGCCAATGAACCTTCAAAAATTAAAACGAAATATCTGAGACACAGTCACTGAAATGTGTGAAAATGTCATGAAAAACGCAGTGAAAAGGGTTCACATCTGCCATGCTGCTAGAGGTGGACATTTGTCTGAGATTATTTTCCATACTGAATTGCCGGCCCTAAATACTATATTTAAATAAAAATACTCAATAATCTTTATATTTCATAGAATAAAATTTTAAAAATAAAGTGCCTCTTATTTGCCCAGCCTGTATCTCTTCATTATCCAATCGAAGTCATCCGAACTTGTGTGATGATATTGCCCTATCCTATTTCGTATTCAACTTTTTGCAGAACCGCGGGGTAATCGCGTAACACACTAACAGTAGCAATGGCTTTCATTTTGACAGTTCAACAACATTCATTGCGTTACTTACGTCGTTGAGCAGCCAAATTTTCCGAACATATGAAGCAATGGATTAGCAATATCCGTCAAAATGATTAAGATTGTGATTGATAGTGTGTTACGCAATAAGGGTACCGTTTAATTAGAGAGAGCCCTTTTACATTTTACCAAAGAAAAGTATATATATACTAATTTATTTTTTTATTATAAACCTGTGTTGTGTCACCGCAGGACAAAGACCGGGTCCCTCTTTCCACTTTTCTCCGTCTACTGCGATTGTGAGCCAATCCTTAGGAGTCCAGCTCATCCCGCCATCTTTTACTGGGCCTACCGCAAAGTCGTTTCCTGCCATTTGGGATCCACTGCGTGGTGACTTTTTTTTTTATATAATAAAGAAAAGTAAAAGTAAACAACCAATTAATAGTCCACTTAATTATGTTATCGTTTTCCTTATCTGACGCATACTTCAGAAGGTGAGCGCCAACAACAACATATAACATATCAGCTGTGTATGTAGGCTCGAGTTAGTCAGCTGATTAGCATTTTTTTGTTTATGTTTATTGCACGGCACGGCGCCTGCGCTGTGTCACAACATTGCACAACAAGTGCAATTCTCATACATAACGATATCGAGTTATCATTCGCGATAGTGGTTGCGGTGCAAGTGCATTGAAGAGGGTGCAATTGATTTGCACTTTATTGCACAATAATTAGTCAATTGTTTTTTTTATTCTTACATTTTCTGTGTTAATGCAGGCAAATTGGGTAGGATACAATGTTGGGTCTGGATTAAAGTTGCAAAAATTATTTCATTAATTTTGCGTGAAAAAAAGACTGAATAAGCACGTTGAATAGTATGTTGCATTGTTTGATTTGTAAATAATAATACACTAGCCGCGGTTTTATCCGCATTAGTGTCGATCCCGTGGGAATATCGAGATAAAATGTATCTTATGTGTTATTCTGATGTATAAGCTACATTACTGTAAAGTTTCATCAAAATCCGTTCAGCAGTTTTTGTGTGAAAGAATAACAAACATCCATCCATCCTCACAAACTTTCGCGTTTATAATATTACTACTAGCTGCGCCCCGCGGTTTTACCCGCATAAGTTTCGATCCTGTGGCAATATCGGAATAAAAAGTATCCTATGTGTTAATCCTGGTTATAAACCATCTGTGTGCCAAATTTTCCGTTCCGTACTTTTTGCGTGAAAGAGTAACAAACATCCATCCATCCTCACAAACTTTCACGTTTATAATATTACATAGTTACCCGCATAAGTTTCGATCCTGTGGGAATATCGGGATAAAAAGTATCCTATGTGTTAATCCTGGTTATAAACAACAAACATCCACCCATCCATTCATACAAACTTTCGGTTTTATAATATTATATACATACCTATATTTATAATATTAGGCGTTTATATAGTAGGATAGGAAGCAGGATAGTAGAAATAAGTATGAAGTACGATAGTAGGAAGTAGGATTAAGAATATATAGGTAGAGTTAATGTTTATTTCCACCTGTTTTTTTTCTACCAATATTTCGACTAAGACATTAAAATCGTATTCCATTAGTGCGAATCAATCTTAATATTTTGCATAAAAACAACCATTTTTTTGCAATTAAACCATCCGTCGGTAGAATTTTAATTAAAATCAAATAAAATATAAATACTTTGCGGATTAAGTTATAAAACAATTAGTCGCTTTCCAAAAATGGCTGTTAAGCTAATTGAACCCACTTACGAAATAACCGATTTATTGAAAAATACGATTTTATGCTAATGTAATAAAACCTGAAATGGTAAAACATTCGGCCTTAGCACTGCAGAGGACAATCACGGACTGATTTTATTAAAATAACTGGTGAAATCTGGGTATACAATAGGCTACACTTCTGCCTCAACATCACGCCTGTAATCCCCGAAGGGTTAGGGAGAGGTGTAATAATACACTCATTGACCCAACAAGATCAAAATATAAAAAATCTTGCAACCCCTTCTCTTATACTCAGTTTTCAAAAACAATAGATAATACAGTATCATAATAGTAGTATAGAGAGTCTCGTGGCTAAATGATAACAGCAGCAAGGGTCGATCACAGGTTAAGCTACGTTTGCCGCGATCAGTTCGTGGATGGGTGACCATTCACTACGTACCGAGAGTAGACCCCTCCATGTCTCGGAAAGCACGTTAAGCCGTTGATCCCGGCTGTCATTCTTAGATCTTTGAGTCATTACGGGTCGTCAGATGCCCAAAAGTTTGGCAACCAGGCTCACCAAGGGGTGTCTCGTTACACAATAACTGGGTTGTGGAGGTCAGATAGGTAGTCGCTCCATATAAAATACTGGTATTCAGCTACATCCGGTTAGACTGGAAGTCGACCCCAACATAGTTGGGAAAAGGCTAGGCAGACTGAATACGGTAAATAAATCAGTAGTAAATAAATCAGCTTTGATTGAAACATCAACCACGCGGAGTGAGTGGTCTATTTAATTATTTATGTATTCCCAACAGTAAACCACATGCCACTATTATGTGTGTCGATATCACAGCATTGTTTATTTATCGAAACTCATAATAAACTTCGGTCGAAGTTATGACAAGGGCAAGATTGTAACTCAGTCAACGGCTTGGAGTCAAAGTCATTTTTATCTAGTATTGAAATTATCTTCTATATTGGGGACGAGGACACAAATGAGTTACGTGATGCATGTGAACTGTGACACAAAGTATAAAAAGATACCAGTAGGTCCAGTAGTACAGTAGGACCAATATTTTTCGCGATAAACGTTAACCCGTTGGTCCTTTACGTGATTGCGTGCCGACCCATGGGACTATGACAGTGAGGGAAGAGAGAGTGCTCCTGTGTCTGAGCGTGAACTTGTGCACTATTAGGGTAAAACCGGGATAGATGCCCCACTTTTTGAAATAGCCTCCTTATTTAAAAAATATTAATTTTATATGAATAATGTCTATGAGTATAGCTAGTTTAATCATTTATGCTGAATTATAATTATTATTTTTTGACCTATCAATAATAAATTTTGCAGAATTTAGCTTTTTATGGAAGACTTTTTTTGAGGATAGATGCCTACCTGTATGGATAGTTGCCCCACCATGAAAATACTAAGAAGGATAGATGCCTGCAGTGCGGGATAGATGCCCTTTATACTGTGTGAACGAAAAACCCAACCAAATATGAGGTCGAATTACGAAAAACCATTTTAATTTTTTTTAATGTTTTTATTTTTATCGTTTTATGATAATTCTAATACGATACAAACAAACATAATAAAATTTCAAAAACATTTGTTCAAATAAAATATTAATTCTTATTTATATTAATTATTAAGTGTCAACATGCATAATCATACTTTTTTTTTAAATTAAAATAACACATTATAGAGATCATTCCTAATCCTACTTAAATGAAGTTGAACCGGATAGTGCTCAGTTTTCCACATCTTGAGCAAAAATTTCTGAAGTTCCGAAGTTTCTGTAGTTGTTCTACAGTCCAAGAACATACTCGAGCTTGTACTCCTTCCTTTCTTTTGTACTTTCGTGGCATGGTTCTGCTACAAGTAAAGAGTCCAAATATAAAAATACGGAAAAACATAAAAAATATAACAGAACACTAAAAATAGTTACACTGATACCATTATAGTGTATGGAGGGATAGATGCCCTTAAGGGCACCTATACCTCGAAAAATCAGGGCAACTATCCTTTATGATAGGGATAGATGCCCAAGTATTTTTTAAATAAATTAAAAACAAAAGTGCAACTATTAACACCCAGATGAACACTTAATGAACCAGTACATTGATGTAATTAAAAATATAATGGAATGTATTACTACTTATAAAGTTATACAATGGCAAATACTAACCTTTAAATCTTTGACGTGTTCGTGAATTTTGCCGCGGAGATGATTGCACATACGAGCGAAACGCGTCCTCACCGTACGACAGCCAGGGTGCAACTGAGGTGCAGGGTGACTGCGGCTCCTACTTATACTATTAATTCATAGTTGCGAGTTTGGGAAGTTAGGTTTTTTGAAAATGAGGCATCTATCCCACTGCGGCATCTATCCCGGTTTTACCCTATATCTCCCGCGCCAAACGTAAGCCTCCATTGAAATTCGTCGCCACGGCCGAAATACGGTCTGGAGGACTATTATTATGTTTCCGATACCCCTTTACAATTCAAAAGTGCCTGTAATTGGTTTATTTGAAATAAATGCTTTGAGTTTGATAACAAGCTTCATACAGCGAGCACTCAGACGCTAAGCGAAGCATACATCTCTATAACGAGGAAAATCTTCCAGTTATTCATAGGTACTAACCTGCGTGGTTATTGTGTAGGTAAAACATAATGGCCTTTCATTTTGACAGTTCAACAACATTCATTGCGTTATTTACGTTGTAGAGCGGACGAATTTTTCGAACCTATGAAGCAATGGATAAGAAATTTCCTTCAAAATTCTTTGGTGTTGCTTTTACCTGCTTGGGATAGTGTAACATCCCCTTTAGACACCTATCGTGAAACCTTCAGCTGGTGAACGAGCTGCTTTGCATAGCACCCCAAGGGAAAAAGCCCACACGTGTATGAGCTTTTCGACTCACATTATTTATTCAAAAGTGGACCTACTGTTCTATCCATCTTAGGGTCGTGCTCAGTATCTACACATGCACACGAGTGTATGTGTTAGGCCGAGCGCATGATGCACTTACGCGCGTATCCGACCGACTACGTCCGAACATAACCCTTATGTGTGGGGTAATCGCTGTGTGGAAGATGTTTGTTGTAAATCTATTGGTGTACTTATCTTGTATTAGAGGTGAATGGGGATTATATTTAGACTGATATAATTTTAGCAGCGATTTAGGGTTTTGTTGGTAGTTGATCGATAATGGACTGTATTCTTTACACGTTATTGTTCTTTGTCTAATACTGGTGCTGACAGAAGGTGGCAAAAATGTATTTAAGAGAAATCCATTTTGTAAATTGGTCCTTTGATCCATACTAAAGGGTTAACAAAGGACCAAAAAACTAAAGCATCAGTAAACCAACAGACGTCTGACGTGCAAGCCAGCGGATGCTACAGGTTCGAATCCAAACACGAAACAAAATTCAATTTGAATTTTCCGTACATAGAAAATTTTAAACTAGCTTAGTCTTCTTAATAGCGTGTCGGTAGCAATCTAAATGGACTCGGCCCAGAATTCGGCCACTTGTTTGGCGCCATCACCAGCGTCCATCAGTTCCTGTACTAGGATTTAACCCAAGTTGTGTAGGTAATATCTAAAAACATTCTTGAGTCAAGTAACCTACTAATATTATAAACGTAAAAGTTTGTATGGATGGATGGATGGATGTTTGTTACTGTTTCACGCAAAAACGACTGAACGAATTTGGATGAAATTTGGCAAACAGATGGTTTATAACCAGGAACCATATGGGATACTTTTTATCCCGATATTCCCCCGGGACCGAAACTTATGCAGGTGAAACCGCGGGGCACAGCTAGTCAAACATATTTATATGATTAGAAAACAACTGTATCTTTTCAATATAAAACTCAACTCCGTAAGTGTTCCTCGTTTTTCTCGGTACATCCCTATCCTACTACATTTTCTCATCTCCTTGTTTGTTTCCTCAACACTCTGCTATACACTGGAGGATAAGATCCTTTTATTACAAGCACGTGTAGGAAGCACACGTGTAAGGGAAGTATGTAGGTCTCATATATGAGACTTAACTATTTTCTTCCCGTCTTGTGGGTTTATGTCCTAGTATTACAATGTTATTCATTATTATGTATAGTAGTGCAGTACACTTTGCTGAACCTGAAGGCCAATTCTCGTAATTTAAAACGTTCAAAATCTAGTCGCAGTCGCATCTCGGCGACAAAAACCTGTCAAAATGTAGGGAAATTAAAGGTATTTTTGACAAATTGAGACTGAGATCAGACTGTGAACGTTTTTAAAATTACGAGAATTGCCCCTCTGATATTGTGCGCCGTATAAAACAGTTTCGTTTGAAATATTATGGCAAAGAAATTCCGGTTAGATACAGAGACGAAACATGAAGTAAAGTTACGCTACGATTTGTCAAAATTAGTGCATTTTGGCGTGATTTTGATAAATCGATACGTAATTTTACGCTAGATTTCGTCTCAGTATTGTACCTTGTGAGCCTACAAAGGAATTCTTGAAACAGAATTGATAGAAATTTTCTGTCTTTTAAGGACAAATTGCTATTACCGATTCGACTGCCACGCTTGATACGGCCATATCGTCTTTGATTAGGTATCTATCTACCATTTGGAAGACCATGGTTGCCGTAACTTTGGTTGACGGATATCTGAACTTTTCTTTTATCCATAGTGTCAAGTCTTAGGTTACAAATGATTAAAGGAAATTCTATATTCTCACCCAACTTTAGTCTAGAGTTTATTGCTATAGGACAGGACAGGGATGGGCCACCTTTGGAAATTTGATCTACCACTAATGTAGTCACGGGCAATAGGTACAAAAGAGGTAGATACCTAATAGACGAAGGAGTTGCGATAAAATTGTGAAGTACAACATTCTGTTATACATTGCTTGTAGACACCGTAGTCTTATATGAAAAAGGTGCGCAAAACAAGCAGTGGACAACATCTATCATGAAAATATCAGTTTTTTCGCGATAGGTTTGAATCTACCTGTAAGAATGCTAGTCTTTATTTCTTGTTGGCGTGAACTTAGAAATAAGATCCTTTAAATCGCGCGATTGGAAAATATTTCGGGGGCCGGATCAAAAGCCGGACCGGGCCGGTCGTTGCCCATATATACTATAGGACATTACTTTGAACCGATACTACACGCAAACGCAGTAGGTAGGTGACCCTATTTCAAATCGAGTTTATACCGCACAAATAGCGACTAATTATAAACGTATTCATACACTAAAGGACACAATTGCATAGTAACCGTCCAAAGTGAGCTCAGCTAGTAGTGCAGTGTACTGTGCACATGCAGTGTATACTGCGTACAGTCAAACAATGATACAAGGGTACAGGCAGCTAACTTACATTTACGTTTAAACAATATTGTAGCCTTTTGGGTGTGCTGGGTGATCAAATCCTTTACATCATTCTTATTTACATGTCTGAAGATTTGAAAGCACTCAATCTATAATATTTAATAAAAAATCATAAATTTATTCATTCACTGAGAAACAAGACAATGCACAGCCTAAGGCGCTCGGCCTAGAAGCATGAAATTTTGTAGAGTTATAGCGAAAGTAAGCACTAAGGAAGGATTTTTTAAATTCATCTTCTAAATAGGGGATGAATGTTTGTATGGAAATTCGTCATTTTGCTGATGGTAAACCAATCCGGCACTCGGCTTGTGCTTGCAGTGTAGTAGAAACTTAGAAGGATGAATATTATTGCCGATGAACTTTAATATGAATACATATGCCCTTTCTTTTTTTTTTTTCTGGTGGGAAATCATCAAATGACCCCTTCCGCTCTGGGTGGAGCGGAAGGGAGTGTCAGACTCTTACTGACTAAAACCCACCCATGTTCCTTCCTTCGCCCTTTATGTTCCGGGGTAGCGGTAACCCTTTCGGACAATCCCGCTGACCCGGCAGGCTTCGGCCCTAAGGGGCCCCTCAGATTATGCTGACATCTCTTTGAGGCGCGCGTGGAACACTTACGCGTTGTCCGGCACGGGCCTGGTCCTGATCGGGCGGTGAGCTACCCATTGCTCTCCGCCCGCAGGCCCGATACATATGCCCTTAGTTCGAGTGTACTGTGCACCTGTAATCGTGCATGAGAAAGGTCAATGAAGGACCGACACACGCTCGACCCAAATGACATAACCGTGACCAACACGGACGTACTCGCCTAGAACTAGTGTACTCGCCTGCTAGCCTGCTAGTGTACTCGTTTGAGTACATTTCATTTTCTTGTATACCTCATCGACATTTTGTACACTTAGTTTTTCGAGACATAGCCAAGCGGTTGGTCGACTCTTCACGTGACCAGAGGGCTGGCCGATTTCTTGGCCGAAGAATCAGCGTTGCTGTCATCATCATCAGCCTACAGCAGTCCACTGCTGGACATAGACCTCTCCTATTGCACGCCATTCAACTCGATTTTCGGCAACTCTCATCCAGCTGCTACCAACCATCCTGCGAAGATCAACGATGGCAACGTGGCAATGCTAACAGCCTTTTAGACACTTTGACTGATGACAGCGATGCAGAAGAATTTTTTGCTGCCCTTTGATTGTTTTCCCTCCTTTTTATATACTTGTACATAATATTAAGTTATTGTAATTAAATTAATTATACATAATATTAATTACATAAGATTAAAAAAAAAAAAAAAACAAAAAAAAAATATGACAGACTGTTGACATGCTATTAAAATTACATGTATTTTTGTCCTTGACATACGTTTTGTACATTTTATGAATTAAATGTGCTTTAATTATTTTAAGTTGAGAAACTACCTTACTTTTTTTCTTTTTTACTTAGGTTATACTCCTGGGCAAAGGCCTTCCAGGTACTCTTTTCCCGCGCCACCGCAAACGACAGTTGTCTCAAACCAGCAAATTTTCTGAGGTTAAAAATCTTTATGGATTGCTTGCATCACGAATATGTCCTTCTAGGACGTCCCCTCCCGGCGTTTCCACTCACATCTGCCTTGTAAATACGTTTTGTTGGTCGCCTTTCGTTCATCCTCTCAACATGACCAAATCATGATACTTTTTTTTTATCAAAAACATTGCCCCACACTAGGAATTACTCCTGTATCGTGGGTGCGTTTACAAACATTTAAACTCACATACACGAACAGCCAGACCCGGAACAACTACCTGTAGGCAATACAAATATTTGTTCCGTGCGGGAATCGAACCAGCGACACGCAGCGCAGCAGTCATCGCTCAGCCTCTGCGTCAACCGTGTCGTCAAAATACTGTAGATACTATAGCCTATTTGGTGTTACATTCAACCTCCGCGAGTCAGTTAAAAGTTATTGGCATGAAATACGAAGCAAACATGAAGTTAGTTTAAGATTAGAAGAGATTAGGCGTCAGACTTGGCTGACAAGTAAAATGAAAAAGGTGTAAAAATACGTAGAATTATTTCTAGGAATAATTATTGAACATACGTGATAAATGGTGGTTTAATTAATTCCTCTCGGTACCTTGAAGAGCTCATCAGCTCTTCACAATACCTCTCCACCCACTTTCATATGACTGGACCTAAATTAAGCGTATTGTGCTATGTGGTATACCTACATACAGCACTCCTATTTCATTGATTCTGGCACACCGCACGCATTCGGAAAATACAATGCGTCAAATGCGTGCTTATGATTCATCACATGTAAACTATGAATAGTTTTAGAAGGCAGGTTTTCTTTTGATGACTCACTATCTGTCTAGCCTTTCCCAACTATTTTTGGGGTCGGCTTCCAAACTAGCCAAATACAGCTGAATACCAGTATTTTTACGTGGTTCGACTGCCTATCTGACCTACACGACCCAGTCACTGGCCCTTGGTAAGACTGGTTGTCAGACTTTCGGACTTTCAAAGATCCACGAATGACAGCCAGGACCAACAGCTCGGTATGTAAAGATGGTCACCCATCCACGGACCGACAGCAGCAAGCGTAGCTTAACCTGATCGATCGAACCGTGCGGCTGTTATTACTTAGCCACTAGCCCCTCTTCTTTCGATGTGTAACACTTAAAATCATCATGCCATACATACAGACAAACAGTTTTTCGACACCACAAGCCCACCTATCCAATCTAGTCGAGTGTGACTCAGACGATAATCGATAGTTCGAAATCATACGTGATACTTATAACGTGTTAAAGACCAACAATACCATGTTTCGGCTAATCGAGGGTTGTCCTCTAATCATTGCGATTACCATATCCATGACTATTAGTATGGGAATGAGTATCAAACGGTTAATGTTAGCAAGTGCCTCCACAGTTAGTATATTACTAACTGTGGAGGCTTGTAAATAGCTTGTCGTCTATTACCTCACTGCTACTTCTGTATTTGATAGCTGTAAGCCACCCAAAGACAATAAAATAAAATAAAATAAGTGTACGAATGATCGAAGGTGTTCCGGATAGAGATTTCTGGCAAAGTTTTGGTTAAATATGTAGCTTATAACTAAGTTGACTAAGAAAGGCTTATAACTTATAAGCCTTTCTTAGTCACTTGTCATTTTAGCAGCAATCATCATCTGCCTAGCCTTTTCCCAAGTATGTTGGGGTCGGCTTCCAGTCTAACTGGGTGCAGTTGAATACCAGTATTTTACATGGAGCGGCTGTCTATCTGACCTCCACAGCCCAGTGGCTGGGTAATACGATACCCCTTGGTGAGACTAGTTGTTAGACTTTCGGGCTTCTGACCGTAATGACTGTCAAAGATCCACGAATGACGACTGGGACCAACGGCTTGACGTGCTTTCCGAGACACGGAGTCTTGGTATGTAAAGATTGTCACCCATCCACGGACCAACCGCGGCAAGCGTAGCTTAACCTGATCGATCGAACCGTGCGACTGTTGTTACTTATCCACAGACCCCTCGTCCTTTTCATTTCAGCAGCAATGTTGTCGTATTAAAAATTTACTGCATTTATTAGCTCATTTCAGAAAACTCGTTTTCAAGAAGGTCAGGGCGTTTTCATGAAAACAAGAGTTTGTTGGTGGTGACTTGAAATACCAAGTAAAGTAGTAGTAGTAGTGGTGTGCTGGAAGAGATTTCTTGTGAAATAAGCATCACCTTTGTACCAATTTTTTTCTGTTCTGTATTTCTTGTCTGTTTATATATGTGTGTACATAAATGGTAAATAAATAAATAATAAACGCCTCCAAGTAAAAATTGCTTAAAACCAGTTGTAGTGAAATAAAAGAGGGAAATCTTCGCTTCGAACACGTTTTAATTTTTGTAAGTAAAATAAGATAACTCGAACTGATAATAAAATAGAAAAACTTAGCAAAAGACACAGAACGAATATTATTATTAAAAAGGATTACTGAACGTATTTGGTGTTCGAGCCCTATATTAAATTTTGTGTATTCTTGTTACGCGTCGATTAAGATTCGTTTGCAAACGTTCCCAAACGTACGTAAGTAAATAAATACAAGTACGTCTTAAATGGGTGATTGGCACCAAGTCAATTCGTTATTAGGAAGCGAGATAATAATTTAAATTACCGTTTGATCAAAATTGTAATAATGGTAATATACGGCTAATTGGTAGTATATCAAGTAATACGCTCTACTAAAAACTAAACTACAAAATGTACGAAAATCCGGTCCAAGGCTCCACGCTGACAATCGGAAGGCTCCTCGCTGGCCGGAATCTGAATCTTCTTAAACGTGTAGGCCGCGCGCAAGGTGTTATGTTGGGTTCGATTCCCAACAGGAAGTTTGTAGACGTCTGGTACTAGGGTGGCGGGTAAGGCGAATTTTAGATCGCCCTACAGTCTTCGGACAAATCTACAGAAAATAACGAAAAATGATGATCCGAGACGCAGGCAGAATCTTTTAGAACAAACGAGCTGATGAAAAGTTAAATGACATACCGAGACTATAAGAAATGTGACTCGCCTAGAGACAACTTTTTAGTGATGTATATTTCAGTAATACAATTCGTTTATTTTCGGGAACACTGCCTATTACAAAGAAAAGAATGGAATAAAATTTAAACGATAAGAACTTTTGAATAATCAATAGGAAAGCAAACATACTCTTGGATCCAGTGGATGACCGCACAGAACTCGATCGTTCAAACTGTTATAGTTTACCGTTAAATATTTATCGACACAATTTCATTGCGAAAGGAGAAAAAAAATATATATATTTGACTTTCGCCCTGTGTCCAAAAAATCCTTCAAATCAAAACTCTCGGTAAGAGAAAAGACAGGACACTTTTAGATTCAAAATTCAAAACCAATATGAAGAAAAAAGCCTTTCTGGGTAAAAATAAAGTTGGATTTGTTATAAAAGAAGGTCGTTCGTGATAAAATTATAGTGTAGCATTTGCTAATGCTGCACGTGTATATCAATTTTGTAACCATAAGTTTCCCTAATATAAAACTATGATCACAAGAGGATCAGCCCTCCGCATTTTCTTCGAGCACGGAGGACGGACCTCCCATAATCTTAAAACGATTTCCCAGCTTCAATACGGTCTTGATTGTCAAACAGCTTAGGGTAAGGAAATTACATCTTTTCAAGTCTTCCTCAGCTTCATAAAGGTTCACATGGAAGATGTTGTCTCACTGTGTTTACCTGTTTGTGGATGAAACTTTCGCGAGTCTATGTGTGCCTAGTACTTCGCGTTTGATATGAAATTCTAAAGTCCGGTGTTTCGACTTTAAAAAATTGCGTGGATAATATAAATCACAGGCAGTCATTAAGTAATAAAGGCTGTCAGCCTTTTGGGCACATTTCCTGTTGACAGATTGATTTTTTTGTGATTTTTTGCCCTCTCTTTTTTATACTTACTGTTACTGTTAGCCTACATCATCCCACTTCTGGGCAAAGTGGCCTCTCCTTATTACTCCCAGCCAGTCCCAGCTCTTTCAATCCAGGGCCAAAGTGGTCTTTGTTCTCTCCAGCTCGTCCCGCCATCTACTTTATTTCAATCAACTTAGCCTATCGCAGTCCACTGCTGGACATAGGCCTCTCCCAGGCTGCGCCACAACACCCTGTCCTCCGCCTTCCGCATCCAGTCCGTCCTAGCAACCTTCTTTAGGTAGTCCGTCCATCTTGCTATGGGGCGTCCCACACTACGCTTGCCGATACGCGGTGTCCACTCCAGGACTCGTCTGCTCCACCGGCCATCGGTCCTTCAACAAACATGGCCTGCCCACCGTCACTTCAGTTTGCTTACTCTGCGCGCTATCTCGGTAACTCCGGTTCTTTTCCGAATAATTTCATTCCTGATTTTATCCTTCAAAGAGACTCTGAGCATAGTTCGCTCCATAGCGCGCTGAGCGACCTTGAATTTGTGGACCAGCCCGGCCGTCAGTGTCCACGTTTCGGCGCCATATTTCATGACGGGAAGGACGCACTGGTTGAAGACCTTAGTCTTCAAACTTCAAACACTGTGGGATAGGCGACGAGCCTATCGCAGAGTTTTCCAAATTCCTACTACTTTATTTACATTTTTATTATTATGTACATAGTTATTATTTTAAGACTTTCAGCTTTTAAATTATGTAAATAATATCTTGGAAATTTAAAATTAATAAATGGGGACACTTAAAGTTCAATAACAAAAGGCAAACACACTTTTCGTCCCATTCCTCGACTAAACAAGTCTGGGTTTTACGTCTGGGCACTAAGTACCAGATTTATTCAAATAAATCTCTCTAATCTTTTTTTTTAAATAATCTGCCAAATGAATAAACTAAAACTAATTCAAAAGTAGTGAAATAGACCCTTAGTTTACTCTTTTTTTTAAACCATTAACAAAATCCTCTACACGAGCCAATTTTAAAACATTCCACCCGGGTCTTTACATTTTCAGTGACGTCATATAAGTATTGATGGCACCACAATGCATACATTTATCATCTTATCTTATCTGCTGTCGCGAATTCAGATTTATTCGGTTCTCACGGGAATGCTTCGTTCCCTAGGTAATGTTGCTACATGGGGGACTGGGGTCTTCGTTCTGCTAATCAAACAGAGTTCGGGACACCTGCCACCTATACAATTGGTGAAGTAAGAAAAAAACTTGGAGATTGTGTAGTTATTTCTGGGGGATATGGTTTGCTTGTGGTTATAATGCTGTAAGCTACATGCTTTATTTACAGACTTCTAACTTCAAAGGAAACTCTTACTAACTTCTATTAAAATTACCTATTAGTGTCGTTGTAGGAAAAATAAAAGTTTGATTTCAATCAATATACAGAGTGACTTGTAAATTGACGTATTCCTTCAAGGATGTGATAGTGTGACCCATTTGCAAAAAATAAGCACCCCATAAAGCCTAAAAAACACCCCGTAAAGGCGAAAATTCGTGGGATTGGAGGAACACCAATTTTCGTGTATTTTTGAAAATTTCCGACAGTTGAGAGAAAAGTGATATTTAGTGACGAATTCTGGGCAACTTTCAAAAATACATAAAAATCAAAAATTTTCGAATCTCATGTATTTTCGCCTATGCTTTATGGGGTGCTTAATTGTTGCAAATGGGTCACACTATCACGTCCTGAAAGGAATACGTCAAATTACAAGTCATTCTGTATAGTATTTTCATTTCGCTGGAGAACGGTAAAGTCAGACTCTACTGACTTAATTCTAGCCTTCCTCAACCATACGCTGATCGGGAATCCTTGCCGAAGTCCTCCTACACCTAATTAATCACACTACTGTGCATTCCTCTTCCAGGCCAGTCAAGGCACGTCGCCCTTCGCCTGTATCACCCAATCAAATAAATCTAATTAGCAATTATTATTGTTACAGACAATCCACGATCAACGACTGGACGCCCGAGTGGACTCAATGATCGAGAAGGGACTCATTAAGGAGCTACTGGACTTCCATGACCAGCACAACAAGCAAAGGATACAGGATGGAAAGTGAGTTGGAACTGCACTGTATTTGTAAGCAAACTTCTTGGTAGTCCATAGGTTCAGGTCCCTTGTCAAACTACCGTATACACACAGGGTGCCAGGGACAACGGCGCGCAACCTGCCGCTCTATTCTGTAAAAATCTCACCTTGAAAACTTGTGAGGTAAAGTGAGCTGTCAATCCACCGGATGCTAGGGATTGACACTATTCACACAGCTCACTTAAAGCTCACTTCACCTAAGTTTCACGGCGAGATTTGTTCAGAATAGATCGGCTGTTAACCATGGATTCAGCAGATGATTCTGATACCCCCGCGTTGAAATATACTGTCGGTTATTAAAAAAATATATAGTTCCATACAGTGCCTCGGAAAGCACGTTAAGCGGTTGGTCCCGGCTGTCATTCGTGAATCTTTTTTGGTCGTTACGGGTCATCAGAAGCCCGAAAATCTGACAACTAGTCTTACCAAGGGGTATAGTATTACCCTGTAAATAACTGAGTTGTGGAGGTCAGATAGGCAGTCGCTCCATGTAAAACACTGGTAGTATTCAGCTGCATCCGGTTAGACTGGAAGCCGACCCCAACATAGTTCGGAAAAGGGTAGGCAGATGATGATGACAATTTGACCGCATAGGTAATTGCACTTTTCTATGAAACAGCAGATTTTTTTTTTTTTTTTGATAGCCGGCGAGTCTTTTCTAGGCTCCAGTCTAGGTCTAAAATCATGTGCTGAATTCATGGTAACAGCTTGCGCGTGGATGTCCCTGACACCATGTATATAACCAGAACCTAATTGCTAAAGTGCCTCCATAAGTATGTGTAAAAAAAACGTAGAAAATGCTAACTACGGTTAGTAAAGGAAAATGTTTTGAGGAAACTATACTTAAAACTACAAACCTAAAAAATCAACATTTCAATTATGACAACATAAAAAAAAAACCTTGTTATTTAAAAGCAAGAACCATCAGACAGTGAAGTCAGTCGATCGATACTTAATTTACGAAAAACAAAGGGCATTGGATCCACACAAATTATCCGTGAAATTAAATGGCGCTAAGCGAAACATTTTGTTAGTAAGAAACGCAAAATTGACAGGAAACTCTTCTTTAGAATGTGACCAACATTATCTGACACGTGGCTAGATACGGAACTAAAAATTCTTGTACTAAATTTGACGTTTGGCGCCACCCTGAAATGTCAAAATATACTGGACAATGTATTTTTTGCGTAATTATGTGTTTGATAAGCTTGGTAGCCGTATTGACTAGTTGAATGGTTTTCATAGCTTTATATTCGATAATGGATTCTATGAACTTGACTTGTAAAGTTCCACTAAAAAGCGAGTCTGATTGGCTGGTAAGAAAGAATAGTAAAAACAATCAGTGGGGTATTTGCGTAACACACGCACAACTAGAATGGCTTTCATTTTGACAGTTCAACAAAATTCATTGCGTTATTTACGTTGTTGAACAAACTTTTCGAACATATGAAGCAATGGATTAGCAATATTGATAGTGTGTTACGCAACCAATATTGCAATACAATACGCGGTACAGTAGACATTTTTTTAGAAAAATTCTGCAGGGCAAAGGTCTCTTCTCATACAGAGAAGGCACGAGCTTTGATCACCACGCCTGCTCAAGACGGTTGGCTGTTGGCTGAATGTTTTGCCTTAACCGATGTCGGTAATGTCAAAAATAAACTCAGAAAGTACACATGAATTGAAAAAGTTACGTTGGTACTTACTCGGATTCGAACCCACA
Source organism: Apamea monoglypha (assembly GCA_911387795.2). Classification (NCBI taxonomy): domain Eukaryota; kingdom Metazoa; phylum Arthropoda; class Insecta; order Lepidoptera; family Noctuidae; genus Apamea; species Apamea monoglypha. The sequence continues at coordinate 19,804,763 of OU426927.1, forward strand.
GCTTCGTGCATGAGAGGCGACGCCATAACCACCTGGCCATCACGACACTAGCTTAGGATAAATACTAGGCTATAAAAATACTTGCTAAACCCCCCAGCATTTAGTTTCATATGCAACAGAACACCATCGCCAATCCAATGTGCTTGAAATATTTTATCATCATGGCTGATGTTGATGATAAACTGCAACTGGATTGCAGAAAATAAACCAAAATGCTAAAAAGGTCACTTCAATAATAAAACTTTCCGAGTCACCAGCTTCTTTACAGTTATAAATACCAACGCACCTCCACGGTACGCAGTCTATGGTATTAAAAAAAAGTTGCACAAAAACAAATATGGTGTTCGCGGGCAATGTCCTGGGTGTCATCTGCTATGCGGTGTTGCGGTCGCGTACTACGCACATGGTCGTGTTACACGGCCGAGCCTATTTTACTACGATCCCGTTGTTTGGTACTTTGCATTTATTTAGAGAAATTATGGCTCATTAAAAATACTGTCAGGTGCAAACACAAAAACGTAGATTATTCTAGCCACAATAATGTGTCTGTCTCTCTCTCTCTCACTAGGTTCTTTACTGACACAGTCTTGCGACAGATAAATACATGTAGTTACGTTTGGATACTGCCCATAACTTCATGTGCGTAGCTTTTATTATTAGCTATATAAGAACATAGTGGCCGCAGACAGGCGGTTCACTTTGTGTAAATTATTTCATCACCACTGCTCTCAAAACGGTAAAGGAAGAAAAATCCGATGACATGTGGCATCTACCAACCAACATTGGGCCAGCGTGGTTGATTACATCTCCACCCTTCTCGAAGGGGCTAAATAATCAGCCCATAATATTCCCACTGCACATGGTTTTACCAACTTTTATTTTTCCGCCTGTTATTATTACATCGACATACCGCCTAGCAACAGTAGTGCATTAAATAATTTAGAAACAGCTATAACAGCATCTTTCATCATCATCAGCGTCTACTTACCTACTTTCATGATCGATTAGCTTTTTTATTTACATAATTGAAATCCATGGAACAAAAAAATTAGTATTTCTGATTGATTCTTTTTTAACGCAGTGTGTAATTGATATCCAATCTTCCGGGGCCAATGAACGGAACTCTCGTTTTTTTCTGATTTTCAAAATGGAAAGTTGTTTCTGGTTACACTCTACCTATTTCAATGAAGTTACCAGAGCCTACTAAGGGCCAACTTCTTATTTATAGAAATGAAGAATAAGATTATAGGTAATAGAGTATTATTTATGGTTGCTGCAGGTGGTTCATAACCAAAATTGGTTGACATACATCTAGAAGAAAGAAAAATTGTTTTTTTTTATCACAGAAACACGTACAGTCACCAAAGGAGATAAGTAACCTGGGGGTCTACTCCGAAGTGGTATCGGCCGAATGTTCGGCCGTTTCCTGCTACGAACTTACTATTTGGTTCGGTCAGTCCCGATCCTACACTCCTACACTCTTTCGAATATTGACTATGGTCCTGACCCAACTGAGCCGATCCGAACTTTTTTCGCATTTTTCAATAATATTCGGTTCGGCCATGTGTCGGTTCGATCCGATCATTCGCACTTTGCACTTCGTTGTAGACCCCCAGGATCGTCGCATATAGTTGAAGTTTAGTAAGAAACCGATGGATGTTTTTGAATAATATTTAATTAAATTAATAGAAAACAAACAGTTAATTCATCAAATTAAATTTCATTCAAAAACATCCATAGGTTTCTTACTAAACTTCAACTATATCGACGACACTGGTCTAAGAGTCTCTTTTGGTGACTGTAAATATAAAAAAGGTAAGTTGATTCGAATCCTAAAAGCATTAGGTTAGTAGACTTATTTTAGATTTCTAAGGAGCTGATCGACACAAAGAAATAATTAGCAGGCTGATAAATCAAAATTAAACAAAACAACATCAACCTTGAGCATAAGTCCATCAAATATTTGACATGAGGTTTGAAAAGATTAATTTAAATGGGTTTTTGGAAACCGGGGGTTAGAATAATTTTAATAGCAAGTATCAAGACTAGTTAATTTGAGGAGCGCTGCGTAAGCGCGGGGCGGTAGCAATCAGTGAACACCAACCAACTAAGCGATGGCATGTGAGCCAACTCGCTACCCCTTCATAGGACCTTAACCCGTAGACGAAGTTCATCTTAGACAGTCAATATGCAAATATATTTATTTAATTAATACTTTACGCACACAAATGTACAGAAGCGGACTAAATGCCATAGAGAATACTGGCTGTTTAAACTAGGAACCAAAGAGATAAGTAAAACGTTTCAGTATTGTGGCTAGGTTCAGCTTGCTAAACAAGCGGGTTTCCTATTTTAAATACGAGTAATATGACGTGTAATGATATGCTCGCACATGTACCTATAATAGAACTATAACCAATAAAGAGCTGGCCTATTTTTCGGCCAAAGAATCCGCATTGTCTTGTAACGTGGCAATGCTGCCAGCTTTTTGAGCACATTTCCTGTTGACAGTAATGCGGACGAATTTTTTAATGCCCTGTGATTCTTTCCCCTCCCTTTTTACATGCATGACATATTATTTTTATTATTTTAAGATTCTTAGCTTATACATTATTAGCTGCAAACCGCGGTTTCACTGGCATTAGTTTCGATCCCGTGAGAATAACGGGATCATGGGTTAATAATGGTTATAAACTATCTGCCTTTCATCCAAATCCGTTCAGAAGTTTTGGCGTTAAGAGTAACAAACATCCATCCTCATAAACTTTCGCGTTTATAATATTAGTAAGAAGTAAATATTATCTTAGAAATACAATTATTCAACATATCAACTCGTCCTAAGAGACTAGAATCGGATATTAAGATAATTATTCGGATATGAGTTTCGAAGCAAACTATACATAATTGCTCTCATTTTCGAGAATCGAGCTTTAGCTTGGGCCCAATGCGGGTTGTTAGATGTCACATGTCTTCGAATTTTTGGTTTGCTCACGATGTTTTCCTTCACCGATTTGTGAGCAGTGGTGACGAAATAGTTTAGACAAAGTAAGCGCCTGTCTGGGTTCGAACCTACGACCTACAACTCGTAAATCGCGGCCGTTACCACTAGGCCACCAGTCCACCACTGCTCTAAATGTGCACTTACTATTTTAAAATTAATTGAAGGTGAACCCTTACCCCTAGATGCAAGTAATATGGGGGTAATAGATCAAAATTGTGCATAAACCAGGTATCTACACCAAAACCACACCCATTTGACCCTTTTCTACTGCATGGGAAGATACGTAACCAACTAACAGTTCTTTCATTTCACGTGGAAATCTATAGAAACAGGGAAATAAACTAGAAGGTTCAATCTTACGAACGAAATTAAATCTTGGTAGAACTACAGATTAAAAAATTTCGTATGTTAATATTTTCTTTACTAGATAATCTTGGACTCTTGACTTAAATAAATGAAAAAGTAAACTGGTAACTGAGTGTTGACGACTTCAGACCACTACTGAAGTCACCAGTTTTCTGATCAATGTTCGTTCCTGAAAATTAGAGACTGATAGATATTCTTATTAGATGTTGATGAATGGAAAAGGAGAGGTAGGCCAAGGAAAAGATGGATGGACTGTGTAAGGTATTATTTGAAAGAGAAAGCAGTGAATTAAGGCGCGTGTTGCGCCGACCCCAAGTAACAAGGGACAAGGGAACATGATGATGTGGTATTTTTATTTGTCACAAACAAGCTTACACCAAACAAGCAATCGATACATTCACAAGCCAGCAGCTTTTTATTAAATTAAAAGTACTTACATAATCATACAAAAAAACATCAACTTACGAGTAGCTATCACTTCCAGTTACTCTAACTCCTGGTAAACTTATAGGTCTTCATCTAGCCGGTGGGTTCATTACGCGCACGTAATACGTCACCCTACTACACTATGTACTACTCTTTGACCTACTTAAGTTGTCCTACCCTTTGAATGAGGGCACAGGAGCTGTGAGTGACCCTTCTTCAAATGTGTTGTTGCTATGCAGCATGAGATGTAGTTTCTTGGTGATTGAGAAAATTGGGGTGAGGGGAAAAGATCCTATTTCATGAAGAGCGGGTGTTTTAAGAAAGTCTTCTTCTGTTTGTGCAAAGCCACGACACTACTTCCTCTAACTGCTCTTAGCTTAACTTCAATAATGGTAAATTGTCAATTAAGTAAGCTTTGTTAGGAACTAGTTCTTGCCCTTGACTTCGTCTGCGTGTATTTTGTATTTCATCATTTTTAATACAAATATCCAGTATGGACAGTAGCCTGTGTCCATCTCCAGGTCCCAGGCTACCTATCTGTCAAATTTCATAACGATCGATGCTGTGGTTTAGGCGTGACAGGAAAACAGACTTTAAAATAGACTTTCGCATTTATAACGATTAGTATTAGTGTGGATATGAATAATAATGGATATTAGAACAGACAGCTTTATTGTTGAGGCTTATAGAAACACACATACATATTATATACAATACTGTTTTACTAACTAAGCTCCGTATCCTTACAACATAACATTTGCAAAATCGTTCAAATAACCCCTTGTAGGACCACAAACATTCGTGTCTACAATATCATTGATTAAGTACTGGCTCGTTTAATTAACTCAATCACGACTGTAATTGTATTGTTAACTGCAACAGATTCTTGTAAACTAAGATAACGAGCCGTTTATAAACGGATTCTGATCTTATCTGGCACTATTATCGTAGTACCTGACTATCAGTTAATCTGTACCATTGTTTAATGCACTCGTAATGATTCTAAACCGGAAAGAGAACTCTACTCGTCCTGATGTAAAACGTACGAGGTTTATGTAAAAAGTTTTACGTCAGGACTCAAAACTATAGAATAGAATATAATATATTTATTGTAAAACATGAGTAATACACCAAATAATATGTGCGAGGTCTTAAAATAACAGGTAGATCTGAATTTTTTGGCATTTATGGCGTACAAAACAACATATTTTTGGTTTAGAATAAACCATTAAAAAAATTGAGTCTATACAACAAACTAGGAGATTAATATGACTGTATGATTACAGTGGATGATGTTCCGAAGCCTCGTGGCTAAGTAATAACAGCCGCACAGGTCAATCGATCAGGTTAAGCTACGCTTGCCGCGGTTGGTCCGTAGACGGGTGACCATCTTTACATACCAAAACACCCCTCCTTGCCTCAGAATGCACCTTAAACCGTTGGTCCCGGCGGTCATTGTTGGATCTTCGACAGTAGTTACGGGTCGTCAGAAGCCCGAAAGTCTGGCAAACAGTCTTATCAAGGGTTATCGTATTACCCAGTAACGGGGGTGTGGAGGCAGTCACTCCATATAAAATACTGGTATCCGGTTAGACTGGAAGCCGACCCCAACATAGTTAGGAAACGGCTAGGCAGATGCAGATGATGATGTAATTAAGACGTTGGAAGTTCCACTTTGAGCTGAGTAGATTTGATTTTCAGCACATAAATATCGGGCTTAGTCTAGTCAAGAGGGCATAGACAAGTGGCAATCGCTGTCAAAGCGTTTCATATTTCTACATCGGCTTTCAACGGGATTGACATTAGCTTCACGGTGACTTATGTCAATTCAATACATTTTTGACATTTCCACCATCGTTATCGCTGATCGGAAGAATGTCACTTTCTCTAAGCCCTGAGGAAAAGAAAATGAGAAAGGCCCTAAGACCCATTCCTAAGACGCTTTTTTCCTATCAATCACGAAATTCCTAAAGCTTTCAAGGTGAACTGCACTAGGTAATTAACAATAATAATTATCAAATACGTATAATATATTCATTAGAATGGTTCTTACGTGTAAAGCCTAACAACATCTTTTATTTTTTATTCTGAGAATGAATTGATGTGTCAAGATCCTGCACCACAAGGTTTTGGAGGTAAATATTTTTATTAAAAACTTTCGACAGGTGTACTACTAATAAGGATAATTAAACTTGTGCGAATAGCATTGTTGCTTTTTGATTTTGGTTTCGGTTATAGCCGGTTGGTTCAAAATTCCGAAATATTTTGACAGTGCACACATTTTTAACATGAATGATTGTAACATTGTAACCAATACTTTGTAACCATATTATTGTGATTTAAAAGAGTGTCCATGGAGTCTCTTGCCCGTTCTTCTCCATAGGTACCTACTACGCTTTGGAATGGGCAACTAGCTTCATCTTTTTGACTGACCGACCCTTGACAATATAAAAGTACCTCAAACTATTTATTTCAACTGAACCATTACGTTTAGTTGAAATAAATAGTTTGAGTTTGAGTTGATTGCACACATACATACATACATACATTGCACATACATACATTATTATTATTGCATTATTACATTATTATTTATTATTGTGCATACATTGTAATCGTAAGTAGGCTAATTAGTTGGCTTATAATTCTAATTTAAATTAAATGACTCTCATGTTGGTTTTCGTATATGACCTAGGTAACTATAGCTAATGATATTTGCCAGTTTTGATATTTGATATCATAACAAACTCTCCAGCTGTAAAGCTTTGTTTGTTTGAACGCCCTATCTCTAAAACTACCAGTCGGCTATGAAGAAATATTTTTGAATTTGATAGCCTAATTCTTGAAGAAGGCGATAGGCTATTTTACATCACGCTTGGACTCTTAGGAGCCGAACAAAAAGTAAGAAAGAACTCTAAGCGAAAACGAAGTGATAGCACGGGGAGGCGATGCGACGCGACGGCGTGAGTCGGGGAACCAAGAAATTTCACGCGGAAGAAGTCGCGGCAGTAGCTAGTACTGTATAAGAGTATCTAGTATGCACAAATTACCTACGTCTTAAAAATTCAAACCTGTTCACAAATCAATCTCGCACATAATATATAGGCGTCCAAAAATACATAAATATCTACCTAATTATAATAAATTAGAACTATCTGCGTATTCATACTACTGGTCTACGAACAAGTGACTAAAACACACGTGTGCAATAAAGATATCAAAATATAGGAAATAAATCGAATAACTTTTGAAGGTTAAACGTCAGCGTGAGCCGAACAAGCGAACGAGCCCGGGGTGAACGAACGATACCTAACAAACGTTACGCAATCGATGATCGCTCGCTAAATAATTATACCATCGACAAAAACTCCGCCACGAAATGGCGCGCAAATATTCATATTCCATTTTTAAATGTTCGGGTTTCTACGTTGTCTGTGAATAATATATTGAGGTTTTATGCAAAATACGTTAGTCATGATTGAGCGTATTTTTTTTTATTGTTATTGATATCTAGTTACTTATTTATATCTCGATCAGTTGTTCTAGTATCTCGTAAGACAGCTTCGTGCTCGATTAAATATGCACATTACGAGTACAAAACTCAAATAATATGTACCTACCCGCATTAAGACACCCGCACCCTAATTGCGTAACATTCGTACTATCAATCACAATCTGAACAATTTTGAAGATATTGCTAATCCAATACTTCAAATGTTCGAAAAAATTGCCTGCTCAATAACGTAAATAACGCAATGAATGTTGTTGAACTATCAAAATCCATTACTACTACTACGTCAGTGTGTTACGCAAATTACCCCGCCGGCATTGAAAAAGTATAAAGACCTAAAGAAGTATAACAAATGAATAATAACGTTATCAAAGGGTGAGATTAGAGAAGCCATGCCTTCTCTAACGTTAGCATAAAAGGAATGATACAGTTTATCCTAAAATTAGCATGGGTTCAAGGGACTACATAGAAACTCCAACGATTTGACGAGCATCCGGACACCTACAGATTCTTCCCATTGCCAATAACAACAGAACTAAAAGTTTTCGAATTTAAATGTTCCTACGAAGCCGCGGTGTACCTATATTTACTGCTACCCAATAAAACAAACGCCGAACACGCCCACAAGTAAACAATTCCCGCGAGTTCCACTTTGCCGAAAGATATACGGTATCGAAAAGATAAACAAAATATTTTTGCATCACTTTATGTATGTTGGCAAATACCTACTTATCTGAAGCTAATCCGGCACCGGACTGACCCTGAACGGTTTATCTTTAATATAATAAGTTTTTAACAGATCCTGAAATATCTATCTCGACAGGTTGTTCAGTACATGTTTAGATAATTTATTAGTACTTAAAATCATAATCTTTGCTTCTGGCTTCCTTAATCGGCTTACTTGTAGGCTTACCGTATTACCAAGTAACTCAAAATCAATTTGATTGAGAAGTTTAACTTAGGTACAACCAGCTCAGTGCTCGTACCTACTTATGTATGTTTTATAATCTTAACCAAGTCGACGTCAATAAACATTCTTATACCTATTGATTAATTATTCACTTCTGTAAACACATATCCGTCGAGGATAAAAGCTTAAATGTACGTCTATGGTTTCATCAAGCTTTTATCCTCGACGGGTAAAAGACCCTTGGCGGTAACCGTAAACTCAAACTATTTATTTCAACTGAACCAATTACAGGCACTTTTGAATTGTCGGGTCAAGGGTCGGTCAGGCAAAAAGATGAAGCTAGTTGCCCATTCCAAAGCGTAGTAGGTACCTATGGAGAAGAACGGGCAAGAAACTCCATGGACACTCTTTTAAATCACAATAATATGGTAACAAAGTATTGGTCATTCATGTTAAAAATTATGCATGTGAGAACGGTGCAGAACGTTAAAAACGTCCGTAATGAAAAGAGAAAAAAAAACAATTCAAATATAAAATTAAATAAAAATAAGCTATGGCAGCAAAGAGTTGACCAGTCGTCCCTACTGACGGCGTCCGTTCACGAACATGACGCATGCACCATTCAGCTCAACTATTTTGAAGGGAGCTAAATGATCCAACACATGCGCCACCATCAGCGAGACATGAGCATGACATACTCACAGCCGCCAAGACACATTCAAAAAGACGTACCCAGTAAAAGGTAGCTTTATAGTATGTACATAGTACTCACATATGTGCTATGCAATTATACAATATTAGGAGAATTTATTTAGTTTACCAGTTGTTATAGGTCTAAATTGTATTTGCACTTTTTGCAAAGGTGTTTTAAACTTAAAAATTACCGTTTGTCCACTATGATCAGACGGTAGATAATTAACGATGGCTTTATCTAAATAATCACAATCGCAAAAGACATTATCGATACAAGTAGCAGAAGTTGGAGTTACTCTAGCCGGTTCTGTAAAAACATTAGATAAATTGAAAGATTTGAAAAGGCTTAATAATCTACTGCTATTTGAATTATATTCCAAAATATTAATTTTAAAACAACCACAAATAATTGCGGCTTTGTTATTGGATGCAAGTTTGGCTAGGACATCTTCCATTATTGAATAACGAAAAATTCTGATAATTAGGGGTCTGTAAACGCACACTACAACATGCTTATCGAGCTCAACACAGGACAGTTCGATGCAATATTCAATTGATAAACCCACTATGTCATTTCGTTGTTTGGATTTTAAACAATTTTTGATCAAGATTAGAGAACCTCCACGCAGCATAGATTTACGATTAAAACAACTGCCCACACTATAGTTCTAATAATTAATTAGCATTTGGTAATCCTTTAACCAATGTTCAGTACAACAAACAATGTTAAACATTGTTTTTTTTTAAAAACATTTGAATTTCTAATAATTTGAAAGAAATATCTTGAATATTTTGATGACATAGTTTCAAGGCATTCTGCTGATTTCCTTTTTGATATTTACCTAATTTATAGCAAGAAGATACCTTGTTGTTGTTAGTATATGAATATTATTACTGGTATCTAAGTTGTCTTACGAACTAGTTTAAATGATTATCCGGAGTTAATCCCAAGACTTCAATGTCATCACCAGGCAGTGAGCTCATAGTATATGAGGGAAATGGAACCTCCTTCGTACAGTTTGTATAAATATTTATAGCATTTGAGCTACACTCATTTAGGTCAACCACCTTATTCAGACACATACAAGTAGATATTATTCTTAAATGTTGTGGTGTTAATAATACAAGACTTCGACATACTACTTATGTCTGAGTTTATATAAAAAGCTAATAGCTTTGCTGTATCCCTAGTCGACTTTAAAGTTTCCACAAAACTGTTGGTGTCAAAATATACAAGCTTGTCACTGTAATGACTGACTAAAAAGTGCATATATGCTTATTAAGCATATGAATATAATTGTTTTGTCAATTTGTAATTTTTTTTTTGTTTGTCAATTCCTCATACAAATACCCCATACCTCAAACTGTACACAGTGTACCTAACATTAATCATTTATTTCATATATTATCCTATTTATTATCGTTTTCCAGGCCACCGGACTACACCAAAGGCGTCTTCCAAACTCTCGGCTTGAAAGAATTTCATAACTATTTAATGTTATCCGAAGAGGAAAGAAACAATGATTCAGGAAAAAAATTGCTCAATCAAAGCATTGAAAACATGAAGATGGGCACCAGAAGGTACGCCCGCCGGCAGAACAAGATGATTAGAGGAAGATTCTTAGAACATCCTACAAGAGAAGTAAGCCGGTTTTAATTAAATGCCCAATAAATACAACAACGTATTGTACGACTTCTGGAATAACCGATTGTACGTTGTTAATAGAAAAAACCTACGGAATATAAAATGTACCTTTATTTTTCGTGTCATGTAACAGTCGATAGATCAAATAAGCGATATCTAATTATTGCGTGTTATTAGTTTATTGCGTATAATTATATTTTATGTTTCGTTTGTACTAAATGATCACATGAAAATACACAAATATTATAATACCTACCTACCTACATGTAGATTGTAGGTAATTACATAATTGAATAGACAGAATTGTGTTCCTCGAAATATTTATATTATATTAGTCAGGTAGTACAGTAACTCAGTCATGGTTCCATTTATTTATTTTTTTGACTATAATAATGTTATTTTAAAAAAAAGCTTCTGGCGATCTTTAAAAGATGAGCCATCTCGTGTCAAGTAGCAAAACTAGAATGAAGAAAACTAAACAGCGACATCTAGTGTCGAATAGGTGAACTACTGAAAACCAATTACAACTTTCAACTGTTTTAAGGCTTAGTAAACTAGATGGCGCTAAAATCATTTTATTTTCAGGTACCACCTATGTATGAACTTGATACTACAGATGTTTCAAAATGGGATGATGAAGTTAAAAACAAAGCTATACACATTTTAGAAAGTTACCTGAACAAAACTCCATGTAACTTTGAACCATTAACAAGCGAAATAGATGAAATGAAAAGAAATGTTGATAGAAATTCACTCAACCACTGTGATGTGTGCAACAGAATAATCATAGGGGATCATGAGTATGCCATTCATCTCAAGTCCATAAGACATAATAAAGTGCTGAAGAAAAAGAAACACCTTGAAGAGCTAAAGAAAAAAGAAGAAGCTTATGGAGATTACTTCTGATGCTTGACGATTTGCTTGTTTAACTGTAATGTAGTGTAAATGTCGCTCAAGATTAATTAATAAACTGTTTTTCTCAGAAATTATTTATTGAAACATAATTATTATATACATCTAAACAATCTAGGTATAACTTAAACTTTTTCCTCTACCAGTTTTGTCTCTGTTGGTACTTTTTTAGCCCTATAATCATAGTGCTCAAATTCAGGATATTGCTTAATAATTTCACTATATGCCTGAACTATTCTAGCAAATTCCATGTTAGCAATCTGGAACGATCTGGTAACGGGATCAATGTCGGCCATCTTGTACATTCTCAATGCCATTTCTTCTCTTACATTTTCAGGGAACAACGTTTGAGCACCTCTAATTGAATACTTTTGTCTCATTGAAAATATTTGCCGAACAACTTTCTCAACCATTTTGAAAGGATGCTTTATTATAGGATGTTTCAAAGGTGTTAAAGTCACGACTCCAACATCAACGTCTGGTTTTGGCAGAAATGCTCCCCCTGAAATGTCAAACTTATATTTTACTGTGCACCAGTTCTGGCACATGACAGACAGCCGGCATCTCTGACTGCTGAGTATTCTTGCTGCCATCCTTTCAGCTACTTCTTTTTGAAATGTCAGTGTCATTCTCGTTCTACCAAAAGCCCATGGACCTTCTTGCTTAGATATCATCTCTAGCCAGCGTATTATCAGTATTGTAGATACACTAAAAGGCAAGTTGCCAATTAAATGAACTGGTGGAGGTGAGTCAAGCCAATCTGTCTTCACATCTTTAGGGATGAAATGACCAATATCAGTCTTTAAAATATCACCAGTTATGATGTCTACATCAACTTTATCTCTACATGCATCAGCTAAAAGTTCCAATGATGGCACAAAACGACGATCTTTTTCGATCAGGATTAATTTTCTTGGAGCTCTTTGGATTATGGACCTTGTTATTCCGCCGGGGCCAGGACCTACTTCGCAGACGACGTGTTTTTCTATATTACCAGCAGCGTTCACTATTTTTTCTAACAAACGCGGTTCCATGAGGAAGTTCTGAGACAGTTCCCGAAGAGCACGTAATTTGTACAGCCGAATAACATCTTTAATACTTGGTAGAGGAGGTAATCTTATCTGTAAAGCTTTCTTCGCCGTCGCCATATTACTGCTGCTGCACTTTGACGGGTTCCTCAAAGTCGTCGAGGAAGGTTTCTTGTTTCACGGCGAATATAGAGTACAAGTAAACACTTAGCACTCCAGTTCCAATAGCTAATCCGGTGATTCTATTTTTTTTGGAAATCTGCTGCAGCCTATTAACTCGTTCACGGTTTTTCTGCTCTATCAACTTCATGTAAGCTATTTCAGCCTGTTTTAGTACTGGATCTTGAGCAGTACTGTTGATTTTTGGCTTGAAACTTGTGTCGGAGTCTCCCATTACGAAAACACAAATTCTCGACAAATATAACCTCAAACCGCACTTTGTACAGTTCTAGAGAACGAATGGATAATTGACTACAGATAACGAAATGTTATGTAATGAATGAATGATTGTACTAAAACATTCCAGGGTTACGCAAAGTGGAGTTCTTAAACATCACGTCATGCAATTTTGTTTAGCAAAATAAAAGAATCTTTTTTTATTTTGCCAACATTTTGAACTCAAATTACTAATTTTCAAACTTGAGTTAAAAAATACACGGATATAACCAAATATTACTGGCATAAACAAAGATGACTTCAGTTATTTTTATCTAAAACAAAAACAGCTGTTCCTGACGTCTTCCATAAAATCAACAAAACAAAAGCCATGCGCGCATCCATCCTTTTCTAAACAAGCCTTCTCTGTCGCACTTATGCATTTGCATCGGCTCGAACGCGCAACCTCGCACTCCTCGTGTCAAAATCGTCAAATCCCGTCTCGCGTTGCAGACGTTAGCTTGTCGGATCGTTTGGTTGCGCACTAGAATCGCGTTAAACTTTGTTGTGTTTTGTGTTATAAAATGCCTTTTATTTCAAAAGACTGGCGGTCACCAGGTGAAGAATGGGTGAAAACTCAAGAAGGATGGGAAAAGAAGAAAGTGCTGGAGTGTACCGCACAAAGGTGAGTTGCGTTGCAAAATAAACACAGTCCTTTGTTCGCATTTAGTTGAACGCAACAAAATAACACGGGCCGTTTGGCGTTTAGTTCATTAATATTACCTAACATTAGTGCGCTAAAATGATAATTATGCTTGATTTTTGTAGTGTTAATGTGATTGTTGAAAATTGCTATTTTGTATTGCAGATATCCCGCTATAACTAACTTTAATAACCCCGATGATAGTCAGCAGAAGTCGTGGTGAGTGACTTAGCCTTACGTTTGTTATATATTTTGTCGTGATCAGCTGTTGTCTGTTGTGCGCTGTTATTGATTTTCCTGCGCGCGTGTGTGTGAGTCCTTCGCCTGGTTTTGTGTGGACCACTTTGTGCAAACGAAGAAAGCGTATAATATATATACTTACTTGTGTACAGTGTAGATAGGTGGCTATGTACTTGCTTAGACGTATTTTAAGTAGGTAGGTACCTACTGAAAGCTAAAACATTGAACAAAGCACTTCATTACGAAGTTTAAACGTCCCCTAATTTCAAGTTTCAGAATAATTAAAATGTAAGGTACCTATCAAAGATAGATAGGTAGGTACCTATGTAGGTACGTAGGTACCTATATTGCATCAGTGAAATTGTGTTTGTTTACCTCTTCATATCAACGTTTTCTTTCCAAAAAAACCAGATTAATCACTATAACACAAGACGCAGATTATATGCCTAGGTACAACACTGGTTAAACGTTTAGGTATTTATCGTTGGTAATAAAATAAGTTGCTAATAAATACTAATACATATATGTAGCTAAGTATCTTTCTACCTAGATAGGTAAGTACCTATCTAGGTATTTAACATACCTACCTATACTAAGTACGCAAAAACTTATCTTTGCTAGTATACCTGTACTGACAAATAGCTATTTTAGGTACCTAGTATGTATATGTAGGCTTATGAACTTCTAATTATGTAAAATTTGTGTTCCTACTAGGTAGTACGAACACAAATTTTACATAATTAGAAGTTCATAAGTCGGTACCGATTTTAGCGTATCTCTCAATAAACCAGGGGGTAATTGCGTAACACACTATGAGTAGCAATGGCTTTCATTTTGACAGTTCAACAACATTCATTGCGTTATTTACGTTGTTGACCATACGAATTTTTCGAACATATGATTATCCTTCTAAATCATTCAGATTGATAGCTTATGTTACGAAATTAGGGTACCTACTGGTAGACCTAAAAACAGAAAATTGCGAACGAAATTATAGGAAAATACACAAAATAAAATATTTCCTAGATACCGTCGTCTTTGTCATAAGCACTGACGCGGCTCGTTATTTGTAACTGTCTGAAGCTACCTATAAATTACAGGAAGCGACAGACACTGCCACCATCAAATTAGTCTTAAAGACTATTAAGATATGCCTAAAATACCAAATTAGTTAAAGGTGCACTACCTAAACCAACTGCTGATTTTGAATCCGGAACGAAAACTAAAACTTCACTTTAAATTGAATTAGGTACCTACTACTTATCCTCATGATACAAAGAAGCACCTATTAAATTTAATGATGAGAGTAATCTACGCAGAATAGGTTCTAAGTCGAGATCGAACTACCTATAACATAGGTAATGTCTTTTGTCTCTGAAACAGCGAGCCGACACACAGATTTCCGATTGAATTTCTTCTTCCCTCCTCTCCTCTTGACTTTTTGACCTCCGTGACCCACGTCACAAAGAAGATCGAAAAGAGCAAAGAGCCTCAAGTCGCTGCTGCTTCTGTCACTTCCAATAAATACAAATCGGTGCCCCGATTTGTTAGCGCCCAGATTCCATAACCCTATAGATACCACGGAATAGACAAGTTGATACTGCAAGAACTCAAGTACCTAACCTGCATTCGCGACATATTCGTCATATGAGTTTATGGAAAAACAACTATAATATCTGCACAATAAAGTTTAGTTTACGCTACAACTTCAAACACTTTTATAACTTTTTCCATAGTGCTAGTCACTCTGAAATCAAATTAATTAGTGTTAAAATAAAGTTGATATTTGTTTAACTTGAAATAACGTCAATTTGAATATACCTAATCTTATCTATGTTCCAAAAACAATGTTATGGATATCATTACAAACTATCTAAAATATATTGTATCGATGCGTAATAGAGAAAATAGGTCGTTTGATAATGTAAAACCTACATAATATTGAATAATGTAAATAAACAAAAATGCTAGCCAAGGAATAAATTATGTAAGTGAACGTGAATCATCATTTGTTTCACAACTATGATGGGCTACTAGCATTTAGAAGCGACTGAAATTATATTCTTATACAATATTTTACTAGGTACGCACGACTATATCAAGCTATACATTTGCAGTCTAAGCTGACTTCTCATTGTACGAAAAGCGTATACAATGCGAGGTCAGCTAAAACTGGAATTGTATAGCTTGATATATCGTCGTGTGTACCTAATATCCATCCTCAATTATTTTTTTAATCTACTACATATTGGTAAAGCAATTAGCTAGGTATCCAAGTCTTATTACCTAGGAAGAAGTGGTATCGGCCGAATGTTTAGCCGTATCCTGCTACGAAGTTACCATTTTGTTCGGTTGATCCCGATCCTACACTCTTTCGAATATTGACTATGGTCCCGTCCCAACTGAGCCGCTCCGAACTTTTTTCGCATTTTTCAATAATATTCGGTTCGGCCAAGTATCGGTCCGATCCGATCATTCGCACTTTGCACTTCGTAGTAGACTCTAATGGACTTCAAAACCAACAGCTGAAGTAGTTGAAAATGACCAGCCTGTTGTAAAAAGTAAACAAAACGCCAAAGGCTCCCGACTTTATAGTTTTAATTTTAACAAAAAAAATAAATACAGCAGTCTATTCAAAAACAAAACACAACCGAAACAAAAAGAACGGTATTAAAAAACCGTCTTGGGATTTTTGTTTCAGCTATTATTGTTTTTCCTTAACAAAAACACCTGCCATAAAAGGATCCAGATCCCAGATGAAGAATTAATATCGGGGTGCTTTAAATAAATAGGTAATTAATCGACAGTTTACAAAGTTGGCAAAAACAGCAATTTAAAAAAAAAATGAGATTCCGTCGCGTTCGAATTCCAGATTCCATTTATGAAATCAAAAATCGGAAATAAAATCCATAGACTACGAAAACGAACGAGTATTAAATAGAAACGGCAAGTCGTGACCACAAAGTTCCGTATCCGTATCTAGGTCAGGCTGAAATGCACAGTTCAGGTCAAACCACTCGCCTGAAAAATTCCGACTCAACAAGAAAAACGAATTTGTTTGGCAGACAGATTTTGTTTAGCAAAGTATTTAGAGCAAACTAGCTCGTTTAAAGAGAAAACTTCGACTGGGTTCGACTTAGACTAACCTAAATTGTGACACTATGATTCATTTACATTTTTCTGTCACTTAAATAAAACTTTAGCGTTTCATTCGTTTTATCCACCAGGCTAATTATTGTTCGTTTGTCATGGTTCGTGCACGCAAACAATGTGACCATTTTTACGGTATACAATAATATGACTCAAAAATATTCGGGATCAAAAGATCCCGACTATTTTTGAGTCATATTATTGTCATTTTACCCATTGTGGGACTCAGTACGAGAAAAACTGACCAATAAACTGGTTAGGATAACTCTTATCGATTTTATATGAGACTACAAACTCATTTCAATTTCATTTAACCTGTAACGATTAATTATAACTCAGTCCTCCATTCAGAACAGGCCATTAACGTAACGACATTTACATTCAAAATGAGACAAAAATAAAAATATGTTCATCCCAAAAAGGTCCACCTACGGTTGACGGAAGGTTCCGGATGAATCAACAACTCTCAAAACATGTCCCGACAGGAAAGTGGACGATTATTTTTAAAATCTTGAAGATTTTGGTGGTAAAGAATCTACCGAACCCTTTGAAAAATAGTTATAACGTTCTACTGACAAGATGTTTAGACTTAAAACATCTTGTCTATAAAACTTAGCTTAGCACTAAAAGGTAAATGTAAAAATATCTTGCAACACATTTGCAAATGTTGCTTTCGTTACGACTTTAACAAAATTCAATGTTGGTTCATTTTTATGCAAATTGATAGTTTGCTAATGACTTCGCAGTGGCTACTTCTTAATCCAATTTATTCGGAATGTCTCACTGCAATTAATCAATTCTCAATTTCGGTATCTCATTGAAATGACCAAATACTTTTGGAGCGACTTTGACAAATTGTACTGCGATCCAGCACAATGAATTACACCTTAATTCTACCGGCGTGATTTCTTTTAAATCCCCAATATATCGATAGTGCAAAAAGTATTCTAAATTAAAGTACAAAATTAACTAATCCGATCGGTAATTTAAACTGTCAAAAGAGTTCCATAGCAACCATTCCGGAACTGCAGCGGACTAGTTATCTATATATATTTAGCCATTCTAATATTAGCAATAACGGCTGGTAAACTGACAAGTAAAATGACTAAACTGCCATGAATCATAAACATGTTCTCGTCTTTAACACATGAGAACCGGTAAAACCAGAAAGGGCGAGGTGGTCAAATGAATGGGGTTGACGTAGACACAGACATACCTTGAGATTTTTGGGGTAGACTACGGCACACACGACATTGACAGATGTAGACTTGAACGAAGTTGAATAATGGCCATTCAATCTTGCTTCGGGCGTCTGTCTTGTATTTCTAAGGTGTTTATAATACGTGAGGGATAACCCAATCAATGCAAGCGTCGGTACATTTTGATAGTAGAAGAAATACGGTTGCTAATTCCTATGGAAAGCTGTTTTTATACTATCAACTTTTACCATTTTATCGATCTCGCTGTTGACCCATTCTAAGGTTAAATGTACAGAATTAAGAAGCGGCCAAAGCATAATCGCTTCGCGTGGGACACCTTAAACCTTTGACCTCTCAATATCCAGTCAACTGTGACCGACCTTTTATCCTTCAAATGCTTTCATCGTAAAAGCTGTACATCGGAATTTAACACGTTTGCTCCATCAGTCGATATATATTATTGACGAATGTATTACCTAGTCGCAAACTTGTAACAATTTTAATTCATAGGTCCCATTAAGAGCATGACTATATAGGAACAGCATGCATATCTTCTCTAAACTAGCTCGTTTCCTTCTAACGAGTATCGCAATTTGTGCAAAATGAAGCTACATGTATGCCTTCATTTGCATTTAATATTCTTGCATAGGACGTCCTAATGCATGTCGCTTTGGAAGGAGGGAAATTCTCAAGCTGCTGGGCTTTTCATTAGTATGAAGACCCGCTATTGACTACAAACTACGAAACACTAGTAAAGCCACTATTCCCATCTTCAAAGCGATTGTAACTGCACTCGTTGGAACCGTTCGACAATTTGATCTTCAAACGCCAGTTGCGCTATTGTTCTGTCGCAATAGCGCAACAGTTAGGTTTATTGTCTTTGTTGGTTCTAGTCTAGAAACTAGCTCCTGGCTGTACCTTTGCTTAATGTCATTTAAAATTAACTCTCCATTACTCTATACATATATATTGTCTTCTGCTTAATACACTAAAGTAACCAAGATGAGACTTAGAACTTTCGCCACAATAACAAGTTTATCATCAGCAATTTTCATATCTGAAACATCGTACCAGTTATCACAGACGACAGTTCAGCTCCATTTAAATACTGGGTTGCATTGCAGGTCGGGAATTAGAAAGTAGGCACGATAATCGTACTGCGTTTATAGGCAGTTATGCTTACAGATCATTGGGACGACTACGTTATTATACTTGATTTCTATTCTGCCATCATTTCTATTTGTGTGATCACGGTTCTGTGAGTCGATTAATGGCATTTTGAAAATTTATGATAAACCATTTATTTATTTTATTATTTAAGATAAGCATCCAGGGTCGTCGGATATAGTTGAAGTTTAGTAAGACGCCGATGGATGTTTTCGAATGAAATTTAGTTTGATAAATGAACTGTTTGTTTTCTATTAATTATATAAAATTTTATTCGAAAACATCAATCCGTTTCTTACTAAACTTCATCTATATCCGACGACCCTGCATACTTATCTCTTTTGTACACACAGTAAAATACATAGGGATATGACATAATTATAATTTGAGTACAAAGGTACTGCTTATTTCTTAAGAAATTTCTCCCAGCAGACCATTATGCTTTCAGAACTGACAATAGCCGTAGCATTTCCCAAATTGCTTTACTTTAGGAACTTTTCTTTTGTGTTCTGTGCTACTATGAAATCTATGACTCCCGTCGTTCCGGACTATTGAATAGCAAATTACTATTAACACGTAACACCCGCACTAGTGACGAACCATTTGAGCAGCGCAATTATTTTTGTAAACGACAGTATATGTCAGTTTATAGCCTGCATAATTTGCGTTTACGAAAGCCAACTATCACATGGCATCTGAAAATAGATCCTTTAAACTTTAAATGCTCCTTTAGCTAAAGTTTATGAATGTCAAGTTGTCTATTAATAGTCATAGAAGTACACAGAGTAATTAAGTTCTAAGTCTTTGATAATCATAATTATAATATCGATGGTCCCTATTAACAATGTCGCAAATACATTTTTACCAATTTTCACTTTTTTGCAAAAATAGAATCACAATAAAAAGATCTATCTTACGTAATATTTTATTTTATTAAAAATCATTAAATTTAGTCAGTTTCTAGGTTAATATTGTCAGTTGCAATAACTTTGTCCGCGCAACAGTGTTGGTAGTGACGGAACCGGCGCTGTCCGCGGGGCGAAGGGAGCGCGGGTGCGCGCGGTTCTGCCACTACGCACTTTGTCATCGGGAGGAGCGCTCGCGCGGGTGAATTTGCATTAGTAAATGATTTATTGTTTTGTACGTGTAAACAAGTGAATATCCCATCATGTCGAAACGTTCTAAACGGATTTTAGATCTAGTAAATTCTAATGAACAAGATCCTATTTATCAGATTACGAAAGAGACAACAAGTGACTGTCAAGATTATCCCATGCCTACAGAACCTGGTAAGCACCCTTAATGTTACTTAGTAGATAAAGTGAGTTTGTAGATTATACAGCCACTTCAATAATTAATAGATTACAACTTTTTTGATTTTAACAATATGAAACCATCCGTATTTTGCATAATCTATTACTAATATAAAAAAAAGCTAAAGAGATTTTTTGTTTGTTTGTTTCTAATCTCTGGAACTACCAGTCCGATTTGAATAATTCTTTTTGTAAATGATAGCCAAGCTCATGAGTAACAGTTTAGGCTATATAACATCACGCTACGACTGACGGGAGCGGAGCAGTAACCAAAGACGTAGATGAAACCGCTGGGAACAGCTAGAATAGGTATAGTCCCTTTAATAAAGTAGGTTCCGGTAGATACGTCTATTTTTAATGGTATTTAAACATACAATTTTGTCGGATATACCACTTCCGACATTATTACATGTACATAAAGTAGATCATTTTGTTGGATGTGTCACTTTCGACGTTGTTACATGTAACTAAAAGCAGCCGTTTTGTTGGATGTGTCACTTTCGACATTGTTACATGTAACTTAAAAGCAGACGTTTTGTCGGAGGTGTCACATTCGACATTATTACACGTAACCTAAACTTAGTCAATCGGTTGGATATGTCACATTCTACACTAACAACTGCATTAATGTATACAATATTTTGTCGGATGTATGACTTGGAAAAACTTCAAATTAAATAAAACAAAACTCTTCGATCTTTGGTAGGGAAATTAAGTAGGACGTAACCTACCCACTATTAACGGATAGTTTGATACTTATCTGACTCCAATAGGTAGGTATGATTGGACCTATCATGGTCACCTATTACTTTTATTTTAGGAATTATTATTATTTTATCTACTTTTGCAGATCGAGATTCTTCACCAGTACGTGTGCATTCCGATGAGGAATTGACACAATGTCTGCAAGATTTAATTAATGATAATGACGTGTTCAGTGACAAAAATGAGCCTGTAAATACTTCTATACCTGAAACAATTCCTGAGGAAACCATTTCTGAGAGGAGAAGGCCTGAAGAGACTGTGGTTTCCGTAACAGAAAAAACACAGGCAATTGACATTGACAATTCAACACCAATACCGTCACCAGTTCCTGTTCACGGAGATCCATGTGGAAATGAATTCTGTGCCATATGCTTGGAAGCGTATGCCATTAGGCCCGATGAAGTCTATTTAAATCTTCCAACACCTTCAACTGTAACAGGCACTTCCACTAACGTAACACCGACTACACAAAAAGGTTCCAAAAAGAAAACTTACAAAACAGATATAGGAAAGAAGAGACTTGTACACAAAGAGCGTTGGTGTGTAGTTCAAAGAAAGAAATTAAAAAACGAAGGAAAATCCTATACAAATAAACAAGGGAAACAAATTGAAGAAAAGGTATTAGGCCAGCCTTGTGGAAAGAAATGTCGCTACAAGTGTACTGAAAACTATGATCTAAAGCAAAGAGAGGTTATCTTTTCAAAATTTTGGAAACTGGGCGATCGTAATAGGCAGTGGGAGTTTGTTATAAAGTACACAAAAAAGATTAACAAAGGGCGTAAAACCACTGAAATAATAAAACACAAACGTGAATATACTTATGTTTATTATCTCCCAACTGCAGAAAAGGAAACAAAAAGAGTATGTAAGCAGATGTTTTTAAGTACAATATCTTCTGGTGAGCGAATAATAACAACGGCTTGGAAGAAATATGACGGCATAGCGGTTGTAGAAAAGGACAAGAGAGGAAATTATGACCATAAACCTAGAGTGATTGATGAAGTAATGGTACAAAGTGTAAAAGACCATGTAAATTGTTTAGATCGAGTGGATTCGCACTATGCACGCAAGGATTCTAAAAAACTGTACTTGAATAACATAAAAAGTACCTCGCAGATGCACAAACTATATGTTGAATGGTACGATCCTAATATATACAATAATCAAGCCAACAAACGTCAATACCGTGACATTGTAAATGCTAATTTCAACTTAGCGTTTCACAAGCCTAAAAAAGACTTGTGTGAAGTTTGCCATATCTTTGAGAACAACCAGTTTCCCACAGAAGAAGAAAAACAGAGATTCTTGGAACATCAAGCGCAAAAAAAGAAAGCTCGATCACTTAAACAAGCTGATAAAACAGAAGCATGTCAAAATCCTGAAATCGTTGTGGCTACGTTTGACTTTCAAAAAGTTTTGCAGACTCCGCACGGTGAGGTAAGCATCTTTTATTACAAAAGGAAACTGAATACTTTCAACTTTACACTGTTTGAGCTTGGAAACAAAACTGCGACTTGTTACATGTGGCATGAGTGTATTGCCAAAAGAGGGGCCAATGAAGTATCAAGTTGTTTGTACGATTTCATTAAAGTGAATGCCGAAAAAGGGGTGCATGAATTTAGATTTTGGTCGGACAATTGCGCTGGCCAAAATCGGAACCGCATTGTCTTTGCTTTATATTTGCTTGCTGCTAAGGAGTTTGGAGTAACTATAACACATAGATTTATGGAGAAAGGGCACACCCAAAATGAAGGGGACAGTGTTCACGCACTTGTAGAAAGAGAGAGTGAGCGGAGAATGATTTACGTTCCTGACGAATGGTTCTGCTTGGTGCGGTGGGCGAAAACAGAAGGTATGCCGTACAATGTAAGAGAAATGACCTCACGAGACTTCTACAATTTCAAAGATTTATTGGCGAACAGAAACTGGGTAAAAGATGTAAGAAATGAAAAAATGAGATGGACGCAAATAAGGGAGGTTAAAGTTAAGGGAAACGTTTTCGATCGGATAGAATACAAATACGATTTCGATGACGAGCCGAAGACTTTATTGGTTCTCAGATCCACCAAAAGAAATACCCAACGCCAGAATGATTTTAAAATATCCCAAGCTTATGATGGCCCCGTTCTTATTCCATATGGAAAAAGCAAAGATCTTAATGATATGTGCAGATCTGGTGTCATCCCAGAAAAATATCATGGTTTTTATAGAGACTTGCCACACATTTCTAATGGAGTAGTCCAAGAAAGTGACTCTGAATGAACGGCTGTGATTTTTTTAAAAGTTTTTAAGTATTTTTTATAGTTAAGTACTATTGTGATTTGGAGTTCCTGATTTATTATACAATAGTTTTTAAATATTATGATAAGGTAAGGCTTTAAAGTACAAAACTAAGACTGTATAGTGGTTGTAGGAATTAATTATATTTAGCCACAAAAAAGTTCCTAAAGGTACTTACCTAGATATAATATTTGTAAACTTTTTGTTTATTTTGATAATTTTTAACTTTAACCTATTATAAAACTTTGTGATACTTAATGCTGTAGGTGTTTTGACTGCTATAAATTGTTTATTGTGTGTTGATTGCTCATAGTTTTTTGCAAATTTTATTTCTAGTTTAACATTGACACTCATAAGACTTATTTTGTTACGCACTTTACTAAAATACATACTTTTATAGCATAAAGAGGAAGAAAGAAAATTATCGTTTAGACTTCATAGACTATTTTTAATGTGTGTTGAATTATTAATATTACTCTTGTGTTTAATTATAATAATGTGATCTCAAAGTGTGCATTTCTATTTTTCATTTGCGTTGTTGGTAAATAAATGCATAGAAAAGTTGATTAAATAAAAAAAATATTTTATAATTTACAGCAAACCTAACACATACGACAAATTTGTTTCTAAATCTCCATTTGAAAATGATGAATATACCACTACCTACTTAAATGACAGTTAAATATCCGAACAAAACTGTCGTTTGTGTCACAATCGACAATTCACTTTGCAAACTGTCCATGTTAAAATGTCGGTAGTACCTTATTTCCTTAACTATAAATAATTTCTTCGTTTTGTCTATATCAGTACTTAGTAAACACTACATAAAATAATCAGTGCAAATTTGAACATCCTCAATTTTGTAATTTTTTTTTTATCGCCAAAACAAACTTTAAACTGCTCTACTGAACAGTAGTCTTTCTGCAGAACTGACGTTGTTAATAGGGACCATCGATATGTATTCTAAAGACACTTGACCGGAGGCATCAATAGCTATCTGTTTACGCAACCATCTTGAGTGCAGTAACTACGCATGACCGATGAAGATTATCATATTGCAAAAGATGAATAAATCTGACGTCAGAAACAGACGCCCATAGACGAACTGTAATGGATGATATTAGAATATTGATGGCCATGCAGAATACTCACTACGGTTTACTATATAATCTGGAGAGAAGCCAACAATCTCTTGCAGTTTTATTTGAGAACTCTTTTGGCTGGCAGTATACGATGTTAAGAGAGTTTTGCTAGGGAAAAAAAAACAGACAAAATGAGATAGTAAGTTGGGGAAAAAGAACTTTAAATAACAAAGTGCTGGAAAGGTTGGTAAAATTAACAAAATGTGGTGCATGTTTCGAGTGAACCAAATAATTTACCAACTGATGTGAAAATTAAAATGAAATTCACTGAATAAATATCATTCGGGGCGAGTGAAACGGTGCAGAAAATAAGGTAAACATTTAGCTGAACATTTGAAGCCGGCCGCAGTTCATTTACCCCTGACTAACTGTATTGCTGTTTTATTTTATTGTAATGTGCATGTTAAGTAAACAGTGTTTACTTTTGGACTGGACCGGAATACATAGAGCTATCCAATTTCAGTATTGTTTAAGCGGATTTCCAAACCAAGTTTTTTCACAAATAAATATTAATGGAATTGCGGTTGAGCTCGACAAAGGCTGTATGGTCGGGATACGGGAGCCTAATTATGATTTCGTACCGTACTTGAAACTGGAATCATAGGTCTAAAATATAGGTTCAATCAAAACAAGAGAGAGGCGTTTCTGAAACCAACGGTTTAAAATGCTGAGAATCAACAAGCTATATGTATCAGTATACGCTCTTTCCTTTGTCTTTCATTTTAAAGACATGAAGTCACGCGCGATTGCGCGAACAGTACACCTTTGAGGCTCCCGCAGGCAGGCGCAACTCGACTCTGGTGGACACAATTCCTATGGAAATTATTCTCGTCGCGCCTGTCTGTGCGAGCCTATAACTTGCATTGAGTCCCATACACGAGGCATTGTTATCAGTAACTAAAAACAATCTCACCATAGACAACAAAAACAATGAAACATGAGAAAAAATTAATAAACAACGTTTTAATAATCATAACATTTTGAAATCAAAACATTATAATACGAAGTATGCACGGGATTACGATGATTCACAATCACAAGATAACAGGGCAGACTGCGAGACGCCTACGGAACACTTGGCAATAAAATATAGCGTTTGTTGAACTTTGAATTGTATTGTAAGGCTAATCTTAGGAGCTGGGTTTTTATTAAGATTCCTTTATATCGAGTTAAAATGTTAGATATTTACTTTACTAAACATGAAACTGTTTTTACTTTACCCTGATTAAATTTTACTTTATGCAACTAAAAGCAGAGGATAGCTGAAGCAACTCGAAAAATAATTTCCAGGCCAGTCGCGTGCCATTTCAACGGACATGTTTTCGAGGATAGTTTTAGATTTATTTGACTCGTGCAAAGCTGCGCAGAATTTGTTTTAAAAAGTTTCTGCTTTAGCTTTTAGACCACCCATATTTAATAAACTCGGCATCATTAAACTACATATATATTTTTTCGCGAATCTGTTAACTCAGAATTCATGCTCTAGTATGAATTTTGTCTGCAATACAAAATTACAGTGACCTTACCTTGTTTCATAAAAATCTTAACTTTAATGGATCTAGATTCTTGCTTGAATATCTTCTAGACCTCAATATTGTCAACTTTCGTCGATCTCGCCTTCGATAAATGTCGTCATTGAGTTTCAATAACAATTTTACGTCTCAATTAATCCAGTCTGAGTGGAGTCCGTTCAACAATTAAGACGATGTTCATTCAAGTCGGAAATTTGACCAAGTATAAAGACCTAAGGAGACTGTATGATCATTAAATTGATGTCTATATGAGTCACGTTAGAATTGGAGGCCATTTGACGGTTAGTGAGAGTATTGGAATGGAAGGCAGTAAGTAAGAGGGATTGAACTGAGATGTAACACGATCGGCATGGTAATTGCGTAACTATCAGTAGCAAAGCAAGCATTTTGACAGCTGAACAACATTCGTTGCGTTATTTAAGTTGTTGTGCACACACATTTTTTGAGTATATGGAGCAATGGATTAGAAATATGCTTCAAAATAATTCAAATTATGCAGTAGTGTGTTATGCAATAGGGGTGCTGGGGATGGTTGAATTTGATACCAATTATGTAATGGACTTTGCTGGTTCACAATTTTATGTACGAAAGGTGGTGGGTTGCGTGGGTGGTGGTGGTGGTACACACGTGTACACATGGAATAGTTTAGGTACACGCACTGAATCATTTAACATTTCTCGTGAGTATAAAGGTTCTATGAATAGAGGCAAAAGGCGGAGGATCGAGTGCTTTGATGGAAATGTAGAAATGTTTCCAGCCTGCCAAATAAATATAATATGATTTAGGGCTGATTTTTCTCTCAAATGAAGAGTAAATATCGACGTTTGACAGCTTTTGTATAAAAAATATGTGAAGCTGTCATATTTATTCTTGAGATAAAAGTTGTCTGACTATTGAAAAATCTGCCCTAAAACTTGTGTTACTTAGTACCTAACTACTTAACTTATAGCCATACTAAACCAGCGATATGAAAGAAAAACCGTATTGTGTTACAACATAATCGAAAAACTAGCTCTATGATTCTGCCGCTGTTTTTTTTCTCGATAACGCTGGTTGCAGTAAGGACAGGTTTAATAAAAATAATACGAGTACCTTATTCCTCATCATCATCATTAGCCTATAGCAGTCCACTGCTGAACATAGGCCTCTCCTATAGAGAGGCCTCCTCTTTTCCTCATAGATACTTTGTTATTATCTTCACATGTTCATGTAAATGGACTAGACAGTGACTTATCCTACAGTTTTATTTTAACAAAAAAAGCTAGAATTGAGAGTCAATCTTGATTCTCTATAGGGACTGAAAGACGAAGACAAATCGACGATATAACTTCAGTCGAAAACAGGCCACACCTAAAATCTACCACACCCACTGAAAAGGTTAAAGTTAGCCTCTTAGGGAATTGCACTGATATCTAATGCATCAGATTATCTTTTAATGAAAAGAGCTTTGGGATTTAGAACTTTAACTGGAAGGAATAAGAACGAAAACGCTGTACTTACTCAAAACCTAGTCATTTTTGGTATTCAGCGTTTCGGAGTCCCCCGTGGCTCATATCTTGATTAGTAAAGCTTTTAGTACGTTTTGTGTTAACGATGTGTTTGATCAAATAGATTGATTAGGAAAGTTACTTAACTACTACTACATATAAAAGCTTCTTAGATTCAAAGCTTGGTATTATATGTCGCCCTTGGATTTATATGTCAGTTATATTAAAGCAGTTTTCATCGTTCTATTGCTCTTATCCCAATTGGAGGTCGGCGCAGTATGTCCTCTTCTTCCATACTTCTCTATCAGTCGCCATCTCAGTGGTCACTTTCCTAGCCATATCATCTTGCACACAGTTCCCTACTCTTATCCACATTCATAGTGATACTCAAAACTTTCCTCACGACATTTTCTTGATTCCTCCGCATTACATAGCCTGACAACCGATTCACATAACCGTGCCCCTTTCAAGACCTAGTAGTATTTTATTTCAAGAAAAGCTTGATTGGAGTGTATGTAAGCGGGAGGTATAGACATGAGCATTACTTTGGCCCATTGTTTTGAACTATGCAAGAGCACAATTAGCGCAGTTTGGATTCATATCGACAGAATTTCCTAAACATTCTTCAGATATCAATAACATTTTAATCAGGTTTCTGTTCGGATATTTTATAAACATTGGATATTTTCCGTCTATGCATCCGTCTCCATATCACATAGGGAACATTAATTCTGTGACCTCGTCAATGTGGGGAATCTGGGTCTGGCTAGATGCAGTGTAGTTTCCTTGATACAAAGGGGGTTGGGGTAAGTTTAATTTGGCTGCCTGTTCATCTGTTGCTTTGTCGACAAAGTGTATTGTGTTCTCCGTAAACTCTGTTATAGGCTTTCGAAGGTTTTGTAGGTACCAGTATTATCTAGTTTGACTTTGTATTTCCGATTGGTTTAAACATGGCGAATGTTAATGTTTTTTCTTGTATATCAAACGATTACGTACGTCATTATAAATTTATAATAAATCCATCTACATTATTCTAACTACGCTTAGCAGTTTAGTTCCAACAATAGCAAATAATATTTTTTCTGTTACCGCAATATTTTCCATTAGTTTCGATTTCATTCACGTAGCTGACAAACAATTAGTCTTTCTAGGTTGTTGTTTGCCCGCCCATCTGTTCTCATCT
Organism: Apamea monoglypha; assembly: GCA_911387795.2. Classification (NCBI taxonomy): domain Eukaryota; kingdom Metazoa; phylum Arthropoda; class Insecta; order Lepidoptera; family Noctuidae; genus Apamea; species Apamea monoglypha. The sequence goes on from OU426927.1 coordinate 19,833,791, forward strand.
ATTTGCCCTGCGTGACAAAACTCATCTCAACTTTCTGTAAGCGCTTTTAATGAAAAAAGTTTTGTTTTTCTACCAATATTTCTTAGACAGGCTAGGATAAGGTAATGTTTATTTGCCAAAACAGTGCTTTACCTACATTTCTTTATAGTCTTTATTAATTGCTAGGTTTACATTCACTACATTAGGTCGAGCCTGTCTCGTGGAGTCCATGGGTGGTATTACCGAGGTCCATAAAAACGTGCTATTATTGTATTGGGCTTGATAGTACTTAGCGATTTATAATAGTTAGAAAAGTTACTGTTCGACGTTCTTAATTTATTAGTACTTTTTCATGTTAGATGATAATGGATTTAAAACAAAATTAGAGTTGGTCCCATCATGCCCCATGGGAAAAACTTGTTCTCTATATGGATAGGTGCTTTCAACCCCTGGATACTTTCCACTGAAGTCAAATTCAGTGTATATAACACCCAATCGGAGCTTGATCAAATAGTTGCCCAAGATTGACATATGGGTATATGTATATAATCTGTATAGCGAGGTTAAACTTCGCATCTATCCTCAAATAGACAGAAGTAGGTCATGGTCGAAGTTCGTCAGGAAACGATTGAGTAATCTTACTGCGGATGCAATACTTCAACACTTCATAATCAGTGTTTTTCTCATAATTATAGTCTGAATAGGATATCTGTTCAGAACTGGAGCGCTGTTGCTTCTTCTAATTAAGGATGTGAAAATTGAGGTTAGTTTGAAATATAGGCGTATTGTCTGTTGAGAAAAATGTTATTCAACGATTCATCGTAATCATTTGCATTCCCATATCGATGGGCGCGATTTGCGTTCGCAATAGATGATAAACTTTTCATTGAAACGAATTACTTAATCACTTATTTTTTAACCAAGTCTTGCCTTAAATTGTTTTCAATATAATCTAGAAACTTCATCAAAACAATAATGATTTACCTTCAGGAAAGCTAATGATATCATTTTCCAATTTTCTCTTTTAACACAATATTCGCTTTGAGTTCCTTATAAAATATAACATCAAACACCTTACGATCGTTTTATAATCTTATATTCTAAACATCTGGAACACCTTTCTTGTATTTTATCCCTAAAAGTGCCTTATAATGTCTCGTGATATTATGTTCTCAAATATAGGTCGCGGAGTGTCGCGAAGCTTTGGCAACGAACTCAGATAAGGTGTCACGTCGTTTGACATCGACCTCTTCTATATTTTAATATTAATGACGACGGTTTTCTTTTTTATCTATCTCTTTTCTTATCGGTAGATGTGTTGTTTGTATAGTTACATGTACTATTTCTTTTTTAGAAATTAGTATTGAAAAAAGTTGCTGTTTTGCTGCAGTCTTTGTTTGTGTTCTTGGCTTACATTTTCTCATTCATGCAATGGGCCAAGACTTGTTTAAGTTTTATCTTAGAGCAGCTCGCTCTGACATAAAATTAAATCCAGTAAAACCAGTGTACTGATACTTAACATGTCAATAGCTGCAAAGATGAAAGACAACAGATCGTCCTTTAAACACCTACTTAAACAATACCAGCATCTTATAATGCAGAACACAATAATATAATGAGAAATATGGAAGCTGCTTTTGAAACCCTGCTTGGTAACAAATAATAGTACCCATCCAAAGCCAACACAAAGCCGGTAATAACAGACTCTCTATTTTGAAGAAAGCCTTATGCTTTTTCACTTTTATAGTTCTCATCATATGCTACAGCTTCTTCAACGTTATGATCCAACTTTATTTTTACAGCGCACGATAAAAGCTTCAATTTGTAACCAGCTCCAAACATATTTCTATATTATGACACCTTAAATAGAAAGTTTACAGCTTCATGCACTCGTACTTTGGGAGTTCCAATGCTACTATATAATGGAAAATATTTGGCAATATCGTTGGTGAGGCTAGCATTTTTAGAATATTCCAATTTCCAAAACGCTGTATCAGCACTTGCAATAAACAGTTTTTCTATTTTCCAACTAAAGTTTCGTTGCCAAAACATATACATCAAAAGATTAGAGCCTCTTGAAGTGGGACTCACTTTGTATGCCTCGCCTCGATTTTGCCTTCATCTTCAATCCGAAATAAATTGGCCTGACAAGTCTGGAATAAATTGATGTCGAAACGTTGCCTTACGTTTCGTATTCTGTCTAACAAATACTGGGTCTTCGATGATGTTTTCCAATATACTATAAATGGCTTATCCTGAAACCCTACGAATTGTCGACTTTAGGCTACATATGTATACGATTTTAGCTACAAGTAGAATCGGAATTAGTATTCGCACTTCGCATCCTTTCTGATTCATTCCTATCGCAATGGTCTTCTATTTGTTATCGGCATTTTGCTGAGTGGTAATTTTAGATGAATATTCTTCTTGTTTTATCTGCTGCTTCTAGATTTGATTTCTCTTGGTACTTAGAACTTATTAGCTATGAAACACGTTAACAGCTGGGTGCGCCTGCAATTACAGCTTGCTTGCTTTCCCTATCTCTATATCTAAGTAGCCATCATTATCATTACCAACAGCTTTTGTCGATAAACTGAGATTATTTACAACCTTATCCATACCTTCACTAACACCTTAGGTGGTAGGAACATTAAATAAAATTGTTGGAAAGCAAATAATGGTAATTCTAACAAGAAACGGACACGTCTCGCTCGAGATCGCTGTCATTAACCAATCAACAAATATTGTATCATTGCAACCCTACCCACTGCAAAAGACAATTTTATCGCAGTACTTCTTGTAGAATCTACATCAACTGCACTTGGTTGCATCAAGTTACAATCCTGACAAATTAAATTGAACCTAATTTCTTCAAGATAAGGTTGAGTTTTCTATTCTTTCTCTATCATTAGGGTTATTAGTTGAAGTGGGACTGAGTGAAAGTGCTTTCGATACCCTTGTGTTTATTTTCAGACTGCGGAAGTATACAAACATTAATTATTACAAGCTACCTGGTACCTTTGATATCCAAGCTGGTAAAAATAGCTGATTAGTGCAAGGAGGCAATTAAAATTTTGGGGATATTAATATTTTCTATGCTGCGGTCCAAATAGTTGCAGTTATTAGCTTGTATATTGATGAGTTAGGTGTTCATTATGAAATGTAAATGGAGCACCTACCACAGTGCCTTTTATAGCTAGAAAACGCCCTTTTAGTTTATAACTTCTGAGTATATCCCAAACTAACATACAAGTTTAAATAAATTCCATAATTCTTCTTCTTCTTGTGTCACAATGAGCTATGCTAGCTGCTTGAAATAAATGATAATTTATGTACCATGTTGATTTCGGTAGAGAATGAAAATAGTGAGAGTCGTATCGTTCGACTGTGTTACTTCAGACGTAATTTCGCCATTTCGTAATAAACGAACAATGGTACATTGAAACCTCATAATGCTACAAAACGATGCACATCAAAATTTCCAAATGACAACATTTTCCAGAGAAAGTCTTGTAAATAGGCCTCGACCGGCGCTTGCGCCGCTACGTTTTATTTCTTGGACAATTATAGTTTAGCGTAGGTAAATGAAGAAGTGAATTACGTTATATGGCTATGTTATAATATTGTATTTATCATTTCATATAAATCCATTTAAAAAAAACTCTTTTTCTCGTCAATAATACTCGAACACTCGTCAACGTTTAACTCGTCAAGTATTAAAACATAATTATGTTTTAATACTTGACGAGTTCGATGTTTCCTAACCGACTACTCTGAGAAGAAAACCGAAATAAACTCAGAGATCACATTCTCTTCCGGACTTAATTTTGGCCATACGAGGACCATGCAGACTACTGTCTGAGATGGTCTTTCAAAAACCAATAAAGTAATAAAAGTAAAGATTATGTATTGCAATATGTGTAGTTAGACCCATAGAACTACGTCTTATTTTATGCCATGACTAAACTTTCATAAGACGGCGTTAATATTAACAATATAGAACGTACATCATAATTTTACACCAACACCTAAAATAGCTTCAAAGAAGCCACGCAAGGCCACAATGTGAAACCAAAACAATATTAATTGACATAATAATACAACTAGATATCTCAGAATCAAAGTTAATAAAATAAAACAATGGATAAAGCGCTAGAGGTGTAATTTACACCAATGCTCCAATTAAATTAGTCATTGAATTTTAAATGCCAGTATAATTTCAAAGTATATCGCGACATCGCGAGACGCAGTTGCTTCTTATCCTCCACAATCAATAGTTGATGAATTTACCGGCCATTGTTTTGAAATGTTTCCAACCAACGACCACCTGACGTAACCATTGCAAACCATTAAGTAATGTCGCGCGCTTTTCGTAATAGACACGGAAGAAAATCGCTCCCGAAACAGATTTAGAATCCAAAGCATCCAGTTATGTATCGTATTTAAAGTGCTGGCGACAATGAAAGAGGTTTAACTTCTAAAATGGGAATGAAACAGTTTATAATCGTTCAGACACGTCTATGCGAGGGGTGATTAAAGGTTGGTCGTTGTCCGACCATCCTTGGCAAAAAGCCAGGATGCCAACTCAGGGAGAAATGTTTGCCTTGTTGGCTGTTTGTAACTATTTAACTGTCTATGGTCGGGTGTTCCAAATTCTAAATTTTAAACTGAACTGTCACGTTCGAAACAGCTGTAGCTCAGGAAAAAAATGATATGTTACAGTACAGAGTTCAAAGGAAACTTTTATGACTCGTTATTTTTAATCTCTACATCATTTGGTTGGGTCTTCAATCCCACACGGTACATTAATTTTAATTAAGAAATGATCGAAGTAAAAAATATCTTTTTACTTCCATTGGGGCTGGATTAGTATGAATTATTATTAGTGAAGGTGCGACCGGTCCCTTTTCTGTGTGTTTATGATTAGGTATCTTAAATATTTTTGAATCGGGTACCTACTAGAGATTCAGAGTTGATCTACTTAGACTACGACGTCGTAAAAATAAAACCTTATTTTTAATTATTTTTTTCTAGTGACTATAGATATAAAAAAGAAGACCGATAGACTCGGAAGTCAGAAAGACATGTACCGATATTTACCCTTAATCAATAACATAACCCTCAATTCTGTACAAATATTAAAAAGCCTGTTCAGAAGCTTATCGCCGACTGGCATCGGGCTGACCCGTTTCCCTCATTTAAAACTTCCAAGTTGCTAGGGAAGAAATACGTTCAGCTATTTGTTATGCAGCTATGTTTTCTAATATTGCATAGACTAAAAATACGGCCCACAGACTGTGACCGAAAGGTTTTTCTGTAGTTTCTCTCTCTGAAAACTTCAACATTCTGTAAAATTAAAATGTAGTTATTGTTTCAACTTTAGGAGATTGCTAGCTGCTGTAATGTTAAGTCATCTGCTAATCGTAAAAAAAACACTGTATTGTCAACTTTAAAACCCCATTTGGTATCTAACAAAGAGATTTATGATAGGTACAAAGTAAATAATTTAATGTCTTTGGTATCTAACTAAACATGAACTCTGGTGGGGAAGTGCAAAGTGCCAGTCTGCTAATGGAATTTAATTTATAAACATTAGAAATCGCCTAATAATTTCCAATACATATCGCGAACAAATGCAAAGAACTCTTTTCATTTTGGATATGCGCGATAGTAGACATTTTGTATCAAAGATTTCCAATAGTAAACGTAAAGTTTAGAAACTGTTCAAGAGTGGCGTGTCGACAGAATTCATGACAACACTGCACCCGAAAACGTCTCGCGGGTAACATAAACGAACATTCTGGAACTTCAATTCACTTTAATACAATATGTATGTAACTGTTTTTCAAGTTTTCCTCTTCTGCTCCTCTTGTTTCGGCACGAAATAGAATAGCTAATGCTGTTGTTAAATTAATATTCGATCAGCAAGATGGGTGCGGGTTAACTGTGCACTAACAGTAGCTGGCAAATGGCTGTCATTTTGACAGTGCAAGAACATTCTCTGACGTTTTACATTGTTGAACAGACAAACCTTCCAAACGTATGAAGCAATGGACTAACAATATCATTCAAAATGATTCAGATTGTGGTTGATAGTGTGTTACGTACTGGACTAGATAGATATACATACTTCTGCACCTATGTGAGCAAATATCAGCAGTTTTTATTATTCATTATTTATTCATTATTAATCATAATTATAGGTAATTGGTATAGCAAGCAAATAATTATCAACACTCAAGATACCTTGAAATCCGTCTTCAGCTGAAGTCAAAATTACAACTCTCCATACAAACATGAATAATGAAGAACATTATGACAAAAAAAAAATCGTTAACGTGAATAATAACATGCTCTTACATAACTGAAATAAAGGCTTCAACAGCGCCGAATTTCACGATGTACTCAATCATTGCCAATTTAATTTGATTGGAAGCACTTTATAGCAAAAATTGATTTTACATATTGAATGGTTGAACCTGTCACATGCAGAATTTTGCCACGAGGTTAACAAAATCGATACTTTTTAATAGGAGAGTGATAAAGGGAAAAGTGTAAATATTAAGGCCTTTGACAAAGCCAGTGTAGTGTGGTTTTGCATATTGGAAATATTCATGAGCGTGAGCTAGATAAGTGCCTACTTATGCATATGGTCGCACTATTTCCTTCCTTGTAGATAAGGATTCTTTATTATTACTAGACGGAAAAATATTGTTTTTCTAAAATTTTTGAAAGAAAACGTTGTAACAGATACATAATTGTGGAGAAAGAAAACAATTTTCTTTTTATCGAACAATAACATCTAAGAAAGTATACATTTTCGCGCTCTAATGAACTAAACAGTAACATTTTACCTTTGGATAATTCTACGCCAGTGAACTCAATATTTCGACGTACTCGCGATCGAGAATTATTTAACATATTTTCTGCAAAAAAAAAAAATCGGAGTTGAAGCGCTAAGGTACCCCGCAAAATTCAAATGTTCTTACGTTTTTTGCAATTCGCACGTCAGTGTCGTATGTATGTGTGGTTCTATGTTGAAGAAAATATGTATCGGGACCGTAACCAACTCCTTGAAATCAGAATTGGCCTGAAATGTCATGATTTCATGAAATAGTCATTTAATTTATTATAATTAGGTTGTAAATACATATTTTATTTGAGTATATTTTCGAGAGCAACCCTGCCACTTTCGTCTTAAATATTCCACTCGTCGTAAATACAACAAATAGCCAAAAGCTAATTGTAAAGGACTGAGAAAGGCCTCAGTGGCTGTAAATATTTTGTTAGACCCTTTCTTCCGCAGTCTGGCCTCAACTTGTCGTCCATTTATAGGTCAAGGCTTGGGAAGCGGGAGGCCTGTGTCCCTGGCCTCGCAGAGCGGACACTCAGTGTCCACAATATGAATCCATTTATTTGCTACAAAAGACTGGCTATTGGCTTTGGATGTATTTGCTTGTTTGGAATGGAATTGTTATTGGAAAGAGAGGAGTTTTTAGTTCGCTTTTAGTGGAGCTAGGTCTGTGTTAGGATTGTCTTCATTGTGTCTGGTTTATAGTGTCCAACCTTCATGATTAATGGCTTGGAGTGTTTGGGTTCCTGCAGGCCTATTGTTTCATTTTTTATGGTTGTCATGGCCTTGTCTTCTACAAAAAAGTGAGTGTCGTTACGTCAACGGTTTTGATAATATCTTTATCTTGGTTAATAACCATATATAAGTTAACAGACTTCAAATAAAAATATGTACTATCGCCAAAACCTATATCTGACTATTTTGAAAACAAAATCCCGTGACGTAGTTGTGGTCATGTAGACCACAACTGCGTCCGTAAGTAAAACAAAAGAGGAGCCTATTACGTCGACTAATAATATGCGCTGCAAGCAGGAATAGTCCTTACGGTGGTCAGATATAGATTTTCGCGTTAGTACATGTATATAAAACAAAACAAGGGTTAAGCATCCTAGGGCATCATTAATAAGATGATTTATCGATGGATATTTGCCCTCGTGATTAGGTAAATTGGTTCAGGACTGCAGTTATGATTTTTTTTCTCAGATTACGTAACCACAAATTGCCTGGATAGCCTGGCAAGCAATAATTATTAGCTCGGTTCGCAACACAATTTGCTTGGAGTCTCCCGCTTCGTTTTAATTTAATCTCAGACCAGGGATGGAAATATAATTAAGCTTTTCCTTACTTACCTTTAAAGTAAAAGCAAATTAAAATAACTGTACTTATGTTACTGATTTACTACACTCATAGGATCTAGCCAAGATAATGTCTGACCAATGTCTGAAAGACTCTGACCTCTGAGTTTGTTTCGGTCTTCCTTCTCAGAATAGTCAGATAGGAAACTCCGAACTCATCTATACGTTTTAAATCATAAGATTACGGATTTCACGGAAGCCAAGTAAAGCTAGATGAAAACTGTAATTCGAAGGTAATAAAGTGAAAGTCAGCTCTAAGAGGAAATGGCCAGCACCTATTAAAAAGGTATTTAAAATGAATAATGGACGTCGACTTTTCGATAAAAAAGTGATTTTCCACAGATATGAAAAAAAACGCGAGTCTTTAAGTTAAGACTGTGTTGTAAATAAATCGCTGTTAGGAACAATTTGTGTTTTACTATCCGTTTCCTCAAAAAGATCTACAAAAAACAGGAAAACTGAAAAGGTTTAAAATCCGTACTATTAATCTTATAAATGCGAAAGTTACTCTGTTCGTGTGTCTGTTACCAAAACCCCTAAACCTATCGTTATGAAATTTGACAGATAGGTAGCCTGGGACCTGGAGAAGGATAGGGTAATTTTCATCCTGGATTTTGTATTAAAAAAAAAATATGGGATACAAAATACACGCAGACGAAGTCGGGAACAACAGCTAGTGACTAATAAGCATAATCAGTCTATTATATTTCTACTGTTGCATTCTGGGACGCAGGCCTCCTATCTGTGACAGGGAATGGGCCGTAATCCACCACGCGGGCCCAGTGCGGCATGGTGGATTAATAAAAGAAAGAATAACAAGGATATACGTAAACTATGACGTTAATGAATCAGGTGCCACACATCACATGATATATTATGATGCAAGAATCAACAGAGGAAAATATAAAAAATCTCATTTTAGGTAAACTGCAATTTGACCTCATTGCACAAATGACCGCAAATTCTACGTTGAACGTTCGTCATAAAGTTTCCAGAATGCAAATTTCTTTATAAAAGAAGAAAAAGAAAGACTTTATTTATCACGTCTTGTTGTCACGTCTCCTTTATACAGGAGGAAATAAATAAATGTCATTGTTTAATGTTTACTAACAATTTCTACCGACCATGACCTTGTGTGCAGCACACGCCACGTGACACAGACGGATAGCCACAAGTTCAACTTTTATTATTATTGATTCAGCCTTGTGCTAACGGTAGTTTATCCAGTTGATCCTAGTTTAAATTCGTACAAATATGTGCGAATGAATTGTGCAATCTAACCTCTGATTGGTGCAGTAATTGTTTATGGTAAGTACTTAGTTGTTTTTTTTTTATTCACGCAATGGAACGCACTAGGTGCGGTACTTACCTCCTTATTAAAGGTTTGCTAATTGTATGCTTGAATTAATAATGCAGTATGAATATATAAATGTTTAGCTACAATGTAAACATTTAAAGCTAGTAGATAAGTTTTTTTTTTATTTAAAAGAGAAATAAAACGGAAATAGACTTTAAAATAAAGTACTTAAGTATTATCGAACAGATAGAATTTTCTAAAGACAACTGAATATTACTTACTCAAGAATCGTGTTCCACGATAATAAATCGCAAACAAAAATAAACAACTTTCAACGATGTTGCATCAAATATTCAAAATGGCATGAGAATGGCGCCTCTTGCTTCATGCGACTGGCTGTCATGAGTGTTGCACACGCGCTGACCCGGAATCTCTCCAGGAACAACTGGTTCGAATAACATCACCAATATATCCTGACCTTTCAATGCTCAGTAAACTTCAATAGCTTTAGATATCGCGAAAGGTCTTATAGAATGGTAAGTTATAAACACATTCAGCTTCACCGTCTATTTTTGAAAACGTTCTTATTCGAATCTGATTGCATTCAGTGTTCCATTTATGAAAATGTTCCTGAGATTGCCAATATAAAAAGTTTCGATGTTTGCGTTCCATTTTCGTGCGTTCACGATTTTCGCACGCGATAACTTTCGTTTTTGCTAAGCCTAGCGTCAATTACATCAACCTAAATAATATACAACGACAGTGAAATTGTTCTTCACTTTCCCGCGTAGCAGTGATGCGATTAATTAATGTCACATTACACAGCTGACAATTATGACACTCAAATCGACGCTGTAATCGTATGCAAATCTTGTTTTGCATCAATTTAAAACATCTAGCTTTTGCACTTGCGAATTGCATTACGAATAGAGATAAATTAATGTCGTTTCGATTTCTTAATCACGAATAGATAAGCAGTACTAATTATTATTGTACATAACTTGTTTGCCTGGCAATAACCACATAAATCAACATCATTTAGCTTCTCTGGACCTAGACTTGCAGCAATATTTACTTCGACAGGTCAGTTACAATTCCAACGATATGGGGACTTGATGCCGAGGAATAGGAGGGATAGGAGTAGGGGAAGACCAAAGAAACGATGAATGGACTATGCGAAAGATGATACAGCAAGAAAGGGAGGGACTACCGCGATGACGAGTAATACAAATAGTATGGAAGAAAAAGACATGTTGCGCCGATCCCAAATAAATTAGGATTAGAGCAATAAGGTCAGTTCCAATGGGCTGGCATGTCCATTAGCATGATCATATATTTGAGTAAGTAGGTACGAGTGCGTATATAATATATGGTGGTGGTATGGTTGGTTGTGTGGAAATAACCCAAATTTCAAGCAAAATAGGGCAGACTATCAATTTACAAAACAGCTGTGTAATAAACCTTACAAAACGTTCCTGAAAAAATCTTTCACAGTCCAAATGGACCTAGTTACAATTTGAACCGTAGATAACATTAATGTATTTACACCTCTACGTAACAACTACTATTTTACGTTTTACCACTATTTTAAAATAGTAATATAAAAATAAAATTGTAGTTCGTAACCCAGATTCTACCACACGCCCATTACAATTTTATAACCGTATCTCCTATCTACCTAGATCCCGTATTTTCCACGTCACCCGTCATCACCTAGCTAGAAAATGAAAACGGTATATTTCTGGATTTTTAGTATATTTGTTAGTAGTAGTTAGGGATGGCTCTTCTTAAAGTAGATGAGCTGTTTCAGGTGTGTTTCCTTGTTTTAACAAGGAATAGATATGCTCATAATCGTTCTAACTCGTAGAACCGGGCCCAATCAAAATCAAAGTCATTTATTCAAATTAGGCTGAGAATCAGCACTTTTCGAACGTCAAAGTTCGAAATGTATTATGCCCTGCATACATTCAAACCATTCCACAAACACTTCAGTCTTACTGTTTACAAACTACATTTACTATGCAAACATCGTTCCTTACTACCAGACCAAAACGGCAGTCAGCTTCAAAACATTGTTACCATACAGCGAATCTTCTGATCCCACGTCAACGACCTACGCCATTGCACTGCCATTCAACATCGACCACCATAACCTGATCCCTTCCCCCTTCTCTTTCTTCTAAACCGATCACAAAAAGACGCAACTGCAAGGAATTTGAGAGGTCTTAAGAAAATGGTGTAGACTGGCGTAGTAAGTCGACGGTCTCATAGAAAATGCAAGAGACCACGATGACTCAGTCGCGTAACACAGGGGCATCTTGTTTTTATTCTAAGCTATATTATGCACGTATTATGTAAGATAATATATTGCTTTATTGGTTATTGCGTCACGGATAGATCTGATAGGGAGATATTGCTTCCTCTTTGCAATACGACATCGAGTCATGCAACTTTAACGTCGTTTCAACTAGGTACTTTATAAACTCCCACATTTAGAGGCCTGTGGTATCATCTGGGGTCCAACATGCAGCAAATAAGCAAGTAATTGAAATGCAACTGTTCTAAATTCGCAGAATGAGCGAAGGGGAGTTGGAAAGATATTTAACTTGCAGATAGTATCGCATTTCCACATGCACATTTGAATTCACAGAGCAGTTGTTTGTTGTGCATCTTTGATCTTCCTTTCTAACAAATTACTATAGCATGCAGTTATAAAGCTATTTCTCATACTGTAATCAATTTCGTATAATATCCGAAATGTAATGCTTCTTGCATGTTCTGTATTACTTAATAAATAACAATTTCGTGACATGCACCGATTAATATCGAAAATTGAAATTGATTGAAGCCGAGATAGGTGTTTCAGTTGAGTATCGTAGAGAAATCGAAGTGTTACGAATTTGATCCCAAACCCAGAAAACACCTGTCACTTTTTCAAAACAACCTTTGTTCGTTGAATTAAACCATAATAATTAGATTACATTAGTATAGTATAACTTGACATTGGCCACCCTGAAGAAGAATCAAGAACCTAGTGAAACATATCTATGTTAAACAAAAGAATAAATGACTTATGACATGCTCGAATATCTGGGAATTCTGTTCAGCCTACTATTCCATAGAAACAGCAGTAGTCCATAGGGACTCGACCCGTTTGACTTTGTATTGATTACTGCGTGTAGTGAACATGACAAGTTGATAATGAAATCGAAAGTATAGCTACATTAGGTAGGTGCTCATCTAGTCAGTTGTCACGACGTTATGAACGTGTTGCTGGGAAGTTTGTTGTGTTATGCTGCACTGTGTAAGTGTCTTCTTTTTTAGCTTCAACACCAGAATTAGCGTTTTTGGGGCTGTTTTTCATATTCAACCTTCAATAGACATAGGTAAGTATAGTCCATTCGGAAAAAGTTTGAACGTCTGTGTCAACATCTCAATCATCATGCTTTAGTAAGATTATTTAGATAAACAATTTCTGACGAAAATAATCCATGTTATATTTCGTGACACAGCATTAGAAGTAGTAGGACAGCTCGACACACGGTCATTTGCGAACGTTTCCGGGGAAGAGCGTCAGACTGACGATTGAAAAGATGGCTTCTTTCATAACCTTAGCCGTGCGTTAACAGATGTTCATTGGTGCAAGATTTATGCTACGATGACTTAATGTTATGCTTATCATTTCATTGTCATTTTTGACTACATTGTTCTTAGGAACAGAGTTTTCTACCCTTCCGACCCGCTTGGGTTTTTTTGGTGACCTATGCCAAATAATTCTTACTTTTTTAATTGTTCGTGTCTGGTTTTACGCTAAAAGACTTCTGTGATACAATGGGTATATCGCCTGTTTCATCTCCGACTGTGGCGAAAAACAATGAATGAAAAACTCCACAGTAAGGAAGTCGATACGTAGAAAGCTTTGCTGTATCTACGTAACGGTACGGTGTGTTTGCAGCAAGTCTTAAGTAACACCCCTCGTTAGTGGCGTCCCTCTTAAGTGCAGAGAGCGTGATAATACATATGCATACGGCGTATATACGAACATGTACTTTGAGGCTCACAAACAACTCTGAAGTTTTGCAATTATTGTCACCTCTCGAATCTACACGCAAACACGACACTTTATAGAAGTGTGGACGTGCATCAAGTATCACATCTACGTGCTCAAAACTAGCAGTTAGAAGTTACGAAACTTTATGAGCATAGTTATCTCGACATACATAATAACGATTTAACTTCAGCGTAACTTATTCAGGCAAATAAACTAATGAGCGTCAGTGCCGTATTTTCGGCTTACACAACTAATGTGTTCAGTAAAAAACAGATTTCTTAGCCAATATGGCAGCCTATTCTTACGTCAACGAACTTTCTAATGACCGGAGCAAAAATGTGACGATCACCCATTATTTGTAATAAAAAGAATTTACGATGGTTATGCACGATGAAAACGCTATAAACCACGGGGTATGGTATAATTATTATAGCAACTCGATGTCAATTACGATAGTGAAGCTACGAGAAGGTAATTACATGTAAAGCACCGCAAATCGTGATGAAAGTTGACAATATTTAAAATCAGGTCATCCTTTCACAGTTTTATGCTTTTCTTTGCCAAATGGGAGAAACACAGCGCATTTAAAGATGGACGATCATAAAAACTTCGCGCATTAAAACTTTTCTTCTCAACTTCTCCTATCATTATCTACAGACTCCGAAGTGAATGGTTCGACCATCCAAACACGAGATGTCCCATGACAATACCTCTAGGAATATAGAGAAGTGAGCAAGATTGAAACTCTTGGGGAAACTTATCTGAAATCGGGATACACTCTCTTTTTTATCGAAAAGGGGATATACACGATACATTTTTAACCAGTGTGTAAACTGTAGTACTGTAAACCGTAGAAATTATTATCGTTTATCAAAAAAAAAATCCTGCTCTTTCATAGAAAAGTGCAATAGGTACCTACGCGGTCAAAATGTATGGCAGAGTTAATTTGTTTTTTGTTTGGACTCTTTTATACATGTGTATAAAAGAGTCCACATAACACACACAGTTTACGGATAACATAAGTATACTCTAACTTACACAAGTAAGTTAGAGTAGTATACTCTAACTTACGTGTGAATGTTAGAGTATACTCATGTTATGCGTAAAAATCTTCCATTCTAGACTGAAATAGATCTTTCATAAGCTGCATTAGTGCGGACTTAAATGTGCATCTACTCCACTCTTCGTTCAAAGCGAATACAAAGGAACTGCGAATGATGGCTCTAAGCCGCCCATTTTAATAAGACCCCAAACACCATGGGCCATCTTCCTGGTCATCGGTCTATAATACTGGACTCGTTTTATGGGTCACGCTTAACGAACTACAAGCGACCCATTTTGCTCGGACCGTATTTTGGATACCTATCGGATATCCCTGAGCTATTTTTGCTCGTCCCTTACGCAAAATTCTATCGTAGCCCTCGTATGTCGTTCAGGTTCTTATGATACGTGGTTAATTTTGATAGATACATCTATTATGGGGTCTACATGAAATAAATTGGGTTCTCATATTTCTGTTATACGGTTGACCTTGTTGTTATTGGAAAAGATGGCAGTAATTTAAGTTTCAGGCTTTAATTTCGAAATTGGGATCCTCGGGAAAGATTCGTACCGATATTTATGATGTTTCGTACGATGTCTATCACTGGTTTCGTAGTATATCTTGACTAGAATAATATTAGGTACAGTCTATTCCTTTCACAGTAATTTTACATCTGCATCAAGCAGCAGCAAGCAGCCGCTGCTGTCTTGCATTAGTGTCAAAATCAGAGTGATCTATAATATCGTTATGATGGTTACAATTATGTTGCTGTTGACTGAAGGTATGTTCTCCGAAATTGTCAAATTCTTTGTTAGTTTGTATCCTTTCCCAGGCGATATACTCACAGGCACGCACACTTTTTTTTAATATACTGTATATATTGAAAGACAGGATAACTACGACTTGCGACGAATATTTTCCGACTTTTTTTTGCTTTGACTTTCCATTATATCAATCATTTCTGAAACAGCTAATCATCGCTTTCTGGATCTTGAAAAACTAATAATAATGCTTTTTTTTCTGTTACTAGGTCCTCAGAAGGTGAGGAGAGCGACAAGAACACGAATGATGGAGTGAACAGGATACCTCCACATTGTCACATCACGATCAAATGTACAAGAGAGGTAAGTACACCCACATACCAATAACCATAGATACTTATCCATCATCATCATGTCTTAGTAGTCTACAGTCTACTGTTAGAAATAGGTCTCTACAATCGCATATCATTCTGCTCGATCCTAGGCCACTCTCGTCCAGCTGCCACCGTAGATATAAAAAACTCAGCACATAGTGGTCTCCACTTCAAATAAATCCTTCCACCCTTCTCTCCTTAGTGATAAGACGATATCTTATATTAGTGAGTGGATATCCAAGGGCTTGCGGGCTGGTTTGATTATTTTTTTTTTATGAGATGTCGGCACGGTACCTTTTATCTTCCTAAATTAACATCATATTGCTTTTCATACATATCAGGAAGGTTACATACTGTACGTTTCGCTTAGTTATATCTCAGCATACTTTTGTGGTACCATTTCAAAGTCATTTGGATCGGACATTTTGTATACCATATGTTGGGCCATAAACATTTTTTCGAATATAACCTTTTTTTTCTATATTACAAATACATTACTAATACTTATCTGCCATCAGACTGTTGTACCATCCATCGTAAAATATCTTTTCCCCCTCAGATTGCAGGGTTCAACGGTCTATCAGAAGCCGTCCGACGTCTAGACTTCTCGTCAGCCGTGCGCGATGTTCGCCGGTTCAACTACATCTGCGCGTTGTTGGAGCTGCTGGTCGGTGGTCAGAGACTGACGCATCTGCCTGGAGCTGCGCAGAAACTGTTACTGTCCATGTTGGAGCAACTTGCTGATCAAGGTGAGCTGTTGTGACAACAATTTCAGTACCTGCGGTGGTCCACGTTAAATGCTTCTATGCTATACTTTCACCAACTTAAAACGAATTTGACCACTGATGACTGACTGACTGACCACTTGACATTTTGATGTGGTCAACAATGATGCACGCTTATTTAGAAGTACATAATCTTCAGATTTCAACCAGTCCGCTAATTCACACTCGTACTCGCACTCGTATCTTGAAGACTTTAGCCCACAGAGAACGGAACCGCCTCGGCGACCGCTGCTAGAGGCGGCATTATCAAGACTTTCCATACAAACCAGCGTGTCACCGTTTACTAGCACTACAACACAAATTACATAGAAAATGACGTCTCTGAAGGTGGTCCGTGACAGAAGTTGTGCCCTCAACGGACTTTCGGCGCCACGAATTTTATTAGTACTTTGTGCTCTGTGCCCCAGGCCTAGTATAGGCCCAGGTATAGTTACGGGAAAAAACAGTCGACGCAAACAGAACCTTCTGCGTACTTTGCTTTGTTTATGCAGTTCTAAGGAAACATCTAGCATACCCCTAGTCTTTACCATTTTCGTCATTCCAGTGGCAACCTCAAAACAGAATCTAAACGCTCTCCGCGCGCTAGTGGTGTCAGTATCATCAGCCCGAGAGTCGGAGAAGCGCTCGTGTTGGGGCCGGCCGCTCGGCTCGCGAGCACTTTGGGGACACCACGACCACGCCATCGCGAGGATCAACCGCATCGCTAACAGTATTTTGATACAAGAGGTAGGTACTAAAGGCAGGCCTAGCTACAGTCCCACACACTTATCTGGTCTGGTGAAGGCGTCGCTGTCGTTAACTCGTCGAATATTCAATATCAGCCCTTTTCAGAATATTATAGCTCAGTTAGTTCCAATTTTAATCACCGGGTTATATAATTTTGTCGGTATAGATACTAAGGCGTTCTTCTGACGTCGCTAAGCGCGTGAGATGAAAAGTCGACGGTAGAAAAACAAGGATTTAGAGCATGATCTCTAAAACTAATTGGTAATCCATATTAAGCAAAAGAGTAAGAAAAGAAAGAAGAATCAGTAATCTTTAGAATCATATTGTACGTAATATTTGTCTTTATTTACTTTCTGACTAACCTAACCAGTTTAAAATAAATAGCACCACAACCTGCGAAATAAATTCTTTACGCTCGTAAATATCATACATCATCCAAAAACAAAAGCTCCGGCTATTTTGGACAGCAATTGTCCAATCTATCTTGCACAATCGCCAGGGAACCGCTCATTTAGTGCTATTTTCTGTTAAGGGTATTTTGGCAATGCTCCAAATGGTCTGAGCACTCAATGCGCGGCCGTTTGGAGTACTCTCGTAGTTAAATCAAGATGAACGCTTCAACAAACAAAGCATTTGTTTACAGCCGGGACCAGAGGTAGTGCCTAAGCTTCATGACTTGCCTGAGGAGTGTATCAGAGAGATACTGCTCAGGATATCGGATCACAGGGACTTGGATGTAAGTAGAACTATGGACGTTGGACCTTTTTTTAGATCATTGTGATTTCGGCGTATATTAAACTTAACCTCGATCGCCAAGCTTTGGGCCTAAAAAGAGCTATCACATGTCGGCTTTATTCCACTTCTTCTACATTTCCTCTTAGGTACAATCTCTTGTTTCTCCGAAAGTAACGTTAATCTCTGTCACTCAGCTGAATTATATTTTATTTATTACTTTAGCTCCAAAACACAAATCGCCAACGTCACCCAAAAGCCAAGCTTATGTGGTACTGGGCCGGACTAGGCTGCCACATGTCACAATCATCGGCTAAATCTACCACAATGTGGGTCCTAGAAAACTTCCGGCGACATCGTGGTAGATCAGGACAAGATGGTGGGACGAGCTTCACGCCTACAGACAGGATTAGTCCACACTAGCTTAAGACAGAGAGTAGTGGAAAAGAGAAAGATAGGCCTTTGCCCTGCAGTGGGACAACATAGGCTAGAAATAAAACATAATAATTTACAGCTCATCAGCATAGAGTTTATACCTACAAATTATCAAGTATCGAATAGAAGTAGTGTCCTTTCCTTAAGTATTTGTCCCTTTCCCCAGGCGGCATCATCAGCATGGACAGTAATGGCATCAGTGTGCTCCGAACAGCGCATCTGGCGCGAGCTGGTAAGCTTCCACTTCACTCAGCAGCAGACTGACGCCGAATTAGCGAAGAATAAGGACGAAGTCGTTGATGACAAGGACTTCGACTGGAAGAAGCTGTTCCATCAGCTTAGAAAGTAAGTCATGAAATAAATAGAAAAACCACTGTTTCTAAACTAGCGAAACAGGTAGGAGTTTAGTATGTATCTGCCTAGCACCAAGTTATGTTGGGGTTATCTTACAGTCTAGAGAAATGCAGCTGAATACCGGTATTCTAGATGGAGCGGCTGCCTATCTGGCCTCCACAACCCAGTTACTGGGTAATACGATACCCCTTGGTATGACTGGTTAGCAGACTTATAAAATATTGTCACAAAATAACAATGACCGTTACTCGTATCGCATAGAATCTATGCGATACGAGTAACGGTCATTATTAAGTATACTTAATTATTTGGCCGTGTGTACAAAATTTGTAATCTGCCAACTGGATTATACCTAAAAATTAATAAAATCTCGTAAATGAAAGGTAGCTTGTACCATAAAACTTAACCTATATTTTTTTCAGGATGTACGGCCTGCGAGAAGACGCGCAGTTCGCTGAGACCCTTTCCCTGTGTCGTCACTGTAAGTGCTTGTTCTGGCGCTCCCTGGGCCACCCGTGCATCGCCGACCAGTGCCCCGAGTACCGCGAGCGCCTCAAGGAGGCCGGCGGGCCCCTGCCGCCGCACCCCGTGCCTCCCGCGGCCTTCCTTAAGTTCTTCTCTCTTTAAATAATGGCCAGTTTTTATCACGCACTGGATTTTCAACGCACTTCTTAGCGCCGAGAGTTGAAAATCCAACAGTTTATTTTTGTTAACGTGCTGGGATGCACTCTGTTGAATTATCAACGCCGAGGGTTGAAAATCCGAAGAGAAAGCATCTCCCGTGCTAAATGACCGGAAAACGCTCGGAAGACTATCAACACTCTTCGGCTGCAGGCTTACCGTGGACTCTTTTGGACAGTCAACTGCCCAGCTACTATTGCAGCTGTATGACTATGACGTGATTTTTCTGGTGTTCAATAGCTCAGAAACGACCTGCAGGTAAATAAATGTATTTAAAAAAATTACGGCCCTCGCGGTTTTAAAGATAACTTGTGACGACACTATCATTGTCCTCGAGCCAAATAAACCACTGAACAGTTTCATTTTTTCAATGTGGTGAGGAAAATATTCACATTTTCCTTTAAATGCTGAAAAATGATGCTAAAGAAACTTATATCAGTATTTAAATGTACAAAGAAATAGGTGATTTCAAGCCATGAGTACATCACTAAATACAAGTTTTGCAAGTCAAACTAAGAGAAGTTACTCACACACTGATTCATAAAGTAATTTGGTAAAATCTGACATCGAGATGCCTACTAAATGCGATTCATAATACTTTGGTGCTTTGTCCAGTATTTTTAAAACATGTATCAGAAGGTAGCCTTTATTATAAAATATCAATGACTGACTAAGATCTCGGGCGACAGGCCTACTTTGAAATATTATCAGTGCTATTCATAAATAGGAAATTAATTACTTAAACTGTAGGTACTATTACTATGTAGTATTGCACGGCAAAATAAAATGCGGACTTTATCTTACAGGGACGGCTATGGGCCAGTTTCTCAAACGAAAATTACCGCAAAATGAATGCGACCAATTGTCAAGGGCGCGGTAACTGGTGTGATTGGCTATTGATAAATCATTCAACTAATCACAGCAACGTACGCTTGACTACGAAACTTGTTGTTGTTCAAACTAGAAACTGGCCCTATGTCGTAAAAAAAAAATATAAATATCTATGACATATATGTTTTTAGTTGCCTGTATACTTTATTACTTTTGCCGTGTGTACACATTTGTTAAGATCGCAACAAACACATTTATTTTTTAAAAAAAAAGCTCCTTTTATGTAATTGACTATGCTATGTGAGTAATATAAGAACTTTTGAATTAAGGATTAATAACTTCCTTTAATTTAGTTTTGTTTAACTATGGCTTATGTAAATCATTTTACCATTTTGTAAAACTGATTTGTGTTCTATCGCGAAATTAATTATGTGTTCCATTGTAGCTATTTTCTAATAATAAAAATTGGGTTTTTGAATGTTGTGACAATTTACAAGTAGTCAAGTCACCTTTGTTTTGTATTATTACAGCTATAAGTATTTTCAGCCAGTTAAAAGTGTTGCCATGCTACAGCATTTCATTTAAATGATGGCTTGCATGAAGATAAATATCCTAGAACTTCCTAAATAATGGCAGCACTACCAGTGAATGTGACCAAAAAACATTTAAACTTGCTTTGTGTGTTATGAGAATATATTGTTATGTTTAAGGGATTAATTTGTTCACCTATTTTGTTTGCGCACGCACTTAATGCTTATAATATAAAATATGAATAAGACTTTAAAAATAATGAAAAAAAAAGTATGTGATAATTCGAAAATTATATCAGTATAAGTGTGTTGTAATCGGAATAATTTACTATTTATCTATGTGTGTTGTTTGTTATGTTTAAATGGTTTTTATTTAAGTTGAAAAAATAAATTAAAAGTAGCCAAGTTAAATTACAGATCACAAATTCTCAAGTAAATCAAAAAAGAGCCAGGAAACAAGCAATTCCTGCTCGTCTGGCAACCCTGTACAAGTGTACAAGGACTGTGGAGTGTGACCACTATAAAAAAAATTGTAACATTATATGATGAATTGGCTGTATAACAATTGAATATTTAAACTATCAGTTCCTTTGTTTTGAATTCGGGCTATTTAACAGCTAACGAATTTAATACCATGACTTAATTGCTTTTAATTTGTGTGCTTGCATTTAATTCGCACACTATATTCATTTGAGATTTTTTAAACTACCCTCATCACAAGCATAACTGTGTAGACAGTACTTCAGTATCCGTGATAGTCTATTGTTATTGTAGATTAGTCAAACTAGTTGAAAGACTCAAGAATTTGACGAGACCTTTTTGCCTTTAACAGTAGCATAAGAGAAAGACTTGACTCGTCAAATTCTGTAGCCCCAAGTATTTATATCACAATATTAGTAGTTTAATAGTAAATTTGAGAATATTCATAAAATTACACACACACAATATGAGTGTGCAGCTAATAGTTATAAAGAAACCAATATTTTATTACACATTGATAGTTGCATGTATAATTAAAGTAAATTATTGTAAGGATACTTGCAAGCTCACTTCGGAAACTAAAACTGTTGTATAAGGTTCTTTAGGCCTAAAGTACTATTTCAAAGTTCTATCCGTCACAGTAATGTAAGCGGTCTCTGTGATTACTTTTGAATCTGAATGCAAAATTATTTACCAAGTCTGAAATTAGGTGTATTGTGTTGTAGACTGTATTTATTGGGATGCCAGCTCCGTAATACATAATTGTATACCTTCATGATTACTTTTATGCCTATTGCACAGTCCACTGCTGGACACAGGCCTCTCTCATGGCACTAAACACATTATGGCATAATTTGCATTTATTCAAGCACTCTTTTCATCCAAGAAGGTGATTGTATAAGTTAACCTGTCAACAATCCCCTACTAGAACCCGTTTGCATGTAAGCACTCAACTGTTTTCACGATTATATTTATTCATGTTTCAAATGTATTTTCTTATGAACAATTGCTGGTTGGCGCATTTGTCAGGTTACTTGTTTTATCTTATGTACTGCGGCTCCTATAAATACAGTATAAAAAATGTTCATTGTATTGTGGTAGTGTAGTTGTTGATATTGTGATATTTTAAGATAAATTTATTATTAATAATATAATAAGCATTCAATAGTCCCAAGAAGCTAACCCTATGTAGAGTAGATGCATGAAATAAAGAACTACACAAGGTACAGTCACCTGATACAATCAAGAACAAACAATTAACCTATGTTTGAGCCTTTCTGTCTAGCCTTTTCCCAACCATGGTTGGCTTCCAGTCTAACCAGATGCGGCTGAATAGCAGTATTTTACATGGAGCGACTGCCTATCTGACCTCCACAACCCAGTTACTGGGTAATACAATTCCTCTTGGTGCGACTGGTTGTCAGACTGTCAGGCTTCTGACTACTCTTCAACAGTGTAAATCTCCAATTCTGATTGCTGTTGGAGTGTTTGCTTATATGAACAATTGTTTCTTTTTTAACCTTGTGTAGTTCATTATTGAACAGTAGATGTTAATTATGAAAAATGCAGCTTACCTACTCACTTAAGTCATTTTTAGTTAATCTGTGATCAGCTTTATGTTTTACACAATGGAATTGTTTTTGTTTCTGATTTGTGTTCTCACTATGGTACTTTATAATGGTATTTTGAAATAAAGTTATTTTGAATAAGAATTTCTGGTTTTATTGAGTAATTATATGAATGGCATTGAGGCTAGCTGATTATTGACGTGTAGAAGGATACAAAATATCAAACAAGATGTAACTTACAATATTATATTTATCTGGTATTCATTTGGTGCCACCTAAGATATTACAAACATTATAAAACCATCAAACTATCTCACTTTTCACTTTTTCACAATGTCTCACTAAATCTTTCAGTTTATACACCAAATCTTGCAGCTGTTGGCTTCCACAAGTGAATCTGATATCCTCACCGCTGTTCGTCTTCAGTATAACTGTGTATAACAAATTGTCGGACCCAACTCCTAAAGCGTTGGTCATAACTTCAAGCTTCCACTCCACGTCTGTGATTTTGGGTAAAACGCTGGCATCAATGGTCTTGCCCGGCTCCATAGTTCAATAATTTTGCCGATAGTTACATTTACTTCATTGCACGTTTGATTTTCAAGGTTTCTAAATTAGAATATTGTAAATATTTTGATAGCCACAAAACCAGCAGTGTTTTGTTTGACACAAGCAAAACGTCATGTCACATTGATGAGCGATGACAGATGAAAGCACGGGACAGGATGAAACTTAGACAAAGAAAAGTAATGAAAGAATCTGAAATTGACAGATTGACTTGTGTTTGTCGTTTATGAATGCTAAATGTATAGAATTTTTAGTACTGGAATGGCAAAGATCGTTCTAATGTTGCGAAATCATTCACTCTTTCTAAAGTTATGGAACCTTGGATTTTGAGCAAGTTTTTATTTATTTAAACCTCATGAGTAATCATCAGATAGTCGCTTCCTTTAATATTTTACATTTAGCTGATTCTGGTTAAGCTGGAAACCGACCGCAACATAGGAAAAGGCGTAGATGTAGATGATGATGATAAAGAGTAATCATCATCGCCACCATGCTGCTCATGTGCTTCAGCCGAAAGACGTCAAATGCTGGACATAGGCCACCCCCAAGCGTCGAGGCGTCCCACAGCCCTTAAGAGAGTTGATAAAATTAAATTACTAAGGTGATTCGACAGTAAGTGCGGCGACGCCCAGCTGTAAGCTGAGTGCTATTTACTAGCTTATTTTGAGGCGAAGGCGAGGTGATACCTTTCATGACTCCCGGCCGTCACCGTAGGCGCGGGCTTGCTGGCGGCGAGCTGCCCATTGCTCGCCGCCCGCAAGCCCGCGCCTACGGTAAGGACCAGGCGCGGGTCGACGGCGCGTTGTGTTCCACGCGCAGGCGCGCGTGCGGCCAAAGAGATGTCAGCACGAACTGACGGGGTCCGCTAGGGCCGATGCCTGCCAGGGCCGAGGGTTGTTCGATAGAGATGCCGTCGCCCCTGGCACAGGCAACTGAAGAAACACGGGTGGGTTTTAGTCAGTAAAAGTTTGACACGCCCTCCCGCTCCGCCCAGAGCGGGAGAAGTCAGATGATGATTTCCCACCCAAAAAAAAAAAGGTGATACCTTTCATTGCGGGGTTAGTTCTTATCTCAGTCTCAACCTGTCAAAAATACCTCTAATTTACTTAAATTTTTAACCGATTAAAAAAAAGAGAAAGCATTCGGCGCGTTTTTTTTGACAAATTTTTGCGGGGTTAGTGTGCGATGCAGTATGTCGTACACGTATGGAGCTTCACAGAATGCTGAAGGGTTTGAGTTAATGCGAAGCCAATCCAATGCAGAGCCTGTGTGTTTGAGCTTAACCCTATGCAAATTCGTGGTCAGAGTGAGTGGTGAGACTACCTTTATAAGGTAATGTAACATCAAAACATTGCGACATCGCATCTCCAAAACGCATTCCATTATCATATAGACATAGGCGTAGCTAGGGGAGGGGGGAGGCAATGCCCACTTTGCCCACCCTAGAAAAGTCGACAGTATTGAATAGTTATTTCCTTATAGGAACACTCTGTTGTCCGTCAGTCTGTGTGATCTGTGTCAGTCAAGAAAGACCCTTTTTCTCAAGAACGCGTGTATGTATAAAGTTGAAATTATTATCAAATACATAAGCAATTCCAAAAAAACCTGTTTATGGTGGGATTATTTAGTAGAAGGCTGCCCTCCCTAGCTACGCCAAGGAACATAGACATCGCTTTGATGTGCGCCGCCTCACACGAAGCTCATGGGTTTCTATGATAGATGAAATAAAACCAAAATGTATTACTAGATCGTTAGTATATTAAACAACTTTATGAAAGTTGTAACATTGATTTGTCATCAAAAATATAAATCTACACTTAACTATAACAGTTACAATGTCATAAGGCAATACATGTTATTTGGCCGGGTTATAAGGCACATTTCACAATAGCGTTAACAAAATTAGTCACGACTACGACACTATGCATTTAATTTTTATTACAGCTATTTAATCTCAATGATACAAATTACAGTGGTGTCAGAGATTCTAGTTACTATTATCGAGACATGTAGAAATGCAGTTTCTACACCCTGTCCATTAGGTTAGCCGTTTTTTGACATCTGTCTTAGAACGTACATATTCCAAATTACGTAAAAGTTAACTTTAAAATGCGTAACAAAATAAATATATATAAACTGCCTTATCTTACTGAATTATATTTTTTATGTCTTCTTATCTTACAGACATTATAATACCGTACGTGTATCAATCTTAATAAATGTCTTGTGTGTTTCTGCAGTCACTAGTTCCATCTGTCAAAAAACAGTTTACCTAATGGATAGGGTATAACAAATATATTCAATGTTTATTATTAAACCGGCAGCTTTTTTCTTCCGTTGTTCTAAGTTATCCTAAAACCGCAAGAAAAAAATACAGGTACTATCCGGCTTCAAATAATTCTTTACAACTATTTCAGGGGTCTCTTAGGGCTATTTCATATATTTCTGGTTTATAAAATTCACATTAGCACCGTTTTAAATATTAGCAAGTACACTTATCTTTAAATATATTATAATTTAGTAAAATTACTACGAAACCATAATTTAGCATATTAATCCAAAAAAGAAGATTTATTATTAGAACACAACCTAAGTACTAAACAACACTTAAAATACTGGCAGTTAAAAATGATTTTAGTGATGTTTAAATACAGTTATCTATTTAAATAAACTTATGTAAATAAAAGAACATCTCTCAGTGCAAAAATAATTGATATCTCAACAATATCTGCAATATAAAAGATGGTTTAAAATAAACATATTTTTAGTACAAAATTTGATTATATATAGGTATAAAATTGATTAGGAAGAGATTATAACATCTTAATATTAAAATGATGGCACCTAATCATTCCATTTTGTATTATTTTCTTTCGCAAATCGCCAGAGAATATTTTTCATGAATTCATTGATTTTGTTTAATCACTTGAAGCATGTAGAAGTCCTACTCTACTTAATTTATCCCTAACTTTTGAACAGTGCAATTGACAGTAGAAAAAACTTAATAATACAAAAGCCATATATTGTACGTTTGTTTTCGTAAATTAGAACTCATAAATATAAATAACACTTGGAATAACCCCTTTTATAATAATTCCAAGTAGAGTTAGCTTATACAGGATGTATATTTGTAATCTACTTAATCTGCAGGGTGGGCTGTGTCACTTTACTAAAAACAAAAAGAGTTTTCTTAAATTGTTAAAAAAAAAAACATATAAAATACATACGCTACTTTCTGGAATTCAAATACACACCTTGTATAAATTACCCGACTTCTGAATATTCATCTAAAATATATATATATATATATATAAAAAAAGTTTCTCAATTCGAACCATTTCAGCGTTTCATTTTCTCCAGTATAGGTATGACCATTTCGAAGGTGGGTCGTTTGCCGGGGTCCTCGTTCATGCAGATCTTGATTAACTTCGCGATGTGGGGAGATATGCCCGGTGGGATGGTCAAACGGAGCCCTTCTAGGGCTATCTTCATACCGCATTCCATTGGAGATAGGTCAGCGAAGGGAACCTAATAAAATTGTTATGATTATTAGTCAAACGTATCTGAGAGTGGCGACATCTACATCGCCACATCTGAACTACGCATCACACTGACAACGCATAATCCTGCATTGCGCAAGCAGTTTACCGTGCCACTAGCATATATACAACGTCCCGACATCAATCATCGGGCAGTAGCCCACCAGACACAACACCCGGAGGATTCTCCCTTTTCTATGGAGAATGAGTGAATTTTACCGAGTTCTGCATACCTCATAAGACTATGTTCTATGTTATAGGGTTTGGATTTCCCACTTAGTCTTTCAGGTCGGGCCATGGCGGCAGTCAGTGGTAATTTCAACCAGCCCACCTCCTTCTAGAAGCTGATTACGTCTTAAGAGGTATGTTAAAATATGTAGTTGATTTCAAAAGAATCAGAAATGTTTTTGTTAAATTGTAATTGAATCGTTAGATCATATCATACGAGTTATGCCAGTGACGTGAATGCTGCAGGTTGTTCATGCTTGAGGATCTGCAGTGCGATTCTGTAACCATCACCGTGAAAACTTAGGTGAAGTGAGCGTGGAGTGAGGTGTCATTCCAACTAATGCTAGGGATTGACACTATTGACAACTCACTCTAAGCTCACTTCACCTAACTTTTCATGGTGAGATTTTTACAGAATCGAGCGGCTGTTATGAACTTAACGTCCTTGTGCAAATGAGATTGCCACTGTTTTTTTTGTAATCAATGAAGGCGTATGCTGCTATACGCTTCCAAGTATGCTTTTCCTGTGTTATGTTTATAGAAGCAATCTTGTAAGCCAAAACAATATCGGATATGGAAACTGCCTTTTGGAAGGGGCAACTAGAATCAATCAAACTTATTTTTTTTTTTGTAATTTGTGATGTTCAAGAGTGCCTTTTAATGTCGAATTGAAGTATAAGATTTGACTTTGATATGAAATTAATAATAGTCATAACACAAGACACCGACCTCTCTAGTAGCGAGTTCCCACAGCAGAATGGCGAAGCTCCACATGTCGGCGGCTTCGAGGTTGCGTTTAGCGGCGGGCTTCTGCAGGGCTTCAGGCGCCATCCACGCGGGCGCGTAGACGCGGCCTTTCTCTTGGAACGAGAACTTCGAGTCTGCCATGTTGATGCGCGCTGTTAGATCTTCGTCGATCTGGAAAAGTAGATTTTAAGATACTTATTTTTAAAGTTGTGAATTTTTTCTTTAAAGGAACGAAATGCAATTTGATATTTCACATGATTACATTTAACATTCAACACGAAGTCTTGATTGATGAATGATTTTTAATTACAAATACGCAAAAATAATCATGATCCGTGTTGTATTGATTAAATCTTAAGCCGTTGTAGAAGTAAACATTGTAGAGCAGTGTCTAATTCATGAATTTGTCAAATTGTGTAATTCTTTATAATTATTTTTTTACTGTCCAGGCTGATTATTATTTTATTTTACTGTCGAGACTTGGCTGGCTTGATACAAAATCACAAACATTTTTACGCCCTCTCTATTATTTTTATATAACATCATTATTGTACAGACGCCAGCAGGTCAAGCTACCCGAAACTGTCAAATTTTCCCAATTAACCTTGAACCTCAATGCTTTAGCGATAAAGTTGAAAATCTATTAAAGAAATTTGACAGATTGTAGTAACTTGATGTGCTGGCGTCCGTACCTATGTTCAACAAATTAATAAATGACATCATGAATGAATAAATAATGATAACCGGCAAAGTTTATGGTGGTGTTTTCCTCTTTAACTGAATATGCCTATCCCATAATAAAAATCTCGTCAAAGGAACTCACCATGATATGCTTGCTATTGAGCGCGTAGCTGGGCAGTATCTTGTCGGTCTGCAGCGCGTGCAGGTAGCGCATGGCGCGCGCCACGTCGTGCGCCAGGCGCGCGGCCGCGTGCGCGTCCAGCACCAGCGCGCCGGCCGAGCCGCCGCCGCCGTGCAGCAGCGCGTGCAGCGAGCCCCACGACATGTACTGCGAGATCACCACCAGCGACGGCGGCGCCACGCAGCAGCCCACCTGCACACGTCACAGCGGGACTCACAAACTTGCTGCTATAGCTCAGCTATGGTTCTGTACTTTTTTGAGTGAAAAGGCGGTTTTGAGATGTTTCAGAACTGAAGATTGCATAGTCGCAGAGCCTATGTGTCCTAGTAAAATGTATTATATGGAATTTTCTTCAAATATAATATGTACTAATTAGGTAGCATCAGAGAAACTGACCGGTCAAACTGAATATACTGAAGGCCAATTCTCGTAATTTAAAAATATCACTATACCAGCGCTGATGAGCGCTACGAAATTTATTTTTAAATGTCGAAGCATCATGCTGAGATAGGAGCCTTTTAGCCTCGTATAGGACTTGCTGTTTCATTTTACCTTTAAGTACTTTTTTTTAAATATAATTTGTTCCATTTTTATTTTTAACTGTGTTTAGTTTATAATCCTGTACGCGTCGCAATAAATATTTTTTCTTTCTTTCTTTCTATCAAAATCTAGTCGCAGTCTCATCTCGGCGACAAAGAAATGTCAAAATGTATAGAAATTACAGGTATTTTTGACAGATTGAGACTGAGATCAGACTGTGAACGTTCTTAAAATTACGAGAATTGCCGCTCTGGTCATATGTTAGATTAAGTGAAGTCGAAAGGAAAGAAAAACGTTGATGCACATGACATGAAAAGACAGAATTTTGACATAACATCATTATGCCCGTATTCCCCGAAAAGAAAGGAAGGAAAACCTTGTTGTAACAATTTCTTACTAAAATTACAAATTCTACAAGTGATACTCACAACAGGCAGTATGTTGGGGTGTGAGAATATCCGGAGCTTGGGGAACTCCTCGTTGAAGTCCCTCTGTATGCGTGGCGTACACTCGCGGACTGCCAGGATCTTCGCTACGATGTCGTTCTTCTGCCATCTGCCGCGCCATGTCTCGCCTAGAACAAATTTCTATTAGAATTTCTGCGAGAAATTAAGATGTCTAAGAGATCTATGTTATATTACGAGATATTATCTATACGTCGTTGTGGAGATATTTGGGGCTATTTACAGAATTTGTCTGACGGCTAAATAATTAGACCTAAGTATATTGTTTATAATCATCATCTGCCTAGCCTTTTCCCAACTATGTTGGGGTCGGCTTTCAGTCTAACCGGATGCAGCTGAATACCAGTATTTTACATGGAGCGACTGCCTATCTGACTTCCACAACCCAGTGACTGGGTAATACGATAAGACTGGTTGTAAGACTTTCAGGCTTCTGACCACCCGTAGCGTCTGTCAAAGATCCACGAATGACAGCCGGGACCAACGGTTTAACGTGCTTTCCGAGGCATGGTGGGGTCTTGGTATGTATAGATGATCACCCATCCACGGCCCAACCGCGGCAAGCGTAGCTTAACCTGATCGATCGAACCGTGCTAATAAAAGCAGCTAAAATGATGATGATTTTATGTGTCTTGAGTAAGTATATCTTTTGTTGGAGATCCTAAATGAATATACAATCGCTGCTGCCAGCCTTTAGCCCAAATGACGAAAAGTTGAGGAATGAAAATTTCCAAGTAAAGAAAAAGATAAAAGTACCAAGGACAGCAGTATGCATATGCACACACTTCTTTTCGTTCTGGAAATGATATCTGAAGTTTAAAAAAAAAGGGGTAATAACAATACAAGTTATTACATCAGCAACCCAAGTTGGTCACAAACCAAACCAGAAGGGAGCATGACTTCAGTAGCCCATATTACCTGACGGAGTAACAGCAATCCTGGTATGCAGTGACAACTCGTTAATATTGATGCCCTTGTGACGCGACAGCGTGGCGTCCCTGCTGCGAGTCTTCAAGCCCAGCCAGGATTGATCCTTGAACTGGATCTTCTTCAGATCTTGGCCTTGCTGAGTCGCTAGCTCGTGTAGTCTGTGGAGATAATGGTGATATTAGTCCAGGATTTTGTAATAACTTGATTTAAAGAGTGTCTATGGTTTGGAACTGCTCTGTGGTAAGGTACGGCTTTTTTTTTTCCGGATGGAAAGTCATCAAATGACCCCTCCCGCTCTGGGTGGAGCGGAAGGGAGTGTCAGACTCTTACTGACTAAAACCCACCCATGTTCCTTCCTTTGCCCTGCCTTTGTTCCGGGGTAGCGGTAACCCTTTCGGACAATCCCGCTGACCGGGCAGGCTTCGGTCCTAAGGGGCCCCTCAAATTATGCTGACAACTCTTTGAGGCGCGCGTGGAACACTTACGCGCCGTGTGGTAAGGTATGGCTGTGGTGGTCTATGTCTTAACGTAGTGGTTACGTTAAGACATAGACCACCACAGCCTCCTGTATTTCGATGAGGAGAAAGGAAGAGTTGTTGTTGTATGCACACATATTATCACCACATATCGGGGCTTGTGGCTAAGTAATACCAGCTGCACGGGTCGATCGATCAGGTTAAGCTACGCTTGCTGGGGTTGTTCCGTGGATAGGTGACCACCTTTACATACCAAGACCTCTCCGTGTCTCGGAGAGCACGTTAAGCCGTTCGTCCCGGCTGTCATTTCTGGATCTTTGACAGTCGTTACGGGTCGTCAGAAGGCCTAATCTGACTACCAGTCTTATCAAGGGGTATCATATTACCCAGTCACTGGATTGTGGATGTCAGATAGGCAGTCGCTCTATGTAAAATACTGGTATTCAGCTGCATCCGGTTAAACTGAAAGCCGACCCCAACATAGTTGTGAAAAGGCTAGGCAGATGATGATGATCTGAATAAGTCCCTAAGCTGTGCTAGTTTGACCATTATTAATCTTGCATTTAAATATGGTCAGACCAGCACCCTAATTGCATAACACACTTTCAATCACAATCTGAATAATTTTGAAGGTTATTGCTAAACCATTGCTTCATATGTTCAAAAAAATTGTCTTCAAAAACGTAAATAACGCAATGAATGTTGTTCAACTGTCAAAATGAAAGGGATTGCTACTGTTAGTGTGTTACGCATTTACCCCACTGTTGCTATTGAGTATTTCCTGATGGTAAATAGGTACCCACACGCATTGTTCGATCACTCGAACAACGAGACAGTCTATAAGGTTACAAAGTTTGTTTCAACATAGTTTCTTACCTTTGCACAAGCTGTCCCCTAGTCTTATCCAGGGGCGTGTCCCCATCTTTATTAGCCAGCGACACGAGAGCCCCGGCGAGTAGCAAGTCTTCGGCAATAGCAGTATAGCCCCAGAAGCAAGCGTAGTGAAGGGGCGAGTTGCCGTGTTCGTTCGTGAAGTTCACGTCGACGCGGTTCTGGAGGAGCTGTGGAGAGTTTCAAGAATAGAGTAGATTATTATTATTATTATTTAAAAATCCTACCTTAGTAGTAGAAACCTTGCCTATTTGTGAGGTGTAGCTTTACCTAGCACACACATTTCGTTAATTAATTGATATTATAATATTGGTTAATGATAGGCGTAAATAAAATCCATAATTCTGTGAACAGATATTGAATGGGCAAAAACCACAGCAGGATAACCACCATTAATTTCCTAACTTGATTAATTTGACATTTCCCTAATAAAATATCTCCCCAACAATAATAATTTACTAACCAGCTGTACAATAGGTCTGTGTCCATGTGCGGCTGCAAGATGCAGTGGGGTGTCGTCTCCCATGTTGGTGACATTGATGCGGGCACCACGTCGGATCAGCATCTCCACAATCTTGAGGTGGCCTTCCTTGCACGCCCAGTGGAGTGGACTGAAGTGATGGTCATCACTGGAAAATTGAGAGGGTTTTTTTTTCAAATTAAAGTTGTTTTGTTTTTGTGTACGGACGCCAGCAGGTCAAGCTACCCGAAACTGTCAAATTTTCCTAATCAACCTTGAACCCTATCGCTTTAGCGATAAAGTTGAAAACCTATTAAAGAGATTTGACAGATTGTAGTAGCTTGATGTGCTGGCGTCTGTACATGGCATTTCTTCTCTAATTCTGTTCATTAAAACTCTTCAGTCAGCCAGAGTTCTTACTTTGGTTTACCTACGTTTTTGTGACCATTATTCACTATATCATAGGTATATATCAAAGTCAGAACTGTTTTGTTGTAATTGATGACTGCTACAATGAGTGGCTTAGTGGAAATTCCATTTTTTTACTTTAATTAATTAGACCTTTAAATTAAAGGGGGTATCATGTATGGAAGCCCAATATGCAGTTGCTCCATGTAAAATACTGGTACTCAGCTGCATCCGGTTAGACTGGAGGCTGATCCCAACATAGTTGGGAAAAGGCTAGGCAGATGATGACAATCATCATAATATTCATCGGAACCCTTTTGTAAAGGGTGTTTAATAGGTTATAAGGTATTGTATAATATGTAAGGATATAGTAAGTATGACATAAAGTTATGTCTAAAGGTCAAATTAAGAGCTCTGGCATTGTTTACCATGAGTAATAATATTTTCCTCAATGAATGATGCCATTTACATTTTTATAATAAGTTTATACATTTGTATTTGATATGTAAGTAATTTAATAAGCAATATTGAAAGTATGATTTGTATACGTAGGTAGTGCACTTTTTTATAAAACTGTTTTTTTTTATTCGCTAAGGGGGTTTAGATGCATGTGCTGTATTCATGGATACAGTTAGTGCGTTGATGGTATTTTATGGGATAATCTCCACCATCACAGAAGAATATTGCTAAAATATAAAAAAATAAAAAAATAAATAGGTACCATTATGTATATATTTTATATTTCAATTTCTTCTTGTTTTAATAAAGTAATCTAAACTAATATTATAAAGAGAAAAGATTTGATTTTTTGTATGTTTGTTTGTTACGTTTTAACGCTAAAACGGCTGAACGGATATGGATGAAATTTGGCACATGGGTAGACCATAAACTGGATTAGGATTACTTTTTATCCCTATATTCCCACAGGATCGAGAGTTATGCGGGTGAAACCGCGGGGTGCAGCTAGTCATTTAATATACATATTGTGTGAATGTTTTGAGTTTAAATTAAATATAATCCAAAGGAATAAAGCCAATAAAAATCAAGCACAAATATAATAATATAATAGATTTAGATTTAACTAAAGGAGGAAACATTTTACAATATTTTACTCAAAACATGAGATATTACAACAGGAAAAAAGTACAATAGATACCTATAGTCAGGTATGAAGAGCTAATAAGATCAGATCTATTTGCAGACCAATTACTCAGAAAGTTTTGACCTATATACAGTGTTACTCCTGCCCTAGAATCATATTTTTTAATTAATTAAGTTACTACGATGGTCGGGTAGATCTCATATAGACTATTATTATTTTTGTACACATCTGACGCATAATACATAGTCCATGACTACATTGTGGGCGTGTTCTCTCAATGCCATATATGGGGGAAACTAGACCTTCCTTATGGAGTAAAATAAGACTAATGCACCGTAAATATACTCTACTTACCCTTGGTTCATGTCATGTTCGGTATCATCTAGCCAAACTCGCACCTGTAATGCATTTCCTTCTCTGCACCATTGAAATATATCTTCCATGTTTTAACACCAAAATCACTAACAACACAATTCGAATATGAAGGAAACGTTAGATATTTCGAAGGCACTTTCCACACTAAGTCAAAAGAAACTATGAATGAATGTAAATTGGTAAATAATTTAATGAAAAATAAATGAAATCATTTCATCTGCGACCTGTTTGACAGTTTCGCAATCACCGAAAATAATATTGTTTCACGATCATATTGAACTGATTCAATTAGTTCTATGTATCTCTTTCATTCAACAGTATTATGTATTTGGTTTTCTCTTTCTAGCAAAGAAAACACTGTCAACAGAATTCCGAAGTTTAATATTTGCAAGGTTGCCAGAAAATTATAAAATTATGCTAGTTTAAACAACACCGAGGCTTTTTGCACATCTAGTTAGCAATGTCGTGATTTGGAGCTTGATAAAAGGTTTTAGAGGCCGTAAATATTGAATTTATTGAATATTAAAACTAGGCAGAGGTGAATAAATGCTGCTTTTACATTTAGGGCTAACCATAGTGACCTAACGAATGTAAAACATAATTCACGTCCCATTCATTGCTATACAACGTGGCAATGCTGTCAGCTGTTTGAGAGCTTTACCTGTTGACAACGTACTTTTAGTTGCCCTGATTCGTCTCCCCTTATTTTTTATAGACACTTACATATTTTACTGTGCCTCTTAACTTATTCAACATAAATTTTATGTTTTGATATTGATAAAGGTATTCAACTTTACTTTGATGTAGAAGTAAAAGTCATTCTGAGATCTAGAATAATATCACAGCTGAGGAGAGTTGTTCAGGCTAAGTGCAATGCTCAAAACTCTCTCGAATACTTA
This sequence comes from Apamea monoglypha, assembly GCA_911387795.2. Taxonomy (NCBI): domain Eukaryota; kingdom Metazoa; phylum Arthropoda; class Insecta; order Lepidoptera; family Noctuidae; genus Apamea; species Apamea monoglypha. The sequence goes on from OU426927.1 coordinate 19,869,113, forward strand.
AACTTTATTGTTAATATTGTTTAGTACAATAAACTACAAAATTATATTATTTCTTTGCGAAAGTTATCTTCATTGCATGGGTAGGTGTGATCTTGAATCCTTGAAGAGCTTCCTTTGCTGCAGCTGATTGCATTTCATTTGCAAATTCAACAAAGGCAATGTCGTGTCTGTTTGGCACAAGACGCACTTCTTTGAAACCAGGGAATCTGTAACAAGAAATAGTTCAAGTATAAATAAAGTGTAGTTTTTTTTCTCATGGTAACATTGAATCATAAACTGTCACAGCCTAGCTTTACCCAAAAACGAATTGAATGCTGAACAATAAAAGTAAACAATACTCACTGGTTGAACAACATAGACAACATCATCTCTGAGGTTTCATCAGGTAGATTGGTCAAGAACAGGATCTGGTTAGGAGGCTGCTCAGCATTGACATTGTTGAGCATGCCAGCTGGTCCCACATGCATGCCAGGACGATTGGCATCCTTATTCTTCTTCTTCCTGCTATCATCCAGCCCCTTAGGCATTTTCGGTCTCTTTGGTCTTTCTTGGAATGTTCCCTTGACTTTGGCAATGACATCACTATCAGTTTTTGAGTATTGAATTCTCTGGAAAATTATAGAAAAATGTTGTCTAGAATATTACGAAATAATAGAGTACATCAAAGAGAAAGATGGTGTTGTAATGCTTACCATAGGTTTGTCATAAAATGGGAAGCCTTGCATACTTCGCAGTGCAACAGTGGCACTAGATATTTCCTTAAATATAACGAAAGCCTGTCCCCTCATCTTCAATGTTTTTAATGCCACAATATCCAATATTTGACCAAACTGGGAAAATATGGCATATAGAGATTTCTTCAATTCTTCTTTTTTAATTTTTTCATTGAGGTTGTTGATGTATATTGTGTGGTTAGGTCGAATATCCATCGCTGAAACAGGAAAAATAAAACAAATTAGAAAATCTACAAAAATGTATGAACGCTGGCAACCCTCTTGTTTTGAGGTTAGGTTTAGGTTAAGCTATTTCAGGTTTTTTTTAATATATCAGATAACTAGGAAACTGTTTTAATGCACGAATCATTACAAATCAACCCACTTAATAACTGGACTTACTCATGTCGATAGCTTCTGGCAAATCTAAGGATGAAGATGCTCTATCAGACTTTCTGTGCTTGCAGCGCGTTCGAGAAAAACTATATGCACGAAACAAAGTGTCTAAATTAGTGACTGACGCTCACTATTGTAAGAACACACGAGGGAATTGCAAATAAATAATTAAACAATTTCTAATCTTTCTACCGCTACCGACGCCGCCACAACAATAAAAATGTACTCTGTGCACTGAACACACGCTAAAGCTACCACAGATTAATAATTTTAAACTTTATTCACGGAGTCAGCACAGATTACATCTCACTGAGAGCGACAGGACAATATTTATTCAAATTGATAATTTTTTTTTTGCGAATATGCACTGCGATACGACTACTCGTACTTTTGCTATCCTCTCATACGACATACCACATAAAGTCCGTTTCACAAAAGAAGTCTCGTAGACGCGGCGCCACTGTCGTAGGACGGAATCATAAATATTGATTTATTTATTTATCTCGAGTAGCAGGCTTGATTATTGGTTATTAAAATGCACATTCTTAAATAAAGAAAGGTGTCTGGGGTAGGAGAGTTGTTGTTGGAATGTTGCTAACTATATAATAATAATTAGTTCCACTTATTGCCGCGGGACTTCTTTCGGGAAACGGACTCTATATGAACATTATTTCTTACTTATTAGTTTATATTGCAGCCTAATGCAATGGATGATAATATCCTGCAAAAATCTAATGATTTTTACACTACACGATAGCAAAAGTTACTGTAAATTTATCAATTTGATCGATTTAATTGACGCGAGAATATCAGTTGAATTTTTGAGAAAACATTGATTGAATGATTTTATGAAAATTTCGCATTCGTGAATTCGCGCGCTGTCAAAAATTCTTAAATCTTGTCATTTGTCAATGTGATTCGAGTTGTGTTTTTAACATCGTTTTATTTAGTTTTGTTGATTTTAATTCTATTTTCTGAAATAAACCCATAGCTAGAGGTCATTTAAATAGTTCTCTAGTTATATTCAAGCAAAACAACCGTATACCTGTTACAAAATGCATGATCTTAGGACTGATTTTGAAACTGTTACTCCTGATTTATGGATGGCAAACGAAGAAGGGTGGAAAGAGAAACTATTGAAACTGCCGAACTGGTTCCAGGTAACAATGCCGTACAAGACGTAAACCCTTACTTAAAATGTTTTTGTTGTTTAATGCATTTGACCTTTACCTAACCTTACATTATTCTCTTTAAGATTCCTCTGATCAATTCGAATGCTTCTCATAATTTGCCTGATGGCACGTTAGTCCGGTTCCGGGGGATGGTCCAGGATATGCACAACCCTGAGTTTTATTTTGAACAGTTTGAAGTGTTCAATACAGTTACAAATGATATTAAACACAAAAGTGGGAAGTACAGGGACACAGCCCAGATATTGGTAAGAAGCTTCATATAAAGTTTAAACAATATAATTTCCAATAAATTGTTTTGTATCATTGATAATTTTCAATGAGAAACTCCCACAAAAATTCTGAGAGTGAAATTAATTAATTAAAAATTCTTGTTTTTTTTTCCAAGTTAAAATTATATTCTTCTAATCATTTCTCTAAGGGCTGATTTTTCCGTTGGCCAGATAACTTTTATTCGAAGAATAAAATTGACGTTTGACGGTTTTTTTAATGAAATAACTGACAAAATTTCAAAATTATTCCTCGAATAAAGTTATCAGATGATTGAAAAATCAACCCTCAAACTAATATATCCTAATACACACAGGAAAATGAAAAGATCAACTACACAGAGAATCTCAAAAGCTCACAACGCCAAACTATGGTTGTTGTGTCAATGCCCGGTTTTAACGACTGGGCACAACAGCTAGAAGACAGACAAAACCATCTCAATCACTTAGAACAGCAACCAAACACTTCCAAACGTCTCAGCCAAGCTAGCATGAAGTTGAAACGGAGTTACGATGAGGCGGAAGAGGATTCTGATGCTATGGAAGTAGTTGATGAGGTGGCTGGTAGTAAAGAACCAAAAACCACTGAGGCGGATAACGGTACAGCTAATGTAGTGTCTAGGGAGCATTTATTGAACTTCCCTCTGCCTGATATGCCAAGCAAGTCTTGTATTGTTAAGGTATTTTAATTTTTTGTTTATTAGTAGTCATTTTTCTGTTCAATTATGACTAGTAATATTTCCATGGTGATTTACAAATAAATGCTACATTTTAAAAAGTATAGTATATTTTTTTAAATTGAATCAACAGAAAAAAGAATTATCCTGTTTTTTGCTAGTTAAAGTCAAAACATTTATTTTAATAAATTAAACCATTACAAACTTTGAACTATCAAGGAGTCAATGCTCATTATATATAAAGGAAACTGAAGTTATACACAATTAAAACAACCTTATTTACTGTTTCAGCTATATGATGATAGCGAAAATGTCAAACTAAATGACATGATAGAAGTCGTAGGCTTCTTGTCAGTTGATCCCGCACTATCTGGAGAGTTTCAACCGGAGAAGGATCCGTTCCTGGACCCTACGACAGAGTCAGATGTAGAGATTATCACACACAACCCCCCACCGAGCTTGGTGCCACGGCTCCATGCAGTTTATGTGAAGAAATTGGACCATTGTAACCCGTTGGTTAGGACCTTTGATCAGGGTATGTAATTTATCATGACAAAAATTATTCTTATCTGAAATTCTGATGGTAGTAGGCACACCCAATGCTTTTTGTTACTAATTGTAATGCAATTGAAATGCCTTAAAATCTTGTGGATGCCACAACATCAAAGTAGGTAAATTGTTTGGCAATTGACACAATAATGTCTTGTTATTTGATTACCATTTATTTGGGGTCGGCGCAACATGTCATTTTGTTCCATACTTCTCTATTAGTCATCATCAGCCATATATCGTCTTTCACACTGGCCATCCATCTTGTCTTATTAACTGATTAAAATTCAATTACAGGTGAAGTATTAAAAGAAGAAAATTCGGCGCGCGAACATTTGTTGAAAGCTCTCACAGAACTCTTACTGGGGGACAAACTTGCGGCTGAGTACTTAATCTGCCACCTTATTGCTTGTATGTAAGTATCACTTTCGTATGGCTCGGTATTATTGATAACAAGGAGTAGTGCATAAATGGAGTGCTACGAGAGAGAATACCATCGTTCGACGATTGAAACACAGCTCTTTCGCAAATTAGGGATTTTTTTTGTATCAGAAACTGGTTTTCTTGATAGCAAACAATGAAAATAATGGATCCCATGGAATAATGGATCGCATTAATAGCATAACGAATAACAATACCTGACGATTTATTTGCAATACATTTATTGAGTGACTGGAAAATGTCAATTTTATCTTTTTGGATGCTAAAGCAAGGATCTTGATATTTTACCATATTTTCTAGATACCTACGCCAGGAAACATTAGCCCTAGGCCAGTTCTGCCTGAACTTATCAAACTTGCCCACTCAGAAGTACCCAAACTACGCAAAACAGTTGTATGAGATCATCAAGCAGTTTGTCACTAAGAGTTATTACTTGCCACTGACTATTGATAACATGAATACACTCAGCTTGTTACCCAAGTAAGTACTCTGTGTTTTAACAATTCATTATTTTATTTCGCTATTCATATAAATTAAGATTCCTTCAATTCTTGGAGAATAGTGATTTTATTATACTGTCATTTGGCAATCGGATGCAAAGGATGTGCTCTGCCGCCTTTTTACACTTTCAGCTTTTCATATGCTGAAATTATAAAAGAGGTATTTTTTTTAATATTTCGAAATATATAAAATAAAAGTAGGTTTACGGCTATTTTTAAGTCTCTATCCTATTTTATAAACTTCTTACAACTAGTTCCGTAATTCGTGACTGGTAATTTTTTGATTTATCAAACATACAAATCAAATCAAAATCAAATAATTTATTTGCATAATGCATGTTAAAAATGTGTTACAGACTTACTTATAACCTACTGAGGTGTGCAAATTAATTATTAGGTTCTAATAGCAACATTAAATATACAGGATAGATTTTAAATTGAGTTACATTAAAAAATAGAAATGTCAAATTATTATACACAAGTCAAATCAAAATTCTATTTGAATTTTGATCATTATAATTGTGGTGCCATGTCAGATAAAATCAGTTATATTTCGTTTAAATAATCGAATAGTTACATTTTGCAACTGTTTCACCATTATTATTATTTCCTTTATTTCATTTAAATACCTACAAATTACATTTTTAAATATTTTTATAAACAAAAAGATAAAAAAACATTTAAAAATATAAAAAATAGTAGCCCACCGGTATCGGGAACAGGGTCCAAGCTACCGGCGGTCAGGGCTCCAGAGAGAGGAACCTCCTGACAATGCGAGCCGTGTCCAGAAGTACCGCTTTCTGAATCAAGCCCTTGATCCAGCTGCCCAACGAGAGCCTCCTCAGGTGTTGGTCGAGGCTCTTGGCTATTAAGCCATTGGCTGTCACGACTATCGGCACAATGATTGCTGAGTCCACATGCCACATGTCGACAACCTCGCGAGCCAAGTCAAGATACTTGATTTGTTTATCTTTCTCGGCTTTCACGAGGTTCTCATCATGCGGGACGGTTATGTCAACAATCATTGCACGCCGCTCTGATCGATCCACCACCACTATATCAGGCTTATTGGCAACAATAGTCCTGTCAGTGATGATGGATCGATCCCAGTACAATGTGATATTTCCATTTTCGAGAACTGGGTCGGGCACATACCTGTAGTACGGCACCTCCGATTCCACAAGGTTGTATTTAAAGTACTTAATAGTCTTCTATCAGGCGGAAACAAGGTGCGTGCCTTCAACAGTTGGGTCATGCCGGTTTTGATGTACTCTTTCGGCATACTCAAATGGACTCAAACCGAACTAGACGCCCTGGATAGGAGGGTCCGGACGCTGTTGACCGCAAATCGATTGCATCACCCACGGTCATCGGTAATGAGGCTGTATATCCCGCGAAAGTGTGGAGGTCGAGGCTTTTTAAACGCTAAGACCCTCCACAAATTATTATTAATCATCTTTTCTACTCCCCAGAAAAGACTATGAATGCAACCGCCTAACAAGCGGAGTCCTACAGCTAAGCAAAGATACACACCTCATACTAGATGAGACAAAAATGGAGCAGGGTCAGCTTGACGCAACCGGGGTGAACAATGTCGCAGCTTTGGGCAATATGATCATGACACAAAAAGTGGAGTATGACTTCAAGTATTATAAGATGGAGTTTGATTCTGATGTGGCGGTGCTGATATTGTCTGAGGGGAAGTCTTTGTTACCAGTAAGTTTGTACTAAAAAATATGATTTTGTAGATTTGGAGTATTTACTGACAAATTAACATAAGTTGTTTCAAGACTGCGTGAAAATGTCTAATTATAGTCTCACATAACACATAATTAGCCAATAAATGTTCCCACTGCTGGGACACAGGCCTCCTCTCATCGAGAGGGAGTGGGCTGTAATCTACCACGGTCCAGTGCGGGTTAGTAGATGTCACCAATTTCGTGTGTTTCGTAATATTACAAGTGATTGCTTAGTCTTTATCGGCAATGAAAATGAGCCATTGTGTGCAACGCCTACAATTGGTTTTCTTATCGTATTTGTGATTGTGCTCTTAAGTGTAACTACGATCGCGTAGTTTTCCGATGATAGTCTTAAATCTCAGGACATAGTTATGTTCATAAATCTATAACTAATAACCACCTTAATGCCTCTGTCTAGCGATAAAAATCTTCAAGTAATAGACGAATGCAACACGTCTTTATGTATCTCTATAAATTTGTTTCAGAGCGACTACCATCTCCCGCTACGCCCTGAGGAGTCTTCGTTACAAATATTCGACGCCATTGTTGAAGCAGCCACTTATTACTTGAAGGATGACATTATGAACATCATTAGGAAATACATAACAAGTCTCAAACTTGTAAAGTATACCATATGTGAAGATTTGCAGGTGAGACTAAACTTTATAAGCCTTTTCTATCTCATGAAGCGATAGGCGTAGTTAAATAAATAAAAATATAATAAAATTCATTTAATTCAGACTAGTAATGTCCATATTTGTTAGTAACAAAGGTCTTAAAAACTATGTTAGTCAAAACTAAAAACCAAATCGAATATAATAAAAAATAATAAATTAAAATAAAACATGTCAACAGATAAAATATTCATAATTATGCAGTGTCATTTTGTCACATGAAGCTGGGTAAATCTCCCCAGCACTGCAGACTCAGGCCTCTCAGCAATCATCCTTAGGATTCCATTGTCGCTCCCCCGAATCCGGCGCATCAGAGACGCTGTTTTCTTACGCATAATGGCATAAAAGTCATCGACTCTTGCGTCAGCAAACATGCCTGACGCGCTGCAGAATCGAGGGATAAATGCAGTTAAAGATGTAAGATATGAAACAAAAACGCCCAATATAATATATTTTATCCCATTCGTCGTACAACGTGGGTCTTTTCACAAAAACGAGTACTCCGTTCGCTCACTACTCCGTGCTTATAAATAAACTTTCTGTTCCAGTTTGTAGAAGAAGATTTCATAGAAATGAGAAGCAAATCAGATTCGGATAATCCAGTGACAGCCGACGATTTGCACCGGTTGCTAGTACTGGCGCGATTGGTCAGCCTCTCACGAGGGTTGGATACCCTCAATAAAGAGTGCTGGGACATCACCAAGAGCATGGAGGCTGAGAGGTTCCACAGAATAAAGAATAGGGTCGCTCCTACGTTATAAGCGTGTAATATTAAGAACAAATGCTGCATTTTTTTTAAATAAACTGTTTTTGATATTATTTTGCGATTATTTTTTATAAATAAGTTTGCTCTCTCTTTAATGTTGGTAAAAAGAAATACCGAATGGTTATCTATCCAATCTAATTGGACTACTGTAAGCCTTTAGTCGTTACGTGACTTACCGTTTAAATGTTGTTTATATTTTCTACCATCAAAGTAATCATTTTTTCATATGCAACATTAAGAGGCAAAAGCCGCATTCCTATTCATAAAATAAAAAAAGTACGATGATATATTTGACAATTATCATTGACAATGTCACAGTGACGTGTACGATTTTCGTGAAATGACTTATTGATTCCAGAAATCTTATGAATTAATTTAATAAATTGAAAGAAAATAAGTTATTTAAACATGTCGAGTAAAAGCAAATCTACAGACGTAAGCAATAAGGTGAAAGCGATCGAATCAGCATGGAAAAGAGCGTTAATTGCAAACGCCGAATGGCCAGACAAGGTTAGTTTTCAAATCACGAGACTGCTTGCATTCGTCAATGAAAATATAATTTATTAATCAAGTAATTGTGTTCGGCACTTTCAGGAAGAGTTCCTAGACGTTATTTACTGGATGCGTCAAGCTATGGGCATTTTTTTGGGACTGTTTTGGGGACTGCTACCAATGAAAGGATTCTTTGGTTTACTGCTGTAAGTATTCATTTACATTGCCTTTAAATTTACGTTTATCCTAGAAAGCCTATACAATATAATTTCAAAAAATAAAATTCCGATTAGATTATTACTGAACTAATGAATAAACCTTTCCGTCTAATCTGATTATGATGTATGTTGTTTCAGATTCGTGCTAGTAAATGCAGCTGTAATTTACTTTTATGTGAATAATTTCCAAAACATAGATGAAGAGGAGTATGGTGGCATTTGGGAAATAACAAAGGAGGGATTTATGACTTCATTTGCTGGATTTTTGGTAAGTCAACGCTAAATATTAAGTAGTCTACCTATTCTTGAATAAGGCTATAAAAAGTAATACATAGTAAACATTGAATAAGATAAACTCTGACGACTTTATTCAATGCTATGTAAATATTTAATATGTGAATTGCCATATTTCCTTTTCAAGATGGAAACTCTTAGAACACTATTGACATCAAACCTAATCTAATTTTTTTTGTAATTCTAGGTAACATGGATCATCATCTACACAGGATTACACATCGCAGACAACTTATGAGACACAAAGTAAACCTAACATTGAGTGCTACAGTATCAAGCCGAGACTTGCAAGAGAGAGTCCTAGTACAAAATATGTGAACACTGTTCCAAGTGGTATCTACTTTAATAAGCTCATTAAGTTTTTTTTGTTGTTGCTTTTAAGCCACCAGTCAGATTGTTTAGGCATTTCAATTTGTTTCTTAGTTTTATTATAGATTTTTCAAAGTCCTTACAAGAAGATGAAGTTCAGTGTCGGAATGTTTTCAAAAACTTTATACAGGCTTGAATCAATTCCTAATACTTTAAGCATTCATTTATACAGAAAAACTTCTGGTTGTGAGGATATAATGTAATTTTGCAAACATATATTACAAAATTAATTTATATAAATATCCTGTGTTGGGTTATTACGCATTTAAGTCATTGAATTTGAGTGGTAATCTATAAATTAAATTGTAAAATATAACCTAAATTACATAATCATACATTTTAAATGCATGCAGTCTTCTAACCAGTGCCAATTAGGGCTAACTTTTGTACCATTTGTAAAGCAATAAGTATTTGTATGAATTTTATAAGAATCACATATTCAATGAAAATTGTTCCTCTGCTACAAACTCCAATAGGGCTCGAATACACAATAAAAACATTGGCAAACCTACCAATGGTTGAACAAATACTAGTAACTTATTGTCTTAATTTTAATGTTAAACTTACTCAATTTCTATGAAAGCCCTTTGTTTTGCCTTTTGCAGTACAAATACGCATATTTCCTAAATGCAACCTGTTATTTTCAGTTTCCAATAAAATGCTGCAAATTAGTGGAATATAATAAAATAATCATCTCATAAACATTGGATAACTTCAGTACTGCCCTTTAAATTAACTAAGTTAAATTGTGAGAATAAATTGTCAGCTAAAACAATAAGTACAGTGAAGTAACTTATATGTATCTTATCTATGATAATTCTTTAAGAGCTTGTATTCATTAAAACTAAGCATTCTTTAGAATAAACTGAAAAGCAATAGTCGGTGGTGAGTACGGAATGCTTATAAATGGGTATTCAAAAATTTGTCCAGACAGCATGAAAATTCGCGCCTTTTTTATTCCACTTGCAAGCGCTGCAACAGTCTGGACAAACTTAACATTTTAGAATTAGTAATCGTTTTTGGAGTGATTGTAGATAATAATGCTGTGAGTAGAGAAACTGGAAGTATAGTTTGGTGTTGACAATATATCCGTCTATATTTCAATAGTATTTATTTATATTATTGTAAGTAAAATCTTACTTGTTAAGTTTTATCAATATTCCTTAGAGATTGGTTATAAAGTAATTTATTTTGAAAATGCAATAAAAATGGTAACTTGTTTGTATTTGTTGCGTGTTTGCTCCCAATGAGTTTGCAGTGATGTCCTTATTTTGAACAAATATAATGGTTGATTTAATAAAGTTTTTGTAACTTTACACTGTCTTGAGTTTGTATCTAATCCTCGATGGCATTATAATATGCCATGCCATGTCAACTCTGTTTTGGTTTTTTGCTAATAGTTCTACTGAAGGACAAGGAAAATTGTTGTTGTTGTTAGAGCTTGATTATCAGGATTATGGATTCAGTGAACGTTGGTCGGTTTTAGGGCTATCTTTAATAACCGCGATGTTAAAAAATGTATACAAATTACAGACATAAATCTAGAAATTTTACAAAGGGCATTTTTATCGTTCAAAGCGATCTTTTAAAGAAAACCTTTGAACGGATTTAAAGGGAGGAGAGACAATATTATACTGCAGGTAGTCTGTGGTGTAGGTACTATTAACAATAGGTAGTTTGTGTTGGTGTATTCATAAGGAGAATATGTTAATTCGTCTATGAAGAATTATTCTATTTATGAAATGAAACGGCAAATTAATATTATTTAATTATTTAATCATCTCTCCACGTAACTAAAACATCGTCAGTCCTGTATCTCTGTGTTATAGTAGAATCATTGAAATCCATCGTCGCTCCCGACTCGAACGCTAGAGCGCCAGCATGTGCGATCATAACGCCATTGTCGATACAGAATCGTTCGTCAGTAGCGAATAACTTCGCGCCTCTTTCGGCACACATTATTCCCATCATTTCTTGTAATCGCTCGTTGCAACCGACTCCGCCTACTATTAGGACCTGAAACAATACAGCTAAGATGTAAAATTCTTTCCCTAACAACGTTGGGGTCGGCTTCCAGTCTAACCGGATGCAGCTGAACACCACAATTTTACATGAAGCGACTGCCCATCTGACCTCTACAACTCAAGTTACTCTACTTACTGGGTAATACGATACCCTTGCCCTTGGTAAGACTGGTTGTCAAGACTTTCGGGTTTCTGACGACCCGTAAAGACTATCAATGATCCACGAATGACAGCTGGGAACGTGCTTTCCGAGGCACGGATGGGTCTTGGTATATGAAGATGGTCACCCATCCACGGACCAACCGCCGCAAGCGTAGCATAACCACAACACAACAACAACAACACATACCATAACCACCACCACAACTATTATAACTAAATTACTATTTGGGTGGCTCAAATAAATTGAGATAAGGGCAATAGTGAATCAAAGCGTATATTTAATGAAGTGAATGATGATATTTTGGTGACTATTCATTTGTATATTTTTAACAAGACAAACTGGCAACATTTGAACTTAAAAGGCTTGTATCTATTTACAGGTTGTGTGCCTTGAGACATTCATCAGTTTTACAGCTGATTAATAATTAATTTTAAAATATTTATAATTTCGTATACCTCGTCAGAGCCACAGTGCGCCATAGCCCGCTCAGTAATTTCCACCAACATGGCAAATGCAGTCTCTTGCAGTGAATAGCACAAGTCTTCAGGGGTGTGTGTTTTCAGAAGTTCATCAATTTTATCTTCCATGTATGATAAAATGCCAGAAAAGCTTACATCCATTCCTGAAAAACGAAAATGAAACTAGATTATAGGTTTTAATTAACTTTAATTTTGATTGTGATTTAGAGGAGTTCATAATGCATACAACTCGACTCATGTAAATGGAAGAGGACACTGGCTTCTGTAACACAGGTACTATACCTCAGGGCAGTCAGGGTCTCACTAATTTGTTAAAAATTATTTATGCCAATAAATAATTTATTATTTACTAGCTGTGCCCCGCGGTTTCACACGCATAACTTTCGATCCCGTAGGAATATCGGGATAAAAAGTATCCTATATGTTAATCCTGGTTATAAACCATCTGTGTGCCCATCAAAATCCGTTCAGTAGTTTTTGCGTGAAAGAGTAACGAACATCCATCCATACAAACTTTCACGTTTATAATATTAGTAGGATTTATTATTATTTCATTACTAACTAAGAATGACGAAATGGCCCCTGCTGCATATTATGGCCGCATCCTAGTCGAAACAGAATGTCTCGCCGGTATGCAATTGTCGCGCTCCTATAAATGAATATGACATAATCGCGCGATCAATCAAGTCCCGTATGTACGTCATTATTAAGGTATTGTATTGTGTTATGGGCTTGACTCCGCAACTCCCAAGTCCAAGCGCGTATTTTGCGTATGACATTATTCAGGTAAACAATCGCTTAATCGCGACACAGTCAATTTCAGTTAGGACGCAGAGCAGCCACAAGACAATTTGAAAATACCATAACAAAGTTGATTTATAATTTTTTACAGAAATATTATTTTGGTCACAAAATACCTTTTACACAGTAAGGAAGCTGATAATATTTTGTTCCCTTTTTGGCAGCTTGTTCTATATTATAGCCTGGACTTGGCGCATTAGATAGTTTTAGCACTCTTGCAAATCTGAAATAAGAAAATGATAAGCTACTTTACTTATTTCTTAAAAACTAGTAACTCTTAGAATCAGAGGGGCAATTCTCGTAATTCACAGTCTGATCTCAGTCTCAATCTGTCAAAAATTCCTCTAATTTCCCTACATTTTGAGCAGTTTTTGACATTTGTTTGTCGCCGAGATGAGACTGCGACTAGATTTTGAACGTTTTAAATTACGAGAATTGGCTTTCAGGTGTAATGCCACTCTATCATCTACACTCTTTTGCAGGAACTAATCATTCTCTTGCCCTTATCCCAAGTAGCCTAAAGGATGATTTCCACCAAACGGCTCGCATCGCATCGGATCGGAAAGGATACGAACGGATGCGGCGACAGGCGATCGCGTCCGGCAGGATATCGATGCATACGATCGTCTTCGTACCGTCGCTTGCGAACGTATCCGTTTCTGCGCCCAGTCAAATAGTTTAATTCCTACCGCGTTGACGTGTTCTAATGCCTAAAGGATTCGATCGGATACGACGACAGGCGAACGGAGCCGTCGCAGCATACTTTCGGCTACGATCGCGTGTCGCGGAAGACGCCCGCGGTCATGCTGTGAGCGGCTTGGTAATATAGACTTTAAATATTGTGTAGGTACACGATTTAATGTAGTTTAAAGATTGTAAAATCCGTTCCGATCCAATGCGAGCTGTTTGGTGGTGTAGCGGTATCTACAACGCCACATGCGAACAACGCGTCATACTGACGTCACGCAAATCCTGCATCTCGCAAGCAGAGTTTACCGCGCAATTAGCATAGATACAATTGCCCAACGATTGATGTTGGGAAATTGTATCTATGCTAATTGCGCGGTAAACTCTGCTCAAATCAATGCAATGGCAATTTCTCAACATCAATCCTTGGGCAATTGCCCGCCAGACACAACACCCGTCTGGTCGGAGGATCCTCCCTTTTCTATGGAGGATGAGTGAACTTTACACCCTGTTCCTCATACCTCCAAAGTGGAAATCATCCTTTATAGTCTTTCCTTATCCTTTGAAGTCGCCCCTTTTCTAGCCATATCATCATCCACACGACTAGGCGACCGTGTGAACAATGAAATTGAAATTAAATAGAGTGAATTATTATTATTTTATTGAGTGAATTGATGAATTTTAAAAGTACCCTTGGACTTACCGATCTAGACAGTTGCCCATAGCAATATCAATGGTCTCCCCAAATATCCTGTATCTATTTCTAGAGTATGCTATGATCTGAGTGTTGCCGCCACTCACATATAGGACAGTTGGGTTGTTAGCCTTTGTAATCAGCCTGCCCATTTCTATGTCTGTTTGTGTGTTAAGGAATGTAAGGTGGTAAAATATAGTTTTATTTGGAACTTCTTACAGTTAAAAGTAGGACTGAAAGTTTGTCCAACAATCTATACAAAAAAAAATTATAGGCAGTCATGCACCAACAGTGCAGAGCAGTGGTGGCCCAGTGGTAACGGCCGCGACTTACGAGTTGTAGGTCGTAGGTTCGAACCCAGATAGGCGCTTTACTTTGTGTAAATTATTTCATCATCACTGCTCTCAAAACGGTAAAGGGAAACATAGTGAGGAAACCCGACATGTCCTAGAACCAAAAATTCGAAGGCATGTGACATCTACCAACCTGCACTGGACCCGCGTGGTAGATTATAACCCACTCCCTCTCGAAAAGAGGAGGCCTGTGTCCCAGCAGTGGGAACATTATAGGCTAGTATACAGGGTGGCCGGAACATTGACGTCCAAAAATAAAATTTAGGTCCCTCGTATCGTGGGGTATCCGAATCACCCCCATGTATGTTCCGCGACTTTTCATAGTTTTCGAGTTACGAATTTTTTTCTGATTTTTTGAGAATGATCGACCTGACCAATCTAAAAAATGGCTTTGTCGAGATTTTTTTTTTGCAACTTCTTCGTGAGTAGTACTTTTATGCATAAAATAATCAGCTTCGTAACTGTGATGAAAGTTATGAAATAGTTGGTCTAAAGTGCTAATTTTTTTATGATTATGAAAGCTGAGAGTCTGGCGCATTCTTGAAGCCTACTTAGGAACCATGAAGTTTCCTGTTTAAATTTTTTATTTAAAGTTAAAATGCTAAGCCATAATTTACCGAACGTAATTTTTTCACTTTAGACCAACTTTTTCATAACTTTCATCACAGTTACGAAGCTGATTATTTTATGCATAAAAGTACTACACACGAAGATTCAGTTGCAAAAAAAAATCTCGACAAAGCCATTTTTTAGATTGGTCAGGTCGATCATTCTCAAAAAATCAGAAAAAAATTCGTAACTCGAAAACTATGAAAAGTCGCGGAACATACATGGGGGTGATTCGGATACCCCACGATACGAGGGACCTAAATTTTATTTTTGGACGTCAATGTTCCGGCCACCCTGTATACCTATGCACCAACAGTGAAAAGTAAAATTATTATAATGCAATCATTTGAATAAGTAGTATAATTTATTATGAAGGGGACTATTTGCTGTTTATTCAGTTGCCCAATATAGGATAATTCGCGAAAGTTACAAATAATACTGAGAACTCAATTATAATAAAAAGGATACGTCCAATGCAATGATTGACTCCCAGAATTGGTTTCTTCCACAATTTGGCACATGTTCTGGCCACTATGGCGCAGACCATCAATGGGGCTCCCATGCCAGGGCCCTTGGTGTAGCAGATCACATCTATCTCCTGAGGAGTTATACCAGATTGATCTAGAGCCTCCTTCAACACTGCATGGATGTTTTGTCTATGATGCTCTGCTGTTTCTCTGGGAAGGAAACCTGGAAATAGGAGTGTAAAGTGTAACTTGTGGCTCTATTTGATAATCTCACTTTAAGCTGTTTTATAAATATTGTATTGATGCATAAGGGCTAAGAAAATAAAAGGGAATTTGAAAGATTATAAAGGTATGCTGCATACATGAAAAGCAGGTAATACCTCATAACATTGTGAACGCTATGTGCGCATAAAAAGATTGGTGTAATATCTGTCTCTATCTGCGAGCTGTCTGTCTAAAGCCATAAAAAACAATAGTGTTATGATCAATCTAACTTTCAATTTACTTCAAAATAGAGGCTATGTGGTCCGATGTTAACTGTCTAATGCTCTCTATCCTTATTTTTAATGAGAAAAGTAAGTATTCGATGTTTTGGCGCTATTACTAAAGAGATTTATAAAACTAACCTTCGCCAGCCGGTGTGATGTAAGTTCTTCTACAATTGGACAGTATTTCTCCATCTTTGACTATACCAATGCCAATTTTGTTAGCACTCCCTTCAAATCCAATTGCTATAACCATCTTTGAAGAGGAATTTCTGCTAATAATATAGTATTTAATCTCGTGGATCTCGTGTTTTTAATAAACAACAATAAGTACCTAAGTCAACTTTATTTATTGCTGTCAATTTGACAGTGTCAAACCAGTGATGTTAATACCAATCTGAGATTTCTACCATTTCTTCCGAAAAAAATACTTATACGGACAAGAGTTTTTTGGCTTAGACTCTGAATCTTATGGGTGCATTGAAACAGCTACAGTAGTGAAAGTAGAGCCTAGTCTAATTCGCCCCAACTCGCCAAACACAGAGTTTAGACTGACGTAGTGTTCTTCAGGCGCTTATATAGGAAATAACAATAACATTTGAATTCACTACACATTCCCAGGCCAAGCGTACTCCTGGCCACTGTTGTTTTCGTTTATTTCACCTTTGTGACCATAGTTTCGGAGAAAAATTAACCTATATGTATGAAACTTGTACTCAAAAGAAACAACAATTATGATTGAAGCTTTTCAAGCGATTTAATTACGAATAAGATACACAAATGTACTCTTATAAATATATAATAATCAAGTATATGCTTATACTACTAAACTAGGCTCTTCAATAACTTCGTCGACGAAATCAGCCAACATATCTTCAACACTGATCTCTTTGCTAGTTATTTTCACTTCTATATTATTCTCATTCGCTGCAATGGCGTCCTCATTTTCTTCTATTTCAGCTGCTTTAGTGTCCACAGTAGATATTTCAATCTCGACTTCAACGGTATCTTTGGCAGGTTCGAATTCTTGGGAAATCACAATATTTTGCCCGCAAGTTATTTGCACGTCATCCGTTTCATTTGTGCTAGGTAGATTATCGTAATCTAGCTTTTCTAGAATTACCACTTTGTTGTCTAAATTGAAGGCATCGTAAGCTACCTCCATGGACACTGGGCTTTTATCATCATCTATAGTTTCAGTTGAAGTGTTCAGAGGAACTTGAGTCTTAGCTTCGTAGATAGAGGCTTTCTCGCTTGGTTCACTTAGTTTTCTTTTTCTGTTATTTTGGTAAGCATCTGTAGTATCTACAGAGTCCTCAACTGTCACGGTATAATCTGTGGTTTCTTTACTATCTTCGCTAGTTTTTTGACTAGACTCTTCGGTTTCGGGTCCTGGCAGTACTTCTACTTCTTCCACATCAAATTCTTCAGTAACTTCTTCAACCTCGTCGTCCGAAACATCAGGAATGACTACAGATATTTCAGATTCGCTGCTAATACTAATTCTGTCTTCCTCTAATCGCGGTTTTTTGGTCGATGGTTCAACCATAGTTTCTTCTAGTGCACTTTTGGCGGTCGAAGGTGCCACTCTGTAAAATAATTTGAACATTATTAATATTTTTTTAATTTGCAACAAATCTTTAATATTTTTTTTTGTATTACAGGACCCACACATAAGCCAGGATATATTCAAAGAAGAAAGCACTTTTTACGAGAGGAAGTGGCCTAGCATAATAGCATGCATAACTAGCCTATAATGTTCCCACTGCTGGGACACAGGCCTCCTCTCGGTGAGAGGGACTGGGCTGTAATCCACCACGCGGGCCCTAAGTGCTCTATCCGGACAAAAGCTTCTTCTGATAATTTATTTTGCCCATTAAGGTAATCATCATTTTGATTATGTGTTTTGCTACCACAAAATATACTACCAACCCTTCATTTATTATAGACTCGAGTGCATCTCTGTTCTCCTCAGATATTTCCTTCCTCTTATTTTTGTTTGCCTCAGTATCGGGATGTGCTTCAAGCGCGAAGTTGATCGACGGCGGTGAACAGTGCAGGTGCAGTCGTATGTCTAGCAGTGCTTGTGAGCAGAACTTCCTTATCTGTGGGATGAACAAGAGTTTCGTGTAAAAAAAAATAGGAGAAAAAGTGGAAATGAGGAGTGCACGGCTCGAATATCTTTAACCAATTGTTTCTCCAAAAAATTACGGAAGTTTCAAAAGTTTTAGCGACGGTCTACCGGAGGGCGCAGCGGAGGGTCCTCAAAGAAGCTACACTTAAGACCTAATAAAGGTAGCAATATTTCGTTGGATGCAGAGAACGCAGAACCCGTTGTAGTGGCGGTGTATATTTTCAGTGATTTTCGGTTAATTTTATGACATTCAATATCAAGTGTGTAATAGATATTTCAAGAAAAGTATAAGATCTAATATAGAGCTATTACAACCTTGGAAGTACTAACCTATTTTGTATTACCATGATTACAAAAATATGGATTAGCAGCTCTATACACTTCCAAAAAAAAAAATGATAAAACTTTTGAGTGACATAAGACGATTTGACGTGACATAAGCGCATAGTTTTCTTGGGATATCTGTACCACAGATAATATAAGTCTGTACGTTTATATTGGTTACCTCATCACAGCGACTGTTAACAAGCGTACTGTACAATTGCACGCAGTACTGCGTCGGCGGCGGTACTGTAGTGCCGGTGTTCTTGCGTGCTGCGTCCAATGCACGCAGGAGGTGTAGAGACCGGACTACACTGTAGGATTCGAGGTTGAAGCACTCGCGCACTAGGCGCTCTTGGAACGTCTGGGGGATGAGAAAAGGGTTAAATAAAAAGCGCTATTGTAAAAACTTTGCGTCTGTGTGGCAGTTTAGTGCACCAAGGTGGACCGACGACCTTGTGAAGGCCGCAGGAACCCGTTGGATGCGAGAAGCACAGAACCGGTCGAAGTGGAGGTGCTTGGGGAGGCCTTTGTCCAGCAGTGGACGTCTTTCGGCTGAAATGATGGTGATGATAATCTGTACGGTCCTCACATGCTCTGACCAAGATAATGTCCGGACTTTAAAAGAGATTGTGACTTCTGAATTTGTTTCGATGTTTCTTCTCAGAATAGTTGATTAGCACACACCAACATCATCTAGTTTTAAAATATATATTTTTATTTCTTTCGACGAATAAGAGTTGTCTTTACAACCAATATTTAACTAAGAATTAAATATAATTTATCTTTCCAAGGGCAAGGGGGTAGGGCTGAAGAACTCGGCCCGCACTCCAGAATGAAAGTCAAGCCAGAATCACAATTCAATATGGACAGATGACATTTTCACTTTGACCCTACATTTCGCCAGTCTGAAGTCCCATGTAATAGAGGGTCAATAATTATTGTAATAGAGCGAATCTATAATCAATGTACCATCATTGTAATCATCAAGCATCATTGTAATTCAAATCGAAGTTAGAAATAGAATAGAAATGACATAAATGGAGCAATTTTTATTTGTTATCGCCTTACCTTGTGTGTAGTTGGTTTCAAAAAGATTCCACTGACTGTGAGGAATGTTTCTGCACATTCTAGAGCTGCGTTTGCGACTTCATCGTTTGACTCGTCAGACCTAACAATGAAAATAGCCATTACAATTTTTAGCCCTCCAATAATAATCATCTGCCTGCCTTTTCCCAACTATGTTGGGGTCGGCTTCCAGTCTAACCAGATGCAGCTGAATACCAGTATTTTACATGGAGCGACTGCCTATCTAACCTACATAACGCAGTTAAGTACTCATTTAGCACAGGGTTCATTTAATACAATCACCAAAAATAATATATTTTTAAATACATTTACAAAATTGGTGCCTATGAATAAACTATAACTAAAATATGTTGGTTACAAGAGTAAGTAATGATAATTCGGAATTAGAATATTTGGTAATATAACATTGTGTCTGTAAATTGGTAAACAATTAAACCTGTTTTAAATTTCTGGAAGGACCAAGTAGTTGCTTAGGCAATCCCATAGGGACAAAGCAAGTATATTCAAATTTTATTTATGTTTCACATTGATGTTACTTCAAGCTAAACAAATATCAACTTTATTTTAATGGTAATTAAGTTGATTTCAGAGTGACCGGCACTATTGAAAAAGTTATAAAAACATTTGAATTTGTAGCGTAAACTGAACTTTATTGGGTAGGAATTAAAGTTATTTTTCCATAACCTCATATTTGTTTAAATTTTTGGCGAATATGTGAATGCAGATTTAATACTCACACATTTGCCTTATTCTTCTCTCCTGGACTATGGCTAGCGATGGCACTTTGTTGTAATGTCTGATTTGCTAGCTTCCTCTTAGCTTTTTTACTCAAGTTTTTAGTGTATTGGTTGCTCATCTGCAAAAGAATTAGATATTTTTAATGTGAACAGTTAAAGAAAAAGATTTGTTGTAAAAGACAGTTGGTAGGTCTCCGGAAGATGCTCGGGGTCAACGGCCGCGGGCCGTACGAAACTATGAGAAATAATAAGCTTAGAAAAATCTTTTTTAATAAATAATGGAATGAAATTCATATAAACAAATTTTCTTTCTTTTTTTTATATTAATACCCATTAGGTTCGTGGTGTTTAGTTAATCTAATTAAACCGGGGTCTAAAGTTTCGCGAGTTAATTTAATTCGACCAAGCTCTAAAGTCTCGTTAGTTCATTTAATTCGACCAGGCTCTAAAGTTTCGCTAGTTCATTTAATTGGACAGAGCTCTAAAGTTTCACTAGTTCATTTAATTCGACCGGGCTCTAAAGTTTCACTAGTTCATTTAATTGGACAGAGCTCTAAAGTTTCGCTAGTTCGTTTAATTCGACCAGGCTCAAAAGTTTCGCTAGTTCATTTAATTCGACCAGGCTGTAAAGTTTCGCTAGTGCATTTAATTCGACCAGGCTGTAAAATTTCGCTGGTTCCCCTGCATACTTACAGTGAGCTGCACTATCTTCCTCACTGGAGTGATGTCTTCGACTATGTGTTTGGTGAGCTCTTCCTCCCAGGATCTTCCCCTACCTTCCGATGATACACGGTGCACATTCAACAAACTCAACCACTTGGTGAGGCTGTTGTAAGCAGTGATGCGGACTTTACTAAAACGTCAAAAAAATCAAAATATGATACCAAGTGATATAATAGTAATTAAATTTATATGGGACTACTACGCGGGCTTCTCTACCAAATATAAATAATAATAACGTAGATTGACCCACTAATTACGGAGAAAGAGGAATAGGAAAAAAAAAATTGCGCGCTACTTTTTTTTCTCTTTCTCCAGTTGAAGTTGTCTAACCGAAGTCGGTTATTTCAGTTAGCTATAACATCTGTTAATTCTTCTTCTGAAATAACTTCAATTAAAAAGGCTGCCCAACTTTAATGGGACTCGGCAGGACATGTTTGCCGCATGCCGGACAAACTGTGGGCCCAAATAGCTCAGAATTGGTGCCCTGAGACAGCGAGGCGAGGTCGCGGCAGACCACGTAGATGGCGGGGCGAGCTGGATAGGTTCCGTCAAAATTGGAAGGAGGACGCGCGGGCTCGCGGATGATGGAAGGAATGGAGGGAGGTCTTTGCCCAGGAGTGGGACAGAGTAGGCTGACATAAAGGCTTTAAAATGACTTATCACAGATAAAACTAAGCAAAACAGTTGTCAGAATATGTTATATGTATAAAGTACTTAAAATTACCTTGACTCCTCACTAAGATTCTCTGAGCTCCATTTCAGCGTCTGCATCACAAATCTGAACACTAGTCCTGAGAATGGAATGAGGTTTGGCCCCAAGCTGTAATACAAATCAATGTTACTTTAAATGCACAAAAAAATACGTTTGATGAAGCAGGATTGCTTCGAATATGAATTAGGTCGTAATGGATTTTAAAAATAAACAAGTAACTTTGCAATTTTGTAAATGATGGTGAAAAGTGCATCAAGATCCATTCTGTAGTTAAAAAGAATTAATGGAACTCAGAATTCACAAAAAGACAAGAAAGGCGACTTTGTGTTATATTATTTACTAGGTTTTGCCCACGGCTTGACCCGGGTAGAGGGTGGACATTATGCCACAGGAAAGTACTCTTATAGGCTGCTTAGGATTACCCGAGGTCTACCGGTGCGCCACATTTAACGAAATCCGTTTAGCCTTTAAGGCATGAAGAGGTAACAGACAGACCGCATTTATAGTGTGATTGATTGTGATTTATAGTGTAGTTATACAGGATGAATTTGGCCACAGCACGGGACCATATACATTTTCCTTAAGATTTCCGTATGTCATTACTTTCCAGAATTTGATCCTTATTATGGACAGTATCGAATGGTGTAATAATAGTGTTTTTTTTTAATCAAAATCAATGGGTTCGGTTCCTGGCTAGAAATATTGATTTTTCAAAAATCCAATGATGCTATTTTAGTTTAATCAGAATCGAGCCCGAGACTCCTTTGAGAATTTTCGCTTTTCCTCATAGATTCGGATTTGGCCATCCACGCCCACTTGAAAAATTCACTTTGTATATAGTATAGGTGGATTATAGAAGCTGTGTCATCTTAGCTTACCATAATATCATAGCATCCAGAGTCCTAAGTGCTTGTGTCTTCACTGTGGCAGCTTGTTTCGCATCTGTGTTGACGCTGCTAGACACACTGAGTGCTTGCACTATCACTTCTAATATCAGCTGAGGTTGCACTGGCTTGGCTACTGGGTATGCCTCCCTGAGGATTGTAGGTCGAAATCAAAAATAGGCAGCAGTAGGGTAATTTCATAATGGGTTTGGTAAGGGCAAATATTATTAGCAGCCTGTCTATAAATATAACTAAAGACTAGATTCGTTTAGCAATTTTAGATCGGTCCGTAGCAGCTCCGCACAAGTGGTGGAAGAGTAGCGAGGCCTTTGCCCAGCTGTGGGACAATACAGGTTAATAAAAAAAGAGCAAAACAAAAGAGATGAGTAAGTAATACTTAATATTCAAATCTTTGACATAGGTGTAGATGTTAATTTCTTGTAATTTATCACTTTTGTGGACTGTAATAAACAGAGATCAAACAAAGTAATACTTACACAAGCATGGCTTGAATGAAGACAAATATATTCCTTAGTTTATTACATAACACCAACTTTTTCTCTTCACTGGTTTTTCCCTGTGATTTCTTGACAGTCAAAATGTTAGACAAAGCTTTTGTCAGTGTACTGTTGGCCAATAGTTCTGGGTTTTTTTTCTGAAAACAGAAAAAAATTAAAGCACTCAAGGTGGAGTATGACGAGTTTAGTGAATGCTAGTCTCTCAGCCTTCTAACACTTTAATATTTTTTTACTAAAAGTAAAAGTTTCTATGATGGAAGTTTGCCATTAATTAGTCACAGTCATCAGGCTGAATTGACAATTATTTTTTCCCACATACTGCGGAGTAATTGCATAACACACTATCAGTAGCAATCGCTATCATTTTGACAGTTCAACAACATTCATTGCGTTGTTTATGTTGTTGAGCAGACACGTTCTTCGAACATATGAAGGAATGGATTAGCAATATCCTACAAAATAATTCTGATTGAGATTGATAGGGTGTTACACAATTAGGGTGCTGGCTTTCATTTCCCGAAATCAACCTATTAATGGTCTATCATATTATGTGACATTGTGGTGACTCTTCGATAGCTATTAATTAAGAGTTGAAGTTGAAACTTACCTTAGCACTTTGGTTGTTCTTGTAAATATTTACGGTGTTGGAGAATATGGCTTCAATAAGTGTGTGTGCTGTGTTGCATAATATAGCCATTTGTTCCCTCCAGCAGTTTTTCGGGCTCGCCGTCTTGTCTTGAGAGGGACGAATCTAAAATAAAGCAATGCATAACAATGATGACGCTGAAAGTCATGAAAGACTAAAAAATAAAAAAGAAAAAAAAAAAGAGAGAAAGTAGATTTTTGTGAAGTTCATTTTCAAATAAATAGATGGAATCCAACACAACTAGATTTTTCTGCAGAATAGAAAAGAGTATTTTTATTCGCATAAAAACAAGTAAGTAGTCATGATAAAGTTGACTTGATGAATGGGTGACGATTTTATTGGCAAGGGGGATTCATGAAAGTTTTTTTATGATGATCTCAACCTTATAACTTTGTTATTTATGTGTGTCTTTAATTTATTCTTATTGGTTTTTAACAGTTTTAATTAAAGTCTATAAATAAATAAAAGTCAGAGCACTTAGACACTAAAATGACTGAGCTAGCAATAATTCTACTTTTGCTCCAGAAGAGGGAACAAACCCTACATTTGTTCAATAGAGTGCCACTTACTTGTTGTAAACCATGTGCACATTTTGCAGCTACAATAACATTGTGATAATTACTTGATTCCAAGAAGTGAGCCAAGTAGTTCTCTATGGTTGGCCGGTGCTGTGAACAGTACCTTGGGTACCTACAATAAAAGAAAAAGCTAGACAATGATGGAAGAGTAAATTGATGATGACAGCTGACAGGCTGAACTTCCATATACAGGGTTACAGGTTAAGTCAACCTAGAACCTTTAAGAGCTTTTAGTTTTCATCATTCCTAGCTGATTTGACTATGAAACACCAAACTCCAAACCTAACCCATATTGAGATATTGGGTTTTGATTATTTTTTAAATAAAATGAATATTTTTTGAAGTGGTTTCCGCACTTAGACCAAGTGTGGAAACCAAACCCATAACATAGAACATATATGACGCTACAGTGACTTGCACGTCACCAAGTCGTTGGTCATTACTGTGGGTATATGAGATGAACATAAGGTAGTTTTTGTTTTGTATTGTATTGTAAATGTATTGTTTGTTGTACATGGTAATGTATTGAATATTGTCTATGTGTCATTTATAAATTCAAGTTAAAGAATTTATAAATTAACTTAAAATTAATTTGGATTCCCTTTTTGTTTAAGATTTGACATGTTTATGGTTGGCTTTAAACCCCTTTCCTAAGCATCTTTAACGAGTAAATGTCTCTTAACTATAAGAAATGTTTTTAAGTAAAACCACAGATCATGTGACTTGCGTGTTCAAGGTTTTATTATAATGAGGTTTCAGTCAGTCTTTGAAGTCTTCTATCTAGCAAGAGAAAATTGAATGTGGGCGGGGTGTCCAAAATATTAATTAAACAGTGGGTCCTTACTACTACAATCACAACATGACCTGCACTGTCAGAGCAGGCGAACACGCAAAATAGATGATTATAAAACTGTATAATTTATAGGTTATATTACCGGGTTATCACGTCTTCTAATACACGCAACCATATACTGCAGTTTTCTTCTGTGTGCTTGAGCAAACTCTGGAAGAAAGAGGTAACCACCTCCTTCACCGCATCACTGTCGGTTGGATTTACGTCCCGCAGTTTTTGTAATATTTGACCTAGAATATTTTGAAGCAAAAAATCATGGATTAAAATATTGCAATATTGCGACACAACCTTATTTTATGAAGTAAAACATAGAGACTCACTCATCTTAACGTTATAATCTGCTGATTTTAATATTAGTTCTTTATTATTTTCATTTATTCGGCACGTAAACAAACCCACGAACCCACGTTTTATTTTACGAAAATTATCATCATTTGACAAGTAAACTTGCTTGACGTTTGAAATTCTTGAAAAGATAAGAGTAGAGAGGCAGATAAAAATGTTATCATTTCCAGTCTGGAACGCAATTCATTATTTTTTCCCGACTGCATCAGCAAAGACGGTTATGTTTTTTAGGCTTATCTATTTATGTTTTGTATTTGGGATTCTTTATGCCCTCGAAGCATCCTCATGGACGGATTTTAATACATAACGTATCTATCGACTCGTTTTGGACCGCGATGGTTATATTTTTGTTTTTATAAAATCAAAAGTAAGTTTTGTAAGTGATTAAATAAATAAATAAATAATAAAATGACGGAAGTTATGCCTTGATTTTATTTACAGTGTTCATGTCGGGTTTTTTGTTTTATAGTTACAGGCGGTGGCTGCAGCGAGGAGCACCGAGGATTTAAGGAACTTTCATCGTTGGCAATTTTGTAAAACAATTTGTAATGTTGGCTCATTGTACTTTTTGACAGCATTTGATTGATTATGTCATGTGAGGGAAAATAACGCAATTGCGTTTGGTTTAGAGTAAGCAGTTGGACTTGTTGTGTGTTCAAATTAGATTTTTTATTGTTTCAATTGTATACATTCCGATTTTATAACTGTGAATCATTTATTGTGAGATACAGTAACGGAATAACCATGGCTACTTTAGAAGATAAAATTTTGGGTGAGAAATTGCAAAATTATTGTAGTAGCAGTGAAGACGAAGGCGAGGGCGACTCTGATGACGACAGAAGTGGAGACGAAGAAGGAGGAACTCCTAAAGCTGAAGTAGCGACGAATGCTGAGCCACCACCCATTAACAACTGGACCGGCCAAGCCAGCAACACTGGCCCGAAGGGAGTACTTGAAGATTGGCGAAGATTTAAGCAGTTAGAGGCAGAAAATCGTGCAGAGCTCGCCAAAGAACGTATCGCTTTAGCGAAAAAGCTCACTCTATCTGTCAAACCAGAACGTGAAGTGGCTCAAGACAAGCAAAGAGAAGAACTAGAAGACGAACTAACAGAGCTTATGGATGAAGAATTCCTCCTACAGTATCAGAAACAACGAATGGAAGAACTGATGAGTCAGTTACAGAAGGTACCTAAGTTTGGTGTGCTAACAACTCTTAACAGCCAAGAAGAGTTCCTGAACGCTATTGATAAGGAAGATCCAAAAGTTACAGTAATCATTCACATTTACGACAATAGCACAAGAGCTTGTGAGACAATGGATGGCTGTCTGAATATATTAGCGACTGAATACCCGACAACGAAGTTCTGTCGTATAGCAGTAGACATCACGGGCCTGAGTCGTCACTTCCGTGTTGATGGTGTACCAGCAATACTCGTGTACAAAGCAGGCCAAACGATTGGCAACTTTGTACAACTTGCTGCAGAACTCGGCAATGATTTCTATGCTACAGATGTGGAGCGTTTCCTCACTGAGTTTGGGATGCTACCAGAAAAGTAGTAGGTTTAAATTTTAGAATCTGAACCCCCTCGTACATAAATGTTAGCTACATAGCAACTTAATTCATTTCAAGACAAGTAAGATCACAATTAAGAAGACAAAATGAAATGAAAATGAATCTTGAGTGTAAAGGTGGGTTTGTTTATAATTTATTTATTATAAAAAATCATGAATGTAAGCCTAGCAAGCTTAGCTTTAAGGAAATTTGTTCTCATACCTCTTACGGGAACAATTTCAATGAAATGTGTCTGTGTAACTGTGTACCCGTGCTTAAGGAAAATAATGCTACCTAATTGAGCTATTTTTAATTTATATACTATTGATTTTTGTTGTGCTGCAGGTGTTTGCACTTATCATTAATTTTTCCTTAAATAATCATACTTTATGCATCCCACCAATAATATTGTACAAGTTAATCATCTTGAAGGATGTTTACGGGTTTCCCTGTATTTATGTTACATTTTTTCTCTTTGTGGTTAGGGATTGTTCATGCATCAACATATTGTTGATATGTATGTCACCTGTGTTGATGTTACACATGTTTACAGTGCATTGTGGGCCAGCAATTGATGTCAGGCTGGTAATAGTAGGTAACAAGAACAACCAACAATGCATTCTTGACCTATTTGTAAAAACGAAGTTTTGTATTTCAATATTTTTATATCGAATGAATGATGACCAGCCAAAGTATATTAAATTAATTATTGTGAAAATTTGCAGAATTTTGCACGTTCTTGTATATTCTAAGATATTTTAGCTTATAATATTGGTAGCAATATTTAGAGTTAGTTTTCAATGTGGTAGTTATTATGTGTAATGTTAAGATTTTGTCAGCCTTACTAGTTTATAACATAATGCGTTGTGTTGTCTTGTGGGTAATAATGAAGATGTTAGTTTATAAATGTGGTATAATAAAATATGTACTAAAATTCACTATAAACACTTAAAAATTTATATTATTATCATTATGCAACTGCATTTTTTCTAAAATATTTTCGTTTTTTTTTTTTTTTGATTAAACTTGTCATTTTGGGTAGGTACTTCTGTTACTAAGTTATATAAATTTAATTTTAAAATTAAGACAAAAATGCATTTACTTTCGAAACGTAGTACTTACCCATTTCCCTATATTAGAAGAACCCAATGAGTGAAATACATTACTAAATGGTGTCTTGCGATGTATCATAATCATAATAACGAATGTAATCCAATTTTTGGCTGCATATATCCGCCTAAGATTTAGCGGGTGCTAATCAATAATACACCTTTATAAAATACCTCCTAAATGTAATGAGTATGTAATAAACGTGAATTTTACGTGAGTCTTGTTTCATTATTATTTAATAAAAATAATTGTCTCTACTCTGTTGTAACATAATGTCGTTCTGTAGTTTCTGCCTACGCCCATGCGAAAAAGGCATGAGTTTATTTATATACGCAGTTATTTCTTGGGTACAGAATTAGGAGTACATTGAGAAGCACTTCATAAAAAATAATTACAAAAGCTATTTACGTAACTAAAGTGGACCGGCAGTAAGTTCTTCATTGAGACCGCTACCACAGATTACCCGTTATCGATGCTAAATTTAGGACAACGCCTCGTAAAACACGCGAACTAGAAAAAAAGTCGTGAAGATGTATGTTTAAGATGCGTAGGATCTTTGTTATTTATTACAATTTGTAAATAGGAGAATCTCTGCGTGCGTATTCGGCATCGTTTATTTTGACGCTCGCCGAACCGATCTAACTTATTATCTTTGAGGAAAAATAAAAATACACCGTATGGTATGTTATTAATTGACTGGAACTAATTACATTTTGTTACGGTGGTTCTGATGAGTAGTTTTGGTTACTGCGTAACTCTTGTTAACGTTATGTTATGGAGTTATGATTTTATCGCATTGAAGTTACTTCAATGTTTTATCTCTACGATTTGATACAGTTACAAGAAGCAATGATATGATACAATTAACTTATCTTCAAGTTTTCAAAATGGAAAAACATGCATTTGAATTTACGCTATGAGATGCGTAAATTCACGCACGATTACTTCGTTTTCGCTTAGCGTTCTTTACGACTTTTTTTGTATTTGCTCGGCTCTCAAGGATCCTAGCGTGATTTGAAGTCAAAGACATTAAATTATACCTATCTTAAATCTCTTTGTTTGAAGTAGTCTTCTTCAAGAATTGAGCTATTAAATGCAAAAATCATTTTTAAAATTTGACTGGCAGTTCCAATGATTAGTGCGTTTAAACAAACTCTAGCTTTATTATTAGTGTAGACGACAAATAGATGGGAGATGACTCATCTCGTATTATGGCCATAGGGCCCTAATACGAGATGAGTCATCTCGTATTAATTCATCATCTCGGCTTAATTTTTTGATAGAGAGAGCCTATGCTCTCTCTATCAAATAATTAAGAACTGCGAGCGTATCAACAGCACATCTGCTGCTCATCCCTATGAGAAATATAGCGTGTTGATCCCACCCAGGCTGGTGGGCTATTATTTACTAATTAGACAATAGGCTATCAACATATCATTATCGTATTGTTTCAACCCCATTGTGACAATTATGGTTTAAATGAATAGGTCTATGTTTTTTAAATGCTAGTCACACTAGGTGTTGGAGATACGCCGGATACCTTTTAAAATGATGTAGGAAGTATTTGGAAAATATATTTGCAACGCAAATTAATCAAATAATCGCGACCTGGGGTCAATACTGTTTAGACTTCTTAATTCAACTTATTATTTAAACTGCCTGGTCTAGTCAGGTCAGGGTTTGTTAGAAACTTCTCTCAAAACACAAAGGAATTAAAAAGGATATGAGCAATTTGCTGTCTACGAATTACAATGGACACTGGCGGCTTAATATGACCGTGGGAATGAGCCGACCGCATCGCAATTAACGGGGCAATCAGCATGTGAAATGAGGGGAAATCACTCTCTCGTTGGCCATTAGTGAAAAGGCTGGGATGACGAAGACTATCTTAGCCGAGTATGGTATTAAACAAAGATAATTATTGTGTTCACTGACGGTACGGCCCATTCAACTTTTATATAATAGGTACCTTACCATACCTTCTTTTTAGGTTGATCTAGAGGAGTTCATTGCACTGCTAGGAACATGATTTTTATAACAATGAGATAAATTTTGCTTCTGTTACCAACTTGTAATTATTTAGGTCTTGGATATTAATAATTACTACTACACCAATAAAATTCCAAATTCTTATCTAAATTAATTTATTAATGAGACAGAGTACTGGAAAAGTTACATAACTCTTAAATTATAATGAATTGTTCTTATAATTATTCCTCTCAATGAGTTTAAATACTATGTTGCGCAATCTCTTTAAACATTTTTATTACATGACCCAATATAATATTTATGAACATGCCTCAATATATTGCTATTTAAACAGGCAAAACGCCTTAATATTTCTATAAAAACTTGTATTTAAACATTTATTCATTGAAATAAATAGTACAAAATTGTAACATTTGCGACGAGTACTTATGAACAGTTGGATGCGCATTCTGAATTTGAAGAGGCTACGTTAACAGAGGTTGACGATTTCGTCGCTCATCTCTGTGCGCCTGCGCTTAGGTGGTTTCACTGTGGGTTCGTCGTCATCCTCTTCAATGATCTCCATATCACTGTCACTGTCTTCCCGGGTCCTGGACGTGGAAGGACCCGGTTTCGGGTCACTGCCGTTGGAACCATTAGCCGGTTTTTCCTCTTCTTTCGGAGCCGGCATTGGGGCGTCCGTGTCAGTCACAAGTCGCCAGGATTTTTCGTCATCTTCCTGCTGTAGCCTGACCCTGACCTCATAGTTTTGTAGGAAGTCATCGACTAACAACGCACAGCCGTCATTGAGACCTATTTCCTCTAGTGTTTTCTCGTTGTTGTGGTCAGTTTCTCCGGGTTCTGAGGACAGAACGACCAGGCCTTTGCCCTCGACGGTAGCGTCGGGAGCTTGCATGTTGAGTCCCTCTTTGAAGGCGGTGGTGAGATCTTTAAGTGTGAGTTGCTTCAAGTTGCAAGCGAGACCTACTTCTGGTTTTGGCGCGCACACGTAACATTTTGGATTGGGTGGAGTTAGTGCTGGAAGGAAACAATTTTATAAAGGTTTTAATTATTTATCATCATCATTGGCAGCCTTGTTCCACCCACTGCTCAGACAGATTATTTATATTATTTCAATATTCGACAAGTGGCAAGTGTTGAAACTTTTGTGTTTTTGTAAGAAAATTGTGAGAGATGGATTGGCGAATTATAATAAATAATATTCAATTGTATTAGCAATCTAACCAGCATTTTTGTGGACAAAATACCTATTAAATTACTATAACACGATTAGATGCAAAAGTTAACAGTGCTATTAAAATATTATGTATATGCGCGTTCTATGATAGAACTAGCATGCCGAAATGCTTTCGAGTTTGAGTTCGACTTACTCTTCTCCGGCACAAACAGCTGACCACGATGGTTGACCTTGGGCCGCAGATACACGCTGGTGCAGTTTTCAATCTCGCCCCGGAGCACGCCCTGCGCGCGTAGTACTGCGAGTCCGGCCACTATAGCGTTAGCCGTCGCTATAGCCGGGATTATGTTGCCAGCCATTGCTGTGGGACAAGAAATAATTGATTTAAATCCATACTTAATATCCTAACTAATATTATAATTGATTGTGAATGTGATCTCTGTGAGACTGGGTATACTAGCTCAAGACCAGTTTATGCTCTCATTATTTTTTGTCGTTTCAGTCTCATAGAATCTTTTCAGAAATTTACTTACATTTGATCTCAAACCTCGACTTGAGCGGTATGTTGAAGATGTGGGCGCGAATATTAGCGCACGCTGTGACGAAGTCCATGGCGCTCTTTTCGTCCTTGTCCCACACCAGGTGGTCGCCTTCCGCGCGACCCTTCAGATCCTTCTGTAGAGCACTGCAGCTTGCAGCAAAGACCTGGAAATATTATTTAATAATTTATATAGGAACAAATAGAAGGTTAGTTGAATATGTGTTGAATGAAAAAGAAATAATTTTTTGTTGTTTTACGGAGAATAAAGTTGTACATTTTATATTGCATTTAAAGATCACAAGTACTACAACATACACACATTTTAAAGTACTAAAGTATTCCTAAAAAGTAAACGCAAATATTAAAACACTCATTTATTTTTAGCACTAACTTGTCAATGCTAGTCTTTATGAGTGGCTATCACAGTAGGGACTTCAATAACAGTATCAGCTAGTGTTTTAAATTTAGCAACTTTCTGAAGTTGAAAGTACATACTTTATACTAAGTATTATAGTAACCAAGTTATAATAAGTAAAGAAAATTACCTGTGCACATTCATGCACCGACCAAGTCCTTTGATCAGGCAACCCAGAATGCTGTGCTGGTGCGTTATCCTTTCCTGGCAAGTTGTCCCACACAAGAGGAGTAGGAGGCCGGCGCTTCTTCCAAAGATTCTCCATTGACAGCAAGTAACGGATGTCATCACCAAACAATTTGCTGAATAGCTTCTCAGGATCGTAGTTACTTTCAGCAGCCCATGTTCGAGTGCTCTTCCGCTCTACATTCCCTGCTGTGTTTCCTTCTGCTGACAATGCTGATGCACCAGCATCCCCTGCGGCCTCAGGATCTGCGGTGTCCGGACTGACATCCTGATCAGGGTCTTCTTCACCGAATAGCTGGTTGAAGAGATGCTTGGCCCATACAATGCAGTGGATTGGTTCTGATGGAGTATTACGTATTGTGCAGCCGGGGAATGTTTTCTGTGGGGCTTTTGGCTGACATTCATAGCACTGTGTCAGGCCTTTCTTGATGAGCTCAACCTGTTTAAAATACCAATTAAGAACTAGTCATTCTACAATAACAATTGAGGAGTCAATATTGTGTGAGTCATGAAATTATTTGGTACACCAACTGAAAGAGTATAAACACACAATACAAGACACAAGTACAATACTATAACCTTTTTTGTACACATGACATTATTGAGTATATATTAGCCTTTTGGTCTAGCAAATAAAAAATCAGAGTTTGAAATGTAAAATTTATACAGCTACAGCAGTGAACTCCTACACAGCATAGTAGTCATTTTACATTTAAAAGTTTAGGTAATACAGAGATAATTATTTGTTTATATTTTGAGAAATATTAGGTAATTCATATTTGGATAATTTCTCATAATGAAACTCAGTATTACCTGTCCAGCATACCCAGCAGTGCCAGTTTCAATCAGTGGAACGTTGGCAGCGAGACACATCCTGTTCACATGGTTACGTGCCACACGGTTGTCCAATGCATTCATCACAATCTGGAACTGTTTGAAGTAGCTGACACCGTAATCATTGCTGGAATAATAGAAAAAATATGAATAAGATACCTTATTGTTTACAAATGCTAGTAAGTGTGAATTCAGAGGTTGGTGATATTCTGTCAGTTGTATTTCATTGGCTCACACCCAGTTACTGGTAATACGATACTCCTTGGTAAGACTGGTTGTCTGACTTTCGAGTTCCTGAATACCCGTAACAACTGTCAAATATCCACGAATGACAGCTGGGACCAACGGCTTAATGTGCTTACCGAGGCACAGAGGGGTCTCGGTATGTAAAGATGGTTACCCATCCACAGACCAACCGCAGCACGCGTAGCTTAACCTGATTGATCAACCTGTGCGGCTGTTATTATTTAGCCATAGGCTACACGCTTTTCGGTTTGGGGTTTGAAAATCCTCATGGATGTCCTCCACCCTGTGCGGGGCGACTGTTTCGCAGAAGGAAATCACCGTATCCCAGGTCTCTTCGCTGCCGACCATCGAGTCGACTACGGCCGGCAGCGACAGCCCACTCCTGAGATGAGGGCACGGCGCGGCTCCTCCCAAGCTCACTCTGCTAGCGTATGCCGCGCCGTGTCCTCCCGGCAGTCGACGCAGTGGTGACACCAGGCGTCTGGCTCCCTGTTTATGCGACACAGGTACTTCCCGAAGCAATCATGCCCCGAGGGCGTCTGCGTCACCCGAAACGACAGGGAGCCGTGCCTCCTCCCGCGCCAGCGCTCGAGTACCGGCCACCTTGATGGTGACGAGGCCGGGTAGGGCGTGAAAGCCTGTCCCGCAATTCCGCCACCAGGACCCCGGGAAGCTGAGACCGACGCAGCTTCATGTCTCGGTGCATCGGTCCCTCGCGCTACCGGTACAACGACGCGAGTACTTTCGCCTCGAGGTCCCAGGGCGGGGATCCGGCCAGTACACAAACCGCCTCATTGGAGATCGTGCGAAACCCCCTGATGACTCTGACAGCATTCGCTCTCTGCGGTTTTCGCAAAACTGCGATGCTACCGGCCGTCAAGTCTGTTGCCAAGCCCGGGGCCCCATAATGGGCCATCGATCGCACGATCCCCATATTGAGCCGCCTACAGGCGGTGCTCGGGCCCCCTAGATTGGGAAGCAGCATTGATAGCGCCCCAGCCGCGCCCAACAACAGCGCGATCACGATGTGCGATCCAGATGGCGGCGCCCGCCTAGTGCCATGAAAAACCATGGCCTCCGACTTGTTGAGGGCCACCTCCAGTAACTTTTTTTATCAAAAAAAAGGAGTGCATTTCATTACTAATATTTCGGTAGAGTAAGCTAGTATTCAAAAATCGGTCGCATAACAGCCGATTGGTTGAAGTGGCTAAACACAACAGAAAGAATACAGTATTATATTTATGTTCTGAAGCTGGAAGAAATTTTTTGCTAGTTCGAGGTTGGCTGGTCAGGGGCCGAGGGGCCCCCTGACCTTGGGGGCCCCGGTGCACGGCACCGCCTAGCCCTCCGATAGTACTGTGTGTGACTATTATGTCTGCCTGGACTTGACAAACTTTTATTCTGTGCAGTAATATTTGCAATAATGCATGACTTTTAGCAGCTACGCTATCGACACAAATTGACATCATTACGCATCGAGAATGTTTATCCTTATTTAACATTCCAAGACGCAACTCTGACTAACCTGATAACACTGTCGTGATGTGCTACGATGTTGACGTTAGGGTTGAAACTGAGCGCGCTGTCCTTCGCCACCTGCGCCTTTGACTTCCCAACATGCTCTTTGTGGAAAAGAAATTGACGATTCAAGTTGCTTACGTCGATCGTATCAAGGTCGATCTGAAAAAATAAACACATGAGTAATGTCTTGCATCCCTACAAATAATCAATCTTACAGTAAAACAAACGTAGCACGTACAATTTCAATGTTAGGAAAGCCGGTCAGCACGAGATTCTTCAATATTTCACAACCTATACCGCCGGCCCCTACGACCAAAATCTTAGAATTAGCGATGGCTTCCGTCAGCTTTTCGTCAAAAACACCAGCCACCCGCGCTACCATCTTGGTTTTGTTAAATAAAAACACTACTGTGAGGAATTATAACAATTATTTGCAGTTTTTATTTTAATGTTACAACGTAAACGCTAGCGTAGCGAGGATTCATTAGTCAACTGTCAAAATTGGCGTCAGTTCCTCACACGTCCTGAAATCGAATAGTTGTAATATTTTAAAGAAACTCGCTTGTTTTTAATAGTACGACCAAATTGCAATCAAATGTATGTTTTGACATAATTATGGCGATAAAAGAGCAAAGTAGTAAACTTACTGGTATAGAAAGTAACATTTTGAAACATATGATTTTGCAAGAATAGTCTTCGTGATTTCTGGACGAAACTATAACATACGTTTAGTTGTTGCATCAATACACAATTTATCAAAACGTCATCGAAGGTGACGTTCATTTATCATAGTATTTTAAGTATAGGCATCATTTTCTTATAATATTTCGTACGTTCGATGTGATCGATATTACAAAGAACATCTAACTAAACCCCTGCTCAATCAGCCCCATTTTCGTGGGCATTGATTTATTTTACAGACAGGTAGGAAAACCACAGAACAGTGTGAGGAAAACAATCTATTTACCATTTCAAAGTTGACAAGGCGTACATGATGGATTAATGGATATTGAGAAAAGTTAACACCTTCTCAATTAAAAGTGATAGAAGATTTTTTTTTTTGTATCGTGGAATACGCTTATTTAATATTAATACTTATTTTAATTTTTTTTCATCATTTCAACCACTTCCTGTTGCTGCTTGTTGTCTGTGAAAACTGTCTTTATTTCAACTCATTTGAATAAGTTGTTTAGGAATATTAACTGAAAATAAATGAACTCGAGAGGCGGGTTCTGGGCGCTGAATGGGTTAAATACAGAGACGAGACGATACCTTTTGGAAAAGGTCTTCATTTTACACTGAGTCGTGTGTGAGTCGTCGTGAAGGTCGGGCATTTTTGGGGGACTGTCTTGTGTAATTTTGGCATTCGAAAAGTGCTGATTCTCAGCCTAATTTGAATAAATAACTTTTGATTTTTGATTTTCTTCATTGTAAGATTTATGTGTTATCTGGCTGGATCATATATTTGGAAAAACGCCAAACATGTGTTTGAATGGTTTAATTTATTGTTGGTACGAGTATAATTTTGCTATTTGAAGTTAGGGCGATAATCAAATAAAATCTAAAATCACATCCATCGTCTTCAACATAAAATGCGGCGTTACGTAGAACAGTTTCATTAATATTGCTTTTAATTTTATGGAATGGCACTAACAGCTTTTATATTTGTAAAATGCAACAGAGTGCGAAGCGTAGTCATCGTTGTTTTATTTCAGGCTCTTACTTATAAAGGTGTCCCGGTAAATGGTTGACGACCACTGTTGATCACAGAGAACAACAATCTAAAGGCTGATAATAGCAATTTGGAAAGGGTTTATTGAGCCTTCTGGCTAACTTAGCTTTAAGCGTCTATGAAATTAATGGTTTTTGCTAACGGAACCAAATGAGAGAAATCAGGGCAGTGGTAACGTTTCTACTTTAACCTGCTTTCTTCCTGTTTTATTAGTGAATGGGAGCTTGAAATGTCCTGGGCACATCAGCAAACGAGGCACTGCTCAGACTCTGCCATATGAACATGTTTAGGTATTAATTAAGGTTTTATGTTGAAATTCGAGTTAACTGTTCCACATTATGAAAGCTGTCTGGCCTATTGCAACTTTTTTATCACGCTTTTACCGCTTAGCTTGTTTATGACATGAGTTCTGTTTATCATGTACTTTGGGGTAGGTTCAGTTTTCATATACCTAACATGCATTTGCATTGCAATTAAAGGTTACGTAATGAAACCAATACAAATAGTGACTTAACAAAAAAAAGAGAAACATTTCCTACTTGTCCTGTTCTGTGTGGGAAGGTACCTAAGCAAATCTTATGGAGTGTAGGTGTTCGTTCGGAGAATGTGTACTCCTCTAACAGGGCGGCCAAATCTGAAGTAACATATTACACTGCAACGACGATCCCCGTTGCTTGCTACATTTTCATCGGTAGTACCTACACTGAAAAAGAAAATATATTCCACATTGCTATCCAAAAGTTACAGAGTCACCTAGACCATACCAATTTGATAAAATATACAGTACCTATGTAGGTGCCCAGGATCAAAGCAATTTGGGACTCATCGCTGACCAGTGTGATTGCTCCAAAACAGTTCCTTTTTTATTCAGGGTTTTAATAACACTGAATAAAGGGCAACCCTATTGTCGGGTGGGGGGTTCTGTCCTTCGGTCCACGTTGGAGGTTTGATCGCGGGCCCCCGGGTCCCTAATCTGATTGTATTCGTGGCTACCGAGCTTAAATTGCTATTAAGCTGAATGTTCTAAATTCGGGCCAGTGGGATCCATTCCGTTGATCATTTGTTACGCACGCTCCATGCCCCTAGTGGCTGATACAGCAAACTGTAGTAGCTGAACTTAACGCAACATCAAATGTTGCAGACAACAATGTTTACGGCCACATTTTGAGGGCTACTTTAGCGCACTGGGGGATCCTCAACATTGTCTGAAAGAAATGTAATGGGTCGAAAAGCAAACTATACCTATACAACCTTATTACCATTATATTATAAATATAAAACTACTTTACTTATCTGAAAAAAAAATTAGATTGTCAAAAAATCAAAATGTAGATTTTCAGCTTGTAGTGTTTTTCAGTCACAGAGTCTTCTTTCAGTACTTACCACCACCCAATGATATTATAAATACGGTTAGTTATCAGTATTATCGTTGGCACCACCTCAAAGATTGCCACAATAATCAGTTACATGATTTAGGAAATATTAAGGATACCCAAAAATAGGGAGTTCTCCCGTACTTTTCGTTTTTTTAAGCAATTTTTAATAATAATGGCTCCGAAAAAAGGAAAAAATCAACCGAAAGAAGTTAAAAAGCCCGCGGCGAAATTGGTGGGAGAGATTCCAAAGCCGAAGAAAATACCGCCTCCACCGAAATGTTTTACTAACGAAGAAATCATGAAATATAAAGAGATTTATAAATTCCACGATGAGGACAACATTGATAAGGTACCTAATGAAAATGTATATTTTTCACTATGTTTGTTTTAGTTCTATGCACAGAACGGGGCTACCCTTTAAATTCACGTGGCGTTAATTTCTATTTCAAAATTAACACAAATGCTCCCAATGTGGAAAAAGCTATTTTATCGAATAAATCTAGTCCGCTTAATTTGTGAAATATTCGTCCCCAATCTATATGAATTAACACAATGTTTTATTTAATACAGGTGCCTATAAAGGATATCCCACTGATGTTAAGGAAAGTTGGACTCAACCCGAAAACTGCTGAAATAGAAAAACTGTTCCAAATGTTTCTCGAAGATGAACTTGTGGACACTGTAGAGCTTCACGAATGGTATCAAATGATAGAAGCCAAAATGATTATGGGAGACGACTTCGAGTTAGCGGTAACGAAAGCGATGGCAGCGTTGGGGCACGACGACGAAGCAGAAACAGGATTCGTAGATTTCGAGCTATTCAAGACTGAACTGATGACGTGGGGCGAGCCACTCTCGGAAGTCGAGTTCGCTGATTGGTTAAGATTGGCTACGAAGGATAAAACGTATAATCCAGAAACGGGGATGTTTTGTATTCTTAAGTTTGTAGAGAACATGAATGATAAAGATCAGAGATTCTTCAAAGAACCCATCAACTATTTTAAGTTAGACCAGAAGACTTTGGCTGAAATGGCCATGAAGAAGGCACAAGAAGAGAAAGCAGAGCAGGAGAGGAAGGAAGCTGAGAAGCGAGCTCGGGAGGAGGCCAGGAGACAGAAGATGATCGCTGATGGTTTGATAGGGCCAGATGACCCGCTACCTGTGAAAACCTGAACATTGCAAATCTCATCATAAATGCACACAAAATAATATTTTCGTTACAAGTAGGTATCAATTCCTTTTTTTTATTGGTAGCTTAACTACTCTATTAGACTATACTACGGAGAATTAAATAGAATTGAATACATGATTTTCTAAAATTTAAAGTTTAAATTTCTTTTCAGACAGTCTAAATAATAAAGCTGCTACATTCCTTGCAGATTTGTTTATTTTTTAAACTGTCTTCGCTCTCTTAACACAATATCCTCATCGTATTTATGTAAATTAAGAAAAACAGAAACATAAAATTAGAAAAAGGGTATTTTTTAAATTTTAGATTTAATTTAGAACTGAGGGGTTATTCTCGTAATTATTTTTTTTTTTGTTAAGTTTTGGACATTTGTCTGTCGTCGAGGCGAGACTACGAATAGATTTTGAACGTTTTAGGGTCAGTTCACACCGAGACGCGACGCGACGCGACGCTGCGCGCACACTTTAAAAGAGTGACTTAAAATATACTTTATCTATTTTCTACACGAAAAGGTACACATTGCATAGTGAGAGTTCAGAATACGTTGCGCGGTGCAGCACTGCGCCTCGTGATGCCTCGCGGCGTAGAGCGACGCATCGCGACGCAGCGGTACTTCGCCGGTACGCGCGGCGTGCGAGAGCGGCGCTGCGCCTCATGACGCCGCGAGGCACAGCGCGACGCCGCGAGGCGTAGCGCGACGCCGCGAGGCGCAGCTGAGGCCGCCGTGGCGACTTGTCTCTACTATTTCCGTCCAGACTTCGTGCAGAATTGATGCAGTACGGTCGAGTGATCGAGTGATATTATAATGATAGACTGGGATCTTGTTATAATCGGACTTCTTGCAGAAGAGGAAGAGGAAGAAGAATACAAAAATAAAATTTAAAAAGAAAACATCAAACAGGAGTATTTGGGTGCATAATTTATGGAGAAATAGATTAATTCATGGTGAATTTCATACCTTGGCTTATGACCACATTGTCAATTATCCAGAAAATTTTTATGATTATTTGAAAATGGATTACAAAAAGTTACGATCTCCATAATGCACCCGCCAAATATACGTCGTTCTCATGCGCTTGCAAATGGTAGACTGCGGGTGGACGCGGGGCGGGGCGGGAGCACGTAGCGAATGTAGACACGTCCCACTGCGCCGCGCGGCGTCTAGCTGCGCCGCGCGGCGTCTTGCTGCGTCGTGTTGCCAACGATTTTACGATGCGTCTCGCGACGTTGCGGTGCGTCTCGCGGCGGCGCGCGGCGCAGCGCGGCGCAGCGCGAAATCACTGGCCTCTTCCAGTAACGTCGCGTCGCGTCGCGTCTCGGTGTGAACTGACCCTAAAATTACGAGAATTGGCCTTCAGACTGTGAAAGTTCTTAAAATTACGAGAATTGCCCCCCTGATCTCAGTCTCAATCTATCATACTCCTCTATTTTCCCTACATTTTTGACAAGTCTTTGAAATTGATTGCCACTGAGATGAGATTGCGACTAGATTTTGAAAGTTTTTAATTACAGGAATTGGCCT
Organism: Apamea monoglypha; assembly: GCA_911387795.2. NCBI lineage: Eukaryota > Metazoa > Arthropoda > Insecta > Lepidoptera > Noctuidae > Apamea > Apamea monoglypha. The sequence goes on from OU426927.1 coordinate 19,910,092, forward strand.
TCAGAAATAGGCCAGAGTTTATAAAAATATTCAAACGCAAATTGGAAGGGTTTCTGATCTGTACTTCTCTCATTTTAATAAACTGTAAAAATATATAGGCGTAAGAAAACTCCTAGAATTTAATATAAGTTAGTTGCAGTTTTTAATTGGACCTCAGTTTTTATAAGAAAAAATGAACTTTGTAGGGTTCCGTAAGTCCAGGCTAATTATAAGCTCACATTTGTTTTTGAGGCTTGCGGTAACTACCGAATTGCTTCGTTTTCATCTACTTTTAAATAGGAGTTGGCTATCCATATCTATACTCGTATATATAAATAAAAATGAATCACCGAAATGTATGTACGCGCATAACTTCCGATCGACTGCACCAAATTGGATAATTCTTTTTCTTTTTGTGTTTGTTATTGTCAGGTCAACGTATACACAACAGGTGTATACACAATTTTACCCGGTAGATGGCGCTGCTTTTTCGGGCAGGACGACGTCTGCCGGGTCCGCTAGTTTGTAAATAAAAATGAAAGCTATTCTTTAGTAAGCGCAACACTTGAGAACGGCTGGACCGATTTGGCTATTGTTTTTAATTATTTGTAGTACTCCGAATTGGGTTTTTATGTAAACAAAAATTGGAAACGTTTCCCAGAATACATATTTTCAAATTCGGGAAAAACTGAAATTTGGACAGGACGTCTGTTAGGTTAGACTGGAAGCCGAACCCAATATAGTTGGGAAAAGGTTAGGCAGATGATGATGATACTAGTATAATGAGATGGTACTGCTTTCCAAGTACATGTTTCAAAACATTTTAGATGGGAACTCGTGGTAGAAACTGTATAAAATATTCGCCCAGACTTTCATAATTGTGTTTCTCTAAAAAGTAAGACCATACTTTTTAGGGTTCCGTACCCAGAGGGTGTCAACCACAGAACAGATATGGTGTCAACCCTATTAATTACTAAGCATCCGCTGTCCGTCCGTCTATCTGTCAGCGGGCTGTATCTCATGAACCGTGCAGTTAAATTTTTCACAGAGTGAGTATTTCTATTCCCGCTATAACAAACAATAATAACAAAAAAAAAAAAAATAAGTTAGAGGCCCCACACAAAAAGACGTTTAAAAAAAATCGTGTTAAATGTTGTACGGCGGTACGGAACCTCTTGTGTGCGATTCCGACTCGCATTTGGCCGGTTTTGTTACTGAATTAAAGCTATGAAACAACTCTAGTTTCTCAAAAGAGTTATGCTAACTAGTCCTTTGACTTAAAAAGTGCACGTCTTCTTTAATTTAATAAGGAACTCTAAAATATTCCCTGACACATACATATTCATGTCTTCATTTTATGGGTCGTAGGTAGCATGGTTGCATAATTTACACCTTAAAAAGAAATGGCATGACTGTAATATAGCTTTTTCGCTGGAAGACTAATTTTATGATAAGTTGGATTTTGCCTTGCATTGCGTGAAATGACGTGTGGAGGTGTTTTGGCTATCACATTTTAGGTTCTCCGACGGCCTATGTTCTACACTGAAGTATTCTGGCGGATGAATTGATCGAAGTACTTTGCTATATGAAAACTGGAGGACTCCTCCTAGGACATTATGCAAGTGTATCACCATCAGTATCTGCCGTTTGACGTCGACTGGTGGGAAAAAGCCATTGGATTTCCACAACAATCTGTTCTGGGTGACTAGAATTGACGACCCTACGGGCTATTTCGACGACATTGTTTCTCTGTCGGATTATTTTGTGCTCAGTGAAAATCCGGCTCTATTGTTAGTCAGAAACATGAGCCAGCAGTGATTTGTACAGTGTCGTAAACTGAAGCTTTACGAGGAAATCCTGTATTTTTATTCTTTCCCCTTGGTTCACGTTATGGCTTATTGATGGTTTCGATTTTCATAAAATATCTTGTGTTACCTACTTTTGTATCGATATAAAATTGGGTCTTTGTAATTTTATGAAACAGGGATGTTGTCTGGTTTTATGGGTTTGGCTTCGAGCGCTGAAGTTATTTATGGACTTGGATTCTTAAAAAACATTTTTTTTAGTATTTGTATTTGTCTCAGTCTCAGGGAGTGAATGATATCGTGACGGTTGACAGGGGAGAATGGAAGAAGAAAACGTGTTGCGCCGACCCCAAGTAACATGGGATAAGGGCAGGAGGATGATAAGTAGGAGGCGGAGCGCGCGAGGGAGAGGCAATCTCTGCGCCCTCACGCCCTTAGTCACCGCAGGAGACGCCCTGGACGTCGGGAGTTACCAGCCGACTCCCGGCCCCCATAGGCGCGGGCTTGCGGGCGGCGAGCAATGGGCAGCTCGCCGCCCGGCAAGGACCAGGCCCGAGTCGACGGCGCGTTGTGTTTCACGCGCGCCTCAAAGAGATCTCAGCACGAAGTGACGGGGTCCGCTAGGGCCGATGCCTGCCAGGGCCGCGGGTTGTTCGAAAGAGATACCGTGGTCCCTGGCATAGGCAACTGAAGGAACACGGGTGGCTTTTAGTCAGTAAAAGTCTGACACGCCCTCCTGCTCCGCCCAGAGCGGGAGAAGTCATATGATGATTTCCCATCCAGAAAAAAAAAGGGGCAGGAGGATGATGATGATATGTATTTGTCTCAGTTAATTTGACGTAATGCTGGGCTGAGGCACTTTTTACAAGTATTTTTTTTTTTACTGTTTGTATATGTATATGCCAATAAACGCATTTTTTTTTTCTTTCAGTTTTGTTTTCTCAGTCAGGTATAAGGTTTTAAAGTTTAAATGCGCTGTTTATTTTCTAGGTTTCAGGTGTGAGAGTCGCACCTTATAATAACGGTGGAAAAAAATGAGCGATTTACCATGTTAAAAATCACCCGCACAATAGTCACTAGAATTATCTAGTGACTATTGTGCGGGTGTCTAGTGACAGTAGTGACTATGGAGACATGTGGAGACAATATTGTTTAAGAAACTTTTGTTTGTCAATGAATAAATGTGATTATCTATTAATAAAACTTTACTTGCCTACCTTGTTCTAGTAAACGTCTTTTAGACGCTAAAGTGTGCCTACGTAATAAAAAATCAGCGTCTAATTATAAAAATGGTCCCAAAATTACATTCAACTTCACTCATTAAGAGACCTAGCCCTAAAGTTGATATACATACATATTAAGAAAAATTAAAGTCTCATTGAAAATATAAAAAAATATTAAAAGAAAAACTGTTTTTTCTAAACTACGAAAAATTGTTGTCTAATAACGGGCTTGTTTACAAAGTTAATAGGGTACGGGAATTATGGAAGGAAAAACCGTTCAAGCGGCAATTTCGTTCGCTATAGTTCGGCTAGTTTCGTGATTTACGAAGGTAAGTTTTCGTCGGGTAGTTTATTATGTGTCTTTTATTAGACAGGGTTGACGAAGTACTGCTTTAAGTGATATCTATTTTATTTTGGCAAAATACCAATTTGATATATTAATTCCCAGAAATTGTGGGTGGTACCTTGATAATCAAATGCAGATTTCGTATAGTAACATAAAGAGGGCGACGATTAAGCACGAACACAAAGCTACAAAATATCTTTATTCAAACTAGAAACTGTTAAAAAATTTTATTTATTTCTTAACCAAATCAAGGCAACAAGTTGATGGTTGGAGCCTCCTTTTAAGCAAAAAAATGCCTGTATTGGGAGACTCCGCTCTTCCATAGCAAGATGATTGAATTCTTAAATGTGTATAAGACTTTAAACTTCAATCTATTTACCAGAGGTTTAGCCGCTATCTCATTATTTTACTAACCGATGACTTCAATTCACCACAATCTTCTATGTATAATTAAAATCTTAAATGCTTCATTCTCTGAAAGATAACGCATAGCCTAAAACCAGTGGTCTAGAAGGGGTCTAGAAGCATGAAATTTTGTACAAGAATTCCTTTAATAACCAAAGTGAGCACTAATGAAATACACACAATACACACCCCATATACACAAACAATACACACCTCTTTAGGAGATTCATTTTGGTTGAGTAGAAGATGAAAGTTTGTATGAAAGTTCCCCAGTCTTGGCGGTGCAAAATTCCATCGGGTTTTTTTTAATATAAAACTGCAGACATCTCACACACTGTCAACACAAAATATTGTATTAGATCCTTGAAACAGATTGTTCTCGATATGCTCACTGGGTCTCAGGACATTTAGCAACAATGAAAACACGTGTATTCTGCATGATTTTTATATTTTGTGTATGTTTCAGGGGTTGATATTTATGTGGCTACCTCAACGCATATTTCGTTTAGTTATGAACCATTTTTTTCTGAATGTCTTAGCTAGTATCATTTTATAGTTGTACATTGCAGCATGTGTAGGTATTTAGGCAGGCTCGCCCCCCTTTACATGGGACTTAAACATAACTGGTAGTCTATACTTCTGCCTAACCCTTCGGGGAAAACAGGCGTAATGTTACGTTATGTATTTTTCGATAGATAGCTACAAACATGTAAGAGTCATAGAATTGTTTCAGTTATTTTCTATCATTCTTACTCAACAATTTCAAGGAAAATACGATTACCCCGAGTTTATAGACTTTGATTACCAACGAAGCCTTCCAGTTTGATTGATTAAACTTGAACGAATGTTTAACAAACGCGAGGCTTTAATTAACTTCCGTTAAAGGATATTAAACCAGCTAGGACTGGGGGCTTTTGTGTATCGATACAAAGGAAAGTTATTTATAACATTTATTAACAACATCTGTCGTAAAAATAGACACTTACGTCAGTTATCGCATAAAAATCAGTAAAATTATAGAGAGTAAAGTTATAGTTGAATAGATTTTTTTGTTTGTGAAGTTCACCAAAAAGTCTCTGATTTTTTTTTTTTTACACTTTATTGATAGTGTTATTTGTTTGAGAAGATTAGTTATTTGAGAAGAAAGAACTTTCTAAACTACTTATTGCTCTGCCTATCCCACTAATTGGCTAGTTCCTATTTAAAGTTATAAAATAACAATCGAACCTTGTTTAATATAAACAAGGTTCAATGTTAACAAAAGATTCAGAAAAAACAAGGCCGTAACACAGATGGACAAGCAACTGTACTCAACGTTACCCTCATGTTCCTATTTTTATTACTAAAAGCATCTTTATGGGGAAACCTTACCTACACGTTGATTGCCATTTATCCATCGCATTTACTACATTCGTACCCTAAAAGTTTATAACCTCGACCCTTCTGACCCATGCCTGGATTTGCGCCCAAAAAAATTGCTTCCGAATGATTTGAAGCACATACATAGTTTAAGCTGCTGCAATTTTTATATTTATGAAGTAATGATGTCAACTAACACAACACAAACAATTCGAATAAATAAAGTGTTATTGCACCGCCAGACCCTTAATTACGGCTTCTTTGCCAGGAATTAAATTCTAATGCTCTTTTCACACAGATACAAATTTAAACAACGTTTGAAATTAGTACGACATATTATTATTAAAATATCCAGGTGAACATATTTCACAACTAAGAGCACTTTATTGGCACCTAAATGTTCCTCTTTTCAGGGATATTTTACTGAAGAAATATACAGTTTAAAATATTGCAGTGCTGCACCAAATAACATTTTATTCGTTATACATACATCGCGTAGCACTGTCTACGAGGTGCTACGAGATTTCGTAGCCGCTACGAAAGATCGTACACTAGCGTCACACAGGAATAAATCGTTTCCTAGGCTGTGAAAGAGTTTTCTCGGGCGGAAATAGACTCCTTTTCTTGTGGGCGTTGTTGGAGATGAACAGGGATTATTACAAGTGATTTGGCAGTAACTACCTACAAACTTGATTTTTGAGAAATAGAGCTAAAAAGCCGACCGTCCACTGCTACGTAGGATGTGCACAGAGAGGTTTGCCACATTAGCTACGGCGTTAATTTGATTGCCAGCCACGCACTCTTACAAAGTGTGGCGTGAGTTGCAATGAACTATCCCGCCTACATTTTCAAACAAAGCGATCAAGTAAGGTATGAGAGGTAAACCAAAATCAATCTACATCCTCCTAAAATGGCAAACAGAAGGTTGCTAATTTAAACAACAACGCTTTAAACAAATTCTATGATAGTAGTCGCAAAGCAAAAATGTAATATGAAACGGGGACACGATGCGTTGGCCGTATTCCAGAGTATTGGGAAATTCTGGCCTTAAACCGTGCAGCGTGTCGCTAAAGTGCTCGTAAGTGAAATGGGGGTGGGCAGATGACCTGGGAGGGGAAAATTTATGGCGATCGGATACGCGGGAGGTGTTACGTGTTTTTGCCGCTCTACATAATAACTTAAAAGTGCTCCGTAAATATATGTAAATGTAGTGCGATTGGAAGACTGAAACATATCTTTTTTATTGAAACATTTTATGTGTCTGTGTGCATTTATGTTTTTATTTGTGCTTTCGAAAGAAGTGGTCACAGTTTGCATTGAATCTTGTATTACGTGCCAATGACAGATATTTACACAATCAGCCTATAATGTTCCCACTGCTGGGACACAGGCCTCCTGTCTGTGAGAGGGGGTGGGCTGTAATCCACCACGCGGGCCCAGTGCGGGTTGGCAGAATATGTTACATGTCATCGAATTTTTTGTTCTAGGACATGTCGGTTTCCTCATGCTGTTTTCATTCCCTGTTTTGTGATTAAATAATTTACACAAAGTAAAGTGCCTGTCTGTACGACCTATAACTTCTAAGTCACAGCTATTTGGAATGCGGTTAATGGTGAAAATAGTGGAATCCGTCTGTGGCACGTTATATAATGTCGGTCACAAAATATCTGCATCGAAAGAGCTAAAGATTTGCGGATTGTCAAGTCCTAGCCTTCTTGTTTATCCGTTCAGAGCTTTAGGGGCTGTAGTTTTGAACTGCATTCGTTATTGTAAGCACTGTACACCTAGCTCACTTGTCGTAGTTATACCAAGCTGTGTCGTCTGAAATGTATTATAAAAATAATATCTACGCTAACATGAAATCATGCCCGATACTTTAATCCACCTCAAAACGGCTAAACTACAGTAATTAGTCGACGAGACATATATGTATGCGGAGGTGTGGTTCCGTCGAAAGTTGTCGAGATATAATCAATCTCGCTGGAATGGCTGATAAAGTAATAGTAACAGGTGCCTCCGATGTGTTACTATGATTGATACTGCCATGTCGGTTGAGATTGTGGAAAGCTGTTTAAACGGATCAAGTGTGGACATGGAAACGGCCTGTATTTGTTCTGTAAAACAATGATAGGCCAACATATTTCAAAGCGATACAAACACATCACAAAGGAAAATCCGTTAGGTGTTTTGGTATTTTAAAAACATACGCCTTGATGTGACGAAGTTCATGGATTTTCCTTGCGGCATGTAGACCTCTGTGTCGGCCGTTAGTCTTTCAGTTTCTGGTAACATATACGGGTCTATAAATAGTTATCTGCTGTTAAATCTCAAATGGCCTGTTGTGATTCATAGACTAATATTAAAAAAATAAGTTATTTGAGATGATTTATGAGATTATGGTTACTGTTAGCCTGAATCATCCCATCCCACCGCTGGGCAAAGGCCTCTCCCCATGACTTCCAGCTCTTTCGATCCAGGACTAAACTGTATTATTCGTCGTTTGTTTTTTGCTCAAACAGCCGCTAAGCTTAAGTGGGACTGGGCTAGCCACGTCTGCCATATACCCAATGAGCTGTGGGCCAAAATAACCACCACGTGGAGCCCTGACACAGCTAGGAGGCGTCGCTGCAGACCCCGTAGAAGATGGCGGGACGAGCTGGACAAAACAAACATGAGATTACGTAACAGATTTATTTAAGAACCGGTGGTTAGTCCATATGAATCTAACAATAGATTCAATAAAATCGTGAAGAACGATCCTTATCTTTGAATATCATCTGGGTAACTTCAAAACTAAGTCATCTGGCCAATACCTATTGTACTCAATATACCGTTCTGAAGTCTATTGTTCTCCATCCAATTAAATTAGAAGAGGAAAATGTCGAGAGAAATACAATTGATACCGTTTCAAATGCTGATACAATATACTCGTAATTCTGTTCCGTATTTTTTTTAATAAACGAGATTGTACTCCATTTTCAAAACGGATGGTAAGTTATACATGGCTGGTGCTGTCGAATTAATTAAATTTAAATTTTAGGGAATTTGTAATCCGGTCTTATCGTATTGGCTCAGTCGTTCCATTAGATTGTAACTTGACTGTGAAAAACTTGACTCATTTTCGATACTTTTTGTTTTGTTTTGTAACTTGCTACATAGGTATAATTGTCTTTTGCTATCTGAGCTTCTTGATCTAAATGAAACTGGCTAGTACCTACTAATTTATATAAAATAAAGGCCTTGTTTTATAAATTAGTAAAAAAGTAAAATTCTAATAAAGTCCGTTGATACGAGGGACTGTGTATTGTTTCGTTAAACTACCTAAATAAGGTCGTAGATACCTTAATAAATTGCTTTTTAGTATTGATACGGTTAAGATAATCTGATCATTTTGTTTCAGAATATTGGTATACATTTAGGAATTCAGTTTATGTAAATAAGACTTGCAGATAACGTATTTGGTTATGTAATTCTGTCCTTTTACGTTTCTAACTTACGGTTGGGTCTTATTTACATATTTTTCTTGCATGTGCTTAATTTAGGCTCTGAACTCATGTAGAATAGAGCTCTTTGCCGGCTTTTGCATGCTCGGTTTTCTTTCACGTTTCTGCTTTTTAAAATCGCAGTCACTTAAGAGT